>OY992888.1:91090551-91283051 GCA_963921405.1 Cepaea hortensis
TTAAGTCCCTTAGCTATATATAAATTTTAATGAAAAATGAAAAATGAAATAATACTGAGTAAGCAGGCGATTTCACACTAAAAAAATATCACAGTTGGCAGCTCTGGAATGAAAGGAAGACGTGTAGAAAATTTTATCTCAATCGGATGGGCCGTTAGCGAAAAAATAAAGGACATACATATTTACATACATATTTACATACATACACTTTGTTTTATAGATATAGATATATATACGTATGTTCGTGTATGTATGTGCATGTTTGTGTGTATGTGTGCATGCATGCAGTGTATGCGAAAGAGTGTGTATTTGTGTGTGTGTGTGTGTGTGTGTGTATGGGTGTGTATGTGTGTTTGTGTGCGTGGGGATATGTGTGTATTTGCGTGTTTATATTGTGTGTATGCTCGTCTGTGTGTGTGTGTATGTATGTTTTCGTGTGTATGTGAGGGAATGTGTATTTGATAGCGAGAGGGTGTGTGTCTGTCTGTGTGTGAGTGAGAGTGAAAGAGAGTGTGATATTGAGTAAATGAAAGATGGAGAGAGTGACTTAATGGGTGAAATAGTGATTGCGAGTGAGTGAGAGAGAGAGAGAGAGAGAGAGAGAGAGAGAGAGAGAGAGAGAGAGAGAGAGAGAGAGAGAGAGTTGAATTGCATCACCAAATTTGAAGTTACAAAATGTATATGTACAATTTTTCTCCATTTTCTTTACAATTTTGCGACAATGCTCACGACACTCGTCACTGTATGTGTGTGTAAAGTGTGGAAGTTTGATCATAATAATAGATTGGGGGATGGGGGATGTGTGTGTGGGTGGGCTCAGGATGTGTGGGTTGGCGGGGTGGGATTGTGTGGGTGGGTGGGGGATTTGTGTGTGGGTACGTGCGGGATGTATAGGTTGGCGGGGAGATGTGTGTGTGGGTGGGGATGCGTGTTTGGCTAGGTGGTTGTGGGTGAGTGGGTGGAGGAGGATATGTTGATGGATGATTGATAGTGGGTTATGGGATGGGTGGGGGATATATGTGGGTGTGGGAGTATGTGGTGTGGGTGGGAGATGTGTGCAGGTGGGGTGGTTGTGGGTTTGGGGATGTGTGTGGGTGAGGGATGTGTATGGGTGTGGGATATTTGGGTGGATGGGTGGGGAGTGTGTGTGTGTGGGTGAGAGATGTGTGGGTGAATGTGTGTGGGGGATGTGTGTGGGTTGGGGGAGGGGTGCGTGATAGGTGTGGGTGATGGATTTGGGGATGTGTGTGTGGTTAGGGGATATGTCTGGCTGAGTGGGGGTGTGTGTGGCTGGATGGAGGATGTATGTGTGGGTAGTGAGGGTGATTGTAGTTGGGGGATGTGTAGATGGGTAGGAGATGTGTGGGGAGATGTGTGTATGTGGGTGAGGGATGTGTCTTTGGGATGTGTGTGGGTGTGGTGTTGCGTGGGAGGGGAGCTGGGTGTGGATAAAGGATGTATGTGTGGGTGGGTGGGGTGTCATTGGTTGTGCGGGTGGGGAAGGATGTGTGTGAGGGTGGGGTGTGCGTTTAGATGCGTGGTTGGGGTGTGTGAGTGTGGGTGGGTGAAGGATGTGTGTGAGGGTGGGGGATATGTGCTTAGATGGGTGGTTGCGATGTATGAGTGTGGGTGGGTAGATAGGAGATGTATGTGTTGATGAGTGGGTAAGGGATGTGTGGGTGTTAGTGGTTGAGGGATAAGTACGTGTGTCTAGGGATGTGTGAGGGGATGAGTGTATGGGGTGGGGATGTATGTGTGGGTTGTGTGTGCGTGGATGGGAGGTGTGTGTTTGTGAATGGGGGATGTGTGTGAGGGATGTGTGTATGGGCGGGGAGATTGTGCGTGGGTTCGGATGTTTGTGTATATGGGTAGAGGTGTGTGTTTGTGAATGGGGGATGTGTGTGAGGGATGTTTGTATGGGTGGGGAGATTGTGCGTGGGTGGGGATGTGTGTGTATATGGGTAGAGGTGTGTGGTTAAGGGATGTGTGGCTGGGGGATGGGTGGATGGAGGATGTGTTGTTGGGTAGAGGATGTGTGGGTGGGTGATTGTATATGAGTAAGGGTGTGTGGTTAAGGGATGTTTGGTTGGGGGATGGGTGGGTAGAGGATGTGTGGGTGGGTAGAGGATATGTGGGTGGGTGAGTGTGTGTAGGTTAGGAGATGGTAGGGGATGTTTGTAGGAGTGGGCTCGGGATCTGTGAGTGGGCTGGGGGAGATGGGAGATTATGTGGCTGGGTGCGGAATTTGTGTGTGGGTAGGTGAGGAATATGTTAGTTGACGGGGAGATGTATGTGTGTGTGTGTGTGTGTGTGGGGAATGTGTGGCTGAGGAATGTGTGTTTGGCTGGGTGATTGGAGGTGTGTGGGTGGAGGAGGATATGTGGGTGAGTGATTGTTGGTGGGTTATGGGACGGGTAGAGGATATGTGTGTAGGTAGGTGGCTGTGTGTGGGTGGGGGATGTGTGGGTTGGGGAATGTATGTGTGCTTGGGGTGTGGGTGGATGGGGTGTGTGGTGGGTGAGAGGTGTGTGTGGGTGGGGAGATGTGTAGGTGTAGGGATGTGGTGGATGGGTAGGGGCATGTATGTGTGTGTGGGTATGTGTATGGTTGGGTGGTGGAGTTGGAGTGAATGGGGGATGTGTGGGTGGGTGGTTGATGTGTCTCATATCATAGTAATATGCATTGTTTATGTTTACAAAATTCATGTGACAATGTTTTTTTTTCTATGCACTGTTGATGAAAGAAAGATGAGTGATTGGAAGGGCCGAATGTAAGACGGGCCTGCGTGCCCAATTTGTTACCCTTTGAAAATAAAGTCTGTTCGTTCTTTCGTTCGTTCGTTCTCACTCTAAATCATTATCTCTCTCTGTCACTCTGTCTCCCGCTGATATATAAGCTCTCTCATTCTAAATAATTCTCTCTCTGCCTCTTTCTCTCCCGCTGACATAAACCCACTCTCATTCTAAACCATTCTCTCTTTTGTCTTTCTGTCTCCCGCTAACATAAACCCTCACTCATTCTAAATAATTCGCTTCTGCCTCTCTGTCTCCCGCTGACATAACCCTCTCACATTCTAAATCACCCCCTCTCTCTTTTTCTATCTCTCTCTCTCTGTCTCGCACTGATATAAACCCTCTCTCATTCTAAATCACCCTCTCTCTCCTCTCTCTTTCTCTCTCTCTAGGGTAGAGAATGTGTGTTTGGGTGGGTGAATGGGTGTGTAGGAGATTGTGTGGGTTGGGGGATGGGTGTGTAATAGGTGTGGGGGATGAGAATGAATGGGATATGTCTGTGTGGGTGGGAGTGTGTGAATGTGGATGGGGTAAATGTGAGTGGGTGAAGGATGTATGTGTGGGTGGTGAGGATGTATGTAGGTGGAGGATGTGTGAGTGGGTGGGGAGATGTGTGGGCGGGGATGTGTATGGGGAATGTATGTGGGGGATGTGTGTGTGGGGGGAATGTGGTTATGGGTGGAGTTTTGTGTAGGAGGGGAGATGTGTGAGAGGTGGGGGAGGTGTGGGATGTGCAGGTGATTGAAGGATGTGTGCGAGGATTGGGGATGTGTGTTTGGCTGGGTGGTTGGGGTGTGTGTGGGTGGGAGGGTAGATGAGAGTTGCATGTGTTGGTGGGCGCGTGGGTGATGTGTGGGTGTGAGTGGTTGATGGATGAGCACGTGAGTGGGTGGATGTGTGTGAGAGATGAGTGTATGGGTGGGGGAGGTGTGTAGTTGTGAGAAGATGTGTGGTGGATGTGTGTGGGTGGGGTATATGTGGGTAGCGGGGTGTGTGTGGGTGGGATGTGTGTTTTTGGGTGTTTATGGGTGGGGGATATGTGTGGGCAGGTGGGGAGATGTGTTATGGGTGGGGATGTGTGTATAGGTGGGGATGTGTAGTTGAGAGGTGGCGAATATTGGGTGAGTGAGTGGGTGTAGGTTGGCTGATGTGTGTATGGGTGGGTGGGGAAAATTATGAGAGTGCGGGATATGTGTGTGGATAGGTGCGGGATGTGTGGGTTGGCGGGGGTATGTGTGTGTGGTTTCTTCTTCTTCTTCTTCTTCTTCTTCTTCATCTTCTTCTTCTTCTTCTTCTTCTTCTTCTTCTTCTTCTTCTTCTTCTTCTTCTTCTTCTTCTTCTTCTTCTTCTTCTTCTTCTTCTCCTCCTCCTCCTCCTCCTTCTTCTTCTTCTTCTTCTTCTTCTTCTTCTTCTTCTTCTTCTTCTTCTTCTTCTTCTTCTTCTTCTTCTTCTTCTTCTTCTTCTTCTTCTTCTTCTTCTTCTTCTTCTTCTTCTTCTTCTTCTTCTTCTTCTTCTTCTTCTTCTTCTTCTTCTTCTTCTTCTTCTTCTTCTTCTTCTTCTTCTTCTTCTTCTTCTTCTTCTTCTTCTTCTTCTTCTTCTTCTTCGTCTTGGTGTGTGAGGATGTGTGTGGGTAGGGAAATGTGTGTTGGTGGGTGGCGGCATGTATGTTTGCCTGGTTCTGTGTGAGTGCGAGGAGGAATGTGTGGGTGGGTTGGGGAGGTTTGGTGGGTGGGGGATGTGTTGGTGGCTGCGGGATATGAGGATGGATGGGGGATGTGTCTCACATCATTGCAATATGCACTGTTTATATTTACAACTTTCATTTGATAATGTTTTTGTGTTTTCTCCTGTGAATGTATCATGCGTAATATGCATTGTTTATGCTTACAAAATCCATTTGACAATGTTTTCCCCCTATGTTAATGTAACATGCACATTTGATGAATGAAAGATAAGTGATTGAAAGGGCCGAATGTAAGACGGGCCTGGGTGCCCAATTTGTTACCCTTTTAAAATAAAGTTTGTTTGTTCGTTCGTTCGTTCGTTCGTTCTCTCTCTATCGCTGACATAAACCCTCTCTCATTCTAAATGATTCTCTCTCGTATCTCTTTGTCCCCCGCTGACATAAACCCTCTCTCATTCTAAATCATTCTCTCTTCTGTCTTTCTGTCTCCCGCTAACATAAACCCTCTCTCATTCTAAATCATTCTATATTCTCTCTCTCTCTCTCTCTCTCTCTCTCTCTCTCTCTCTGTGTCTCCCGCTAACATCAACCCTCTCTCATTCTAAATCAATCTCTGTCTCTCTGTCTCCCTCTGAAATGAACACTCTCTCATTCTAAATCATTCTCTCGCCTGTCTCTGTCTCCTGCTAACATAAACCCTCTCTCAATCTAAATCATACTCTCTTCTATCTCTCTCTCTCTCTCTGTCTCTCTCTATCTCCCGCTGACATAAACCATCTCTCATTCTAAATCATTCTCTCTCCTGCCTCTTTGTCTTCCTCTGACATAAACCCTCTCTCATTTTAAATAATTCTCTCTCTCTGTCTTTCGCTGAAATAAACTCTCTCATTCTAAATGGTTCTCTTCTGCCTCTCTGCCTCCCTCTGACATACACCCTCTCTCATTCTAAATTCTTCTCTCTCTGTCTCTCTGTCTCCCGTTGACATAAATCCTCTCTCATTCTAAATCATTCTTTCTGTCTCTGAGTCTTCCGCTGACATAAATCATCTCTTATTCTAAATCATTTTTTCTCCTATCTCTCTGTCTCCCGTAGACATAAAGCCTCTCTCATTCTAAATTATTCCCTCTCTGCCTCCCGCTGACATAAATACTCTCTCATTCTAAATCATTCTTTCTCCTATCTCTCTGTCTCTCGATAACAAAATACACTCTTTACTCTAAATCATTCTCTCTCTGTCTGTCTCTGTCTCTGTCTCTGTCTCTGTCTCTGTCTCTCTCTCTCTCTCTCTCTCTCTCTCTCTCTCTCTCTCTCTCTCTCTCTCTCTCTCTCTCTCTCTCTCTCTCTCTCCCGTTGACAAAATCCACTCGCATTCTAAATCATTCTCACTCTCTGTCTCCCGCTGACATAAACCCTCTCTCATTCTAAATTATTCTCTTTCCTGCCTCTCTGTCTCCCGCTGACACAAACACTCTCTCATTCTAAATAATTCTCTCACCAATCTCTCTGTCTCTCGCTGACACAAACACTCTCTCATTCTAAATAATTCTCGCTCCGTGCCTCTTTGTCCATCATTCACACATATCCCACTTCTTTACATTCTTCCTCTGTCTGTCTGTCTGTCTGTCTGTCTGTCTGTCTGTCTGTCTGTCTGTCTGTCTGTCTGTCTGTCTGTCTGTCTGTCTGTCTCTCTGTCTGTCTCTCTGTCTGTCTCTGTCTCTGTCTCTGTCTCTGTCTCTCTCTCTTTCTCTCTTTCTCTCTCTCTCTGTCTCTGTCTGTCTGTCTGTCTGTCTGTCTGTCTCTCTCTCTCTCTCTCTCTCTCTCTCTCTCTCTCTATATATATATATATATATATATATATATATATATATATATATATATATATATATATATATATATATATATATATATCTTACACTAAATACTCTCTACATGAATATCTGTCTCCCTCTGATAACTTGCATGGTTCGCAACTATCAGCCGATCTTCTTTGCTGAAACATCCTTCAAGAAATGGAATCCGTGGCGAAGGTTTTACGGACGCAATTCGTAATCCCGCATACCGCGTTCGAAACACAGCTGATAGTTATTTGACAGCAGACTGCCGTGCGTTGTTTTCACAAAATGGTATGATTGCCGGTCGTTCAGAAAGCAATGACAAACTACTGAATTTGCTAAGAAATCACAAACAGCCAATTAATGCTGGTGTTGACTGCGACGTCCTGTAAAGGAAATGCAACTAACTAACTGTCACAAATCTATTTCCTTTTTTATCATTCTCTCCCTATTTCTCTCCATGTCTCATCCTCTTTAAAAAAATCTCTTCGTTTCTTCCCTGTCTGTCTTGCTTCCCCTATATCTCTGCCACTCTCTCTCACACCCCCCCCCCCCCCCCACCTCTTCTCTCACTCGCTAATGCCCTCTCCTTGGGGAATTAAAATCTATTGACACTAAACTGAACATATAAGCCACCGAGTTCCGTTCGGTCAACACAATCCAACATATATCCTCGAATACATATATTTAAAAGGCATAAATACTATGCAAACAAGATGAGCTTTTTCTAAAGTGATGTGATAAACTCACCGACCCTAGACTACCTGTTCCAAACCTCGACAATGGCAGAACAAGAGAAAACACAAATCACAACAACAGACATGAGATTCCTGAAAAGAATACTCAATGTATGCAGAAGAGAGCAAATCAGAAATCAAGAAATCAAGACAAAGATTGGGGTTATAGCAGCGCTAGATTGTATTAGAAGGCAGAAAGTTAAATGGTTTATCTATGTAACAAGGTTACAATCTAACGGTATAATACAACAACCAATGATAACCAGACATAATGGAAGCAGGAGAAAAGACCGACGACGTAAACGATGGACAGAAAAATAGCAGAGTCCATGGAAATCTCGATATAAGAAACCCATAAACGGGCACTCTTCCGATGATTACACTTCACCTCGAGACCGTAAGATACAATGGGAACAATATGAGATGTAATAAATCCTGCCCCACAGACGTGCCCCTTCAGACTGCCACTAATCATCTCGTCACAGGGACTGCTGCAGCAGTTTGTCTGACCTCAAGTACAATGGGGGAAAGGGGGGTGGGGGGGGGGGGGGTTTCAAATGAAAAGCTCGAATGTTTTTGTGAGTGTGAATATATTCTGAAAATGTATCATTTTTCGATGTAGTCACCACTGCGTTCAACGCAATTCCCCCAGCGACGAGAAAGTGCTTGGAATTCTATAGAAAAATCGACTCTGAAGTCACTACTCGGTGTGCCTGACCCGGTAATGAACTTGCGACTCGACTCATACACTTACTGAACTGACAGGCATGCAACACGATACTGGACAGGACCTTCATTGGCTGATGAATTTCTATAGGTCTTACCCCTTCACTGATCACAAAACGGATAACAGAACGCAGCTCATCGTTGTGCATGTCAATATGTGGGCGGCCATCTTTAAACTGACCGCTTGACGTCACCGTGTTTATCCGCCCCCTGATATCACGTACTGAACCCTCTTGATATCCCTAAACAACAATATTGACAGGATACAAGTCAATAGAATGGCTATTGCTATTTCTATCATACTTGTAAAGTTTTCAGTTGAAGCCCCCTAGTATTTCTTTGTACCTAACAGCCGCAGGCTGGTTGCGTTGGCTGGCGTCGATTGTGTGAAGAAACAACACACCACAGATCCTACCCCGGGGTTAGTTTCCTATCAATCAGATGAGTGCTGTAAGTGGGAGCGACATTTACGCTGTTAAGCTTTCAGCATCCATCTATTAGAGTGACTGACTGAAGCATTTGGCCAGATCTACAAGCCGGTTGTAAGATGGATTGTCACTATACCAGCAGTGAAGGGGCAGATCCATTACCCTGATCGCATTTCGTAGAGATTCCCCATGGAAGTGGGACGCGGCACTTGATGAGTACATTCAGCCACAAGGGAATTGAAAAAGGTTAGCATTAAAGGAATTGAATAAATAACAAATAATGGAATGAGTGTTGTGGCTATAAAGGCTTCATGTGTCAATACAGATAAATTATATGAGACAGCTACATTAAAGTAAAAATGCATACAACATGAAATGGTTTTCTTAAAATTCATGCCGTGTGGCGTTGGTGATCACGTCTGTCCACAGCCTTCTGTCTAGCGTGTACTGCCAATATTCTTATAGGCAATGCTGTGTGGCGTTGGTGATTAAATGCCCACAACCTTCTGTCTCTTGTCAACTAATTTTTTCTGATACCGATGTTCCTTCATACAATGATTCCGGACTGTCCAGCATCTTCTCTCTTTCTCTCCCCATTTCCTCTCCTGCCCTCCAACGTGCCCGTTGTGATGACTTACTCCATCTCTTCCCTTCTTTATGCACAAAGAATATGGACTGTCCTTTTCTGATGTGAGTAGCCATTTCTCTTTGTATGTGTTACCTTCCTTCAAGATGTCTTCATTACTCTTCCTACCCGCTCATGGCGTTCTCATCATTCTTCTTTGAAAACCACATCCCCGCAGCTTCCTCATAAATCGTCACCTGACTGCTAATTGTTCATTATTTGCTTCTGCTTCCGTGTATCAGGATTGTCTCAATACAACTCTTAAGAATTATTTTCTTCACCTCGATTGACAAAGATAAATTGCAGAGAATATTCATCTCATGAAATGCTGCCCTTGCTTGGGTACTATCCATTTAACTTCTATAATTGAATAAGTGCCAGGGGATTATAAATCGTTTTATTCGAAATTCCCATAACAACCATTGGCTTATACGTCAAACTATAGTTAAAATAGAATACAGTAGTTTTGCCTTATCAAACCCCTTAAACTGGATATACAATACAACATGTCTGCTACCATATTAACAACTTGCATGTAATAACTGTGACACACCACTACTGAGAAGCGACTGGCCGAGTGGCTAGAATGTCGGGTTCTCCTTCGGGAGACCCCGGTTCGAATCCTCGGTAAGGTGTGGGATTTGTTTTTGTCGGGGGCAAAAAGAAAACCCTAACGTGCACAGTTCGCGGCGACTGCACTAGCCAGGCGGCCTTAATTCCTCAGACTCAAGACCCCGCCCCCACCCCACCACTCAATCCCCCTTCCCTCCCACCATACACCGCAAGGTATTATTTTGGCAGTAAATGACAAATTGTATGGCACGCCCACTTTCCAGTTTCCGCTATCCAATTGTGTTTGGTCCAAACCTAGGATTTGTTTGGCACTGTTGTGGCACTGTTTTGGCACTGCAATAAGATGAACACATTTTCTCGTACAAATAACGCAGACCTGATGACGAGTATTGTAACTGCAGCAATAAAGGATGTAATGTTCCAGATCAAATAACGCAGACATTTAGACGAGTATTGTAACTGCAGCAATAATGGATGTAATTTTCCCGATCAAATAACGCAGGGCTGATTTTAGGAAGTAATTTTCATAGTAGCATAACACAGACCTGCAAACTAACAACGTAACCCCAAATGCTGAAATATAGGAGAGTAATTTTCCCGTGACCTGTCGCCTGGCAATCTAATTGCAGCAAAAATTAGAAGTCATTTTTCTATTCACATAAAACAGACCTGCTAACTGGCAACGTAACAAACCAAACATGATGTAATAAGGGGAGACCATTTTCCCGTGACTTGCGGGCTGGCAATGTAATTGCAGCAACAAGGGGAAGTGATTTTCCTAGTCGCATAACACAGACCTGCTAACTGACAACGTAACCAACCACAAATGATGTAATGAGGAGGGATCATTTTGATGTAATTTGCAGGATGGGAATGTAATTGCAGCAACAAGGGTAATCAATTTTCCTGTATAGATAACACATAAATGGAAACTGGCAACGTAACTAGCCACACATGATGTAATAACGGGGAGTAATTTTCCCGTGACCTGGCGATTGGCGATGTAATTGCAGCAACAAGGGGAAGTAATTTTATCATGTAAATAACATAGAAATGCTTGCTGGCCATGTATTGATAACTAATGCAATAAAGGGAAGTCATTATTTTGTTCCCAAAATACAGACCTGCTGACCAACAAAGTAATTCCAAGTGTAGCAATAAAAAATGTAATTACATATCCTTCACAGGACGTCACAATCAAACCCAGCATTGTCTGCCTTTTTGTGATTTCTTGGCAAGCTTACGTTCAGTAGTTTGTTATGTAGCCATAAGGGGAAGTAATTTTCCATTTTCTTATCACACATCTAACAAATCTATGTAGAAGTTAGTTAGTTAGTTAGTTATCAGTTGGGGTATCTTCGTTGCACTCCGGACATGTCCATAGGTGCTCAGATCCTCTCCCCAGCATATGCATCAGCGTCCGGTGGCTAATAGTGCCAGTTCTGTGTTGGTTGACGAGGCGCTTTGTTTTCCCGATGTACCTCTCGCGTCTGGCTGTGCCGATTCTTACTCCCAGGTCTTTCATCCTGGAAAGCGATGTGGAATCACTGGCGTCAAAATCCTCTGTTCTCGCCATATCTTTGAGGACGTTAATAACATCGGCACGATCCATGGGCTGGCCATCTACAGGGGGTGCAGAGCCAGCCAATTTATCAGCTCGTTCATTTCCCTCGACTCCCGCATGTCCCGGGACGAAGATGAAGGTGAATTTGCGGACAACAGACTTCCGCAGCGACTCAGTCCACTGTCTACGTACAGATCCAGCTTCGACCTTCTGAATCATGCTCATTGAATCACTTAGTACACACACGTTGTAGAAGCTTATACAACAACAGTGAATGCATAGTGAGAGCAACTGGAGGACACTCAGAACTCTTCACCATAAGATCTGGAGTACGACAAGGTTGTGTCCTGTCCCCTCTCTTGTTCACAACATATATAGACATCATATGTAAAGAAACAAGCTAAACAGAGACCACAAGAACACCGTATGACGAGAACAAATAAGAAGAACCATCTGCAAATCTAACCATTAGAGAACTCCTGTTTGCGGATGACCAAGCAGTGATAGCAAAATCAGAAGCTGAACTACAAGACCACGTGAATAGTCTAAACGAAATGTGTAGGGAACTTAACATGAAAATTAGCACAAGTAAAACAGAGGTAATGACTATAACTAAAGAACAAAAATCAACGATTCTCCTAAACGAACATCCCTTGAAACAGATAAAGGATTTCAAGTACCTAGAAAGTATAATATCATCAAATGGCAAATCAGAAGACGAGATCGAATATAGATGCAATAAGGCAAACCAACTCTTTGGACAAATGGCACCAATACTAAAGAATAAAAATGTATCAATAACTACAAAGAAAACACTTTACAACACAATTTTCCTACCTACACTATGTTATCAATGGCAAACCTGGACAATGACAGAAAAATAGGAAAAACAAATCACAGCAACAGAAATGAGATTCCCGAGAAGAATACGCAATGCATCAAGAAGACATAAGTTCAGAAATGAAGAAATCAGGACTAAAGTGGAAAATATAGCGACACGAGATTTTATTAGAAGGCTTGGCCATGGTTTGGCAATGCAAGTAGGTTACCAACTAACAGTATACCACAACAAGCAATGATGTACAGACCAGAGGGAAGCAGAGGAAGAGGCCGACCACTTATATGATGAAGGTAGGGAATAACAGAGTCCATGGGAATATCGATACATGAAGCCCATAAGCGGGAACCCTCCCGCTGTTTATACTTTTCCTCGACACCACAAAGAACAAGGGGAACAAGATGAGATGAGATGAGACGATGAGATAACACATTTCTGCTGGCGAGCAGTAAAACTGCGGAAATAAAGTACCGTACTTTTCCAGATAAAATAAGGCTGTTCTGCTGGCTGCAGTGTAACCACAAATACAGCTATACTATGGTGTAATGTTTCTGTTCTCATAACTCAAACCTGCTGCAAGAAAGGGAGGTAGCTTCCCTCTTCATGAAGCATCTTCCGGATGCAATTTCTGAACCATGTCTCTGTAATCGTATCCTGTGATCTATTCTGGGATGAACAATATTTCTAAGTTGGAAGAGATCAGTATCAAATCCTCGGCAAACATGAAATTGGAAGTCAAATCTAATAAAACAAAAATATAAAATTGCTGCTGAGACGACCGTTTATATTTGTATTGTGTCTTTCGGTTATTTCAAAAATAAGAATCTTTATTATTATGTTGCGTTTTGGACAAATACCTCCTTCAGATTAATATCCGAAATGTGACAGATTCGGTTACATGATTATTAATCTGAGGCGGGGATGTGCGCTAATTATAACTTCTCTGCTGAGGCTGAACGGGGTAGGTAGGGGTGATGGGAAATATATAGATTATGGAGAAAGAGGCGAAGAAGAAGAAGAAGAAGAAGAAGAAGAAGAAGAAGAAGAAGAAGAAGAAGAAGAAGAAGAAGAAGAAGAAGATATATAGAAGAAGGTATTTACAATTATCCACTTGGTTAAGAATTTTCCCTTCTATTTCTATGTCACATTTTGGTGTCACGATTTTCTTTGATATCACCATTGTTACTGTTTTCTTGATATTCAAGGAGAGTCCTTTCCTTGCACTCTCTGTTACTACAATATCCAACAATTGTTGTAGGTCTGTTGAATTATCCGCCACCAATACTGTGTCATCTGCATAGCGTATATTATTTATATTATAACCTCCAACTAGTATTCCTGGCATCTCTTTGATCTCTCTCATTATTACTTCGTTATACAGGGAGAAAAGATCTGGTGACAAGACACACCCCTGTCGTACTCCTAACTTTATCTGTTCGTAATTACCCTCTTTATTTCCCATTTTAATAGCTGCTACTTGGTTCCAGTAAATATTCTTTATTATTCTTAAATATTTCCCGTCAATGTTGATTTCTTCTAACATTTTAATCAGTTCATCATGTTTTATTTTTTTCAAATGCCTTAGTATAATCAATGAAGCACAAATATATGTCTCTCTGTTTCTCTATTGACCTTTCTATTTGTATCCGTAATGTATAAATTGCATTGTTTGTGCCCTTTCCTTCCCCAAATCCATACTGTTCTTCACTAATTTCCATTTTTATTTTCTTTCTGGTTCTTCTCATTATGATTCTGAGTAGAAGCTTAGTGATGTGGTTTATGAGATTAATTGTATGAAAATCTTCACATTCAATAGCTCCTGTTTTTTTTTTTTTAAAATAGCTATTAATAAAGATTTCAGCATATCGCTCGGTAAATATCCACTGCTGTAAATATCATTCAACATTTTGGTTAATATATCTACTCCAAATTCTCCCAATACTTCCAATTCTTCTATTGTGATTTCATCTGGCCCAGCTGTTTTTTCCTTTCTTCATGTGTTTTATAGCGTCAGCGACTTCTTCTTTTAGAATAGGTGGGCCTTCTAAGTTACTTTCTTCTGTTTATTCTTCCGTTTCTCCGTCATATAATTCTCTTATATACTCATTCCACCTCTTCATTATAGCACCTTCCTCCAATAATGTCTTTCCTCGTTTTGAATTCAAACACCCTGTATTTATTCTTAATTTTCTTCTCGTGAGCTCACTGATTTGGCTGTGCATATCTTTTGTATCTTTAATGGAATTTAATTCAATTTTTTTTTGCACTGTTCGTTTAACCAACTTTCTTTTGCCTTCACACAATTATCTTTCAATTCTTTATTTATCTTAGCGTAATCTTGTTTGTCATTTTTACTCTGTTTTCTTTTGTCCATCAACAATAAGATTTATTCATTCATTAATTTTTTCTTAGCTATGTGGCTTCTCTCTGGTAATATTTCTTTGCCAGTTTGATGAATGGAGTCCCTTAACATTTTCCATTGTTCATTTATACTCTGTATTTTAGTTATTACATTGTACCTATTTTTCACAATCACACTGTATTGTTCTTGAAATTCTTTATCTACTTTCAGAATCTCTTTATTAAGTTTCACGTTCTTAACCATTTTCCCCCTGTCTTTAATCTTACTTTTATTTCTCCGCATAGTGGTACGTGATCACTGTTACAGTCAGCACCAGGCATTGTCTTTATATTAATTAAAGCATTTCTAAATCTATTATTAATAAGTATGTAGTCAATTTTGTTGCGTATTTTCTTATCAGGGCTTTTCCATGCGTATAGTCGTTTTTTTTAATGGTGTTTAAACCACGTGTTCCGAATTATCATATCATTGATATTTGCCCATTCTATTAGTTTTTCTCCTCTTTCATTTCTTGTACCTAAACCATAATTCCCCACTCAATCAATCATGTGCCATGCGGAAAGCGTGGGTGGTTATGACTCGCCATTTCACTCGATCACCAGCGTCGTGGATCAGCTCAGTGTTCCTGTCTCGTCCAAGCCATGCGGCCAAGCCATCCAGGTATTTTCCTCTCGGTCTTCCTCTTGGTCTGTTCCCCTCGATCTTGCCAGTTGTCACCAAATTCTCCAATCCATTTCTTCTCATAACACGTCCAAAAACTTTGACTATGTACGTCTAATTTCTCTAATCAATTTACGAATTTCATTTGTCTCCTGTAGTACTTGGTCATTGGTTTTTCTGTCTGTCCATGGTATTATTTGCATTTTCCTCAGAAACAACATTTCTGCAGCCATCAGATGTTTTTCAGCTTGGCTGCACATCGTCCAAGTTTCACATCCATACAAAAGAACAGGCTCTATGTACCCCTCAACACTCTTTTTCTCGTTTCAATTGACATCGTTTTATTGGTCAGAATGTTTTTCATCTTGATAAAGGCTACTTTCGCCGTGGCGATTCTTGTTCTAATCTCTTCAAGGCATCTCCCATCAGATGTTATGACTGTTTCGAGATAATTGTGCCGATTCACGTGTTGAAGAATATTCCCATTTACTTGTATATTACATTGTGGTACTTCGTTCTTCCTAGTGACGACCATAACCTGTGACTTCTTACAATTTAATTCCAACCCCAACTGCTCACTGTGTACAACAACTGCGTCTACTAATTGTTGTAGATCTTGTGCATTGTCTGCAATCAATACTGTATCATCTGCATATCTAATGTTATTGATGTTTCTTCCTCCAATGCTGATTCCATTTATATCTTCTACATTCCTGAAAATATTTTCACTGTATAGGGGAAAAATATCTGGATACATTACACATCCCTGCCTAACACCTCTCTTAGTAGGTTGATATTGTCCCACTTAATTATCAATCCTTATGGCAGCTTGTTGTTTCCAATGTATGTTTTTTATAAGTCGATTGTCTTTCCCATCAATTTGTAGATCTGCAAGCATATCCACCATGTTGGCATGTCTAACTCTATCAAAAGCATTTGTGTAGTCAATAAAGCAAAGATGTATATCCTTGTTTACTTCTATAGCACGTTCAATAACTGTTCGCATCATATACACAGCATTTACTGTACCCTTTCCTTCTACTCTTCTCCTATTTCAGGTTGTATTTTCTTCCTCACTCTTTGCATGATAATTATTAGCAAAATCTTTATGATGTGACTCATTATACTAATTGTTCTATGTTGATCACATTCCAAGGCTCCTGATTTCTTTGAGATTGCAATAAATACAGAGTTACATAATTCAGAAGGTACATCCCCAGTATCATATAATGTGTTCAGCAGTCTGGTGACTTGTTTTAGTCCAAATTCTTCTAAAGCTTTAATCATTTCTGTTGTGATGTTATCTGCACCGGGGGCCTTGCCAGCTTTCATATGCTTAAGAACATTTCGAACCTCCATCTTCAAAACTGGCGGCCTTTCATTATTAAATCTAATATCATACTGTTTCTCTCTGTTATCATTATAAAGGTTTTTCACATAATCTGTCCGTGCATGATCTGATCTGATCTTTTTCTATTATGATTTTTTCACCTTTAGTTTTTAGACAGCCTGCTGATGTACTTGTTCCTTTATTAGTAAGTTCCTGAATTCTTTTGTGCACTAATTTGGTATTTTGACTGTTGTGTTGTTTTTCAATATCTAAGCACTTTTCTTCAAGCCATGCTTCTTTTGCCTCCTTACATAATATTCTGACTTCTCTGTGAATTTATTCATATTTGGCAGAATTATTTTTGTTGAGTCTTCTTGTTTCCATTAGGTGTAAAATTTCTTCTGTCATCTTTTTCTTAGACCTACCTTCTTTAATTTTAGAATAGTTGTTTCTGCAGCCAAACTGATTGAATTCTTCAACATTTCCCATTGATCATCCACATCCTGGAATATTATCTCTAGATCAGACAATATATCAAATCTGTGATGTACTTCTATGTTGGATTTGTTTTGTATTTCCTTGTCATTACTCAGTGTGCACAAATCATATTTAGTGTTTCCTGTTATACACTTGACTTTTTTCAGCTTTATCCTCAATGTTCCTGTAAGTAGTCTGTGGTCACTATAACAATCAGCACTGGGAACTGTTTTTGCTACTGTTAGTGCGTTTCTAAATCTTCTGCTAATCAGAATGTAGTCAATCTGGTTTCTGATCCTGCTATTAGGACTCCTCTATGTCCACAATCTTCTAGGGTGTTGCTTAAACCAGGTGTTTCCTACAATCATGTCCTTTTCTTTAGCCCACTCTACGAGTCTGTATCCTCTTTCATTTCTCTCTCCTAAACCATAGTTTCCTACTGTGTATCTATCACCTTGATTTCCTACTTTTGCATTGAAGTCTCCTATTATGATGTTTATTTCTGAATTTTTACATTTCTTTAAAGCAGACTCTATATCATTATAAAATTCCTCTACACTATTTCACTGGATTCCCCTGTTGGGGCATATACTTGAATAACATTTATGCTAAAAGGTCTGCCACTCAATTTAACTAGTAGAACTCTGTCCGACACGGCCCAACATCATTGAACAGATGTTGATGTTTTCTGATCCAAAATAATTGCCACTCCCCGTTGTCGATCTTCACCTCCAGAATAAATAATCTTAAAATCTTCATCTATCTTGATGCCTGCTCCTGTCCATCTCGTTTCGCACATCCCTAAAATATTAATTTTTTCTGTCTATTTCTTGTTTTATGTTCTCTAATTTTTCGTCGTCGTTTAACGTCCTAATGTTCCATGTTGCTAATTTTAATGTCTCTGTCCTTGTCTTGCGATGATCAGTCTTAAGGCAAATCATAATGTACTAGGCATTTTTAAAGAGGTTGTTTGCCGTTGCTTTCCTCTATGGCAGTAACCGTACTGGTCATTTGACCGCAGCCATTGTCTCACGAATGAGATCCTCTGCCTGCCGTCGCGAAACTTGAAACCATAACCAACAAATATCTGTCGGCTGCCCTCAAAATTTCATCCACCACCTGCCTTCCGTGACTTCTTTTGAACACTTCCAATAAACGAATACGAAATAACATCATAGAATCCACAGGAAAACACCAAACAGCGTCTTCCCGAAGAATAGACGCATCACTTCGCCGCTATTGTACCTGATCGGGCCCCCACTACATCCTCCACTTTCTCCTTTCCTAGTTTTTGCAATAAAATCTCCAAGTATTATTTTTATTTCTTTTGATCCAATTTGGGCCATTGTCATGTCTATTTCGTCGTAAAAGTGTTGTATTACTTCATCACTACTGTTTGTTGTTGGTGCATATACTTGTACAATATTTATATCTATTGGTTTGCCTTTGATTTTGACCATTACAACTCTATCTGAAATACACCAGTATCCATTAATTGATTTTGCTGTTTTTTCATCTAATATTATTCCTACACATTTTTCACGTGCATCCCCTCCAGAATAAATTATTGTGTGGTTGTCAGCTATAATTTTGCCCGATTCCTTCCATCTCATCTCACTTACGCATAGTATATTCATTTTCATGCTATCTATCTCTCTTAGAACATTGTTAAACTTTCCTAGCTTTTAATGTCCTAACATTCCATGTTCCTACACTAAATTTGTTTTAGTTATTATTTTGCCATCAGTAGCTGGATGACGGTCTGGTGTCACCAGTGGCTCATGACTGTCCCTACCGGACGAGGATGTCCTAAGACAGCCATTAACGTTGTTCTCTAACTCTGAAATTTGTTTTGCCATGAAGTCTTGGGAAGATAATGTGGTGGTTCCCCCTTGTCTTCCACATCCACATGGGGGACTTTTACCTCTTCACCTGACAGCCATTTCCGACTCTCAGGATAAGTGAGTGCCCTGCTCTGCAGGAGTTGTCCACTTATTCCGGTGGATACTCGGTCTCCAGGACTGCGTTAGCCACACCATGGTGTGTTTCCCATCCTCTACCGCGGGGATGTGCAGTTGGGATTGTCCCTTCCTAAAGTTATGGTCTATGGCCAAAACTCTCCAGTACTTTTAGAGGACATAAACATTGTTTATTTTCTATTATTTTATTATGCTGGAGCCGTAACTTCTCTTGTCTAATATTTGTAGACGTGAATGCACGGAGAAATAGCAGGTCAATATTGACCTCACTTTCGAAAGCGACGACCCCAGATACTCCGCTAACACGCCTGCCGCAAACATAAAAGGCTCTAACATAAACCGGAATCCCTTGTTCCTTTGTCGCGACATTTCAGAAATGCCACGCATGTCCCTTGTTTATTGGTTGCTACATCCTCTTTATCTTATTTCCCCCGTAACTTGTATCAATGTTGATCGATGCATTGGCGTCAAGTTAAGAGATTATCCCTGGCTCCTCGAGCTGGTTTCACACGCACAATTGTGTGGTCTCAGAGAATCTCAGCATTGATTTCCGTGATGCCACGTCTCAGGTACTTGTTTGTTCCTTATCGGTGATCCGTTTGTCGATCAACGATCTATATCATGTCAATTTTGTAGTTGGCGCGTTACTGTTCGCTGCGTGGGTATTATGTCTGTACACCCTCGGAATTAGAAGTCCGTCAGGGCTGTTTGCTGTCCCCCTATTTGTTTAACCTGTATACCGAAAGTATAATGAGAAATGTCAGAGATGATATAACCATGGAACAATATGTCCTCATTATCGATGGTCATGAAATACCAGAGATTCAATATTCTGATGATGCAGTATTGCTATCCACATCAGAGAATGGTATAGAACAACTAATAACCTCAATCCAGAAGCATACTGAAAATCACAACTTATATCTGAACATAGCGAAAACAAAGATAATGCATGCAGATAAAACTAATATGCAGAAAGAAATATATGTTAATGAGGAAAATGTTGGAGGTGGTGAACAATTTTCAATATCTTGGGTTATTAATTACCAACAATGGTGACACTATGAAAGAAGTTTAGAAACGAACATCTATTGCTCTTCAAAGACTAAAACTGAATAACTGGTGGCGTGGAACAGATAGACCTGCACAAATTAGATTTTTAAGAGCATGCATCTTTCCCATTGCGTCATACACCTGTGAGACCTGGACACTCACTAAACAAGCTGAACAGCGCATAAATGACTTTGAATATAAATGTTATAGACGAGTTCTAAGAATATCTTGGATACAGAAGCAGGTTGGCTATTAAAGACGACAAAACAAAGAAAACTGTAATATTTTGGTGACCTAAAACGTCACGAAAGCTTAAAGAGAACAATAATGGAGGGGAATATGCAGACTTGTCCATGGGACACATTTTTCAGTCCCATTCCCATCCCATCCCACGGTAATTTTGCCTGTTCCAGCCATGGGATTCCCATGATAATACTAATATGGAATACAGTTCAAATAAAATTATGAAATTTATGAATGTTTAGGGTTAGTGTCTACTAAATAGGACTACATGTGCAAAGAGACATGTAAAACAACAGAATTTATTAATTTTAATATTCAAGAGTATTTTATTAAAACAAAGTTTCATCTAAATATGACAATTCAGTGTCATTCTGACACACTCTTTCTGTTTCTGAGTCACCCTGCTCATTCAGCACATTATCAATTTCCTGCTGATCAACTGTTTCTAATAGTTCAGTTAATCCAGGTAATCCCTGAACCATTTCCACAATTTTCATCTTACATGCAAATCTGATACACACAGAGTTTATAACGAGAGCTAGTAACATCCGTTTTCGTAACTTACCAGCTGCACTAAATAAGCGCTCTAATGCCGCCGAGGGAAATGAACGAGCTGATAAACTGGCTGGCTCTGCACCCCCTGTAGATTGCCAGCCCATGGATCGTGCCAAGGTTATTAACGTCCTTAAAGATATGGCGAGAACAGAGGACTTTGACGTCAGTGAATCCACATCGCTGTCCAGGATGAAAGACTTGGGTATAAGAATCGGCACGGCCAGACGCGAGAGGTACATCGGGAAAACAAGGCGCCTCGTCAACCAACACAGAACTGGCACTATTAGGCACCGGACGCTGATGCATGTGCTGGGGGAGGGTCTGAGCACCTATGGATCTGTCCGGAGTGCAATGAAGATACCCCAACTGATAACTGATCTACTGCCGCTGAGGACACTGGTATGGCCAAGACAATTTTCGCACTTGCTATTAGCAGTGGAAACCTGTATTCAAATTTCCAATAATTTAATGGTTGTGAAGTTGGTTGCCGTAATTTTTGAAACATTTGTTTCTGGTGTCATCAAACTTAAGTGTTTTGTTTGGTGGAGGATCAAAAAATAAGTCAAAATCACTTTTCGGCTTTTGTTCCTGCTACTTCACATACAGCAGATGATTCAGAAGAAAGATTTAAATCTTTGATGAATGAAATAACAGTTGGAACAAAAAACTTAGGAAAAGCGATCCAATCATTGGCCAATGTATTGGTGTCCACATTCCCGTTCTTCTCAGTAACAACTAACTTGACCATGTCTTATATTTTGGCTTTGATGTCAACTCCAGTAAGGAATGCTACAGTAACTGCCAAAGAACTGCCGCAATATGGCCAAAGCTTTTCTCCAATAATTTCCTGAAAGTTCTGACAATATTTCTTCACCATGCTGCTGGAAGTTTCTTCGTCAATATCAACAATAACTTTGTACAACTGGTATTCTAGGAGGAAGTATAACAGCAAAATTAAATTAGATGTAGCACCATCAATTTCTAGTTTGTCAAAAAAAAAAAAAGTTTTGAAATTCCCATGTATATACATACAGCATTCCTGTAATCTGAACACTATTAAGAATGTGGTTTAAGAATTCTTTATCATCTTCATTAAATTAATGCGAGCAATTTTTTTAAAATGGGCATTTAAACGTTGGTAATATGATCGAATGAGCGCATTTATTAATGTACCCGGTGTCCCACCACGAGATAAAGAATTGATACAAGTATATAAAGAAAAAGGAAGGATAAACGGCTTTAAAAAGATTTTTTTTTTTTAAAGTTGCTATGACATGGCTACTGTCCCACGTGTCCCATGGGACATAAAAATGTTTGCTGTCCCGTCCCATCTCATCCCATGGGACGTTTCCCATCAGATTCCCATGGGAATCCCATTCCCATGGACAAGCCTGGGTATATGCCCGGGAAGAGAGGAAGAGGAAGGCCAAGAGAAGATGGGTGCAGGATGTGGCGGATGATCTCCAGATGGGTGTATCTGACGCGGGACATCTTGCTTATGATCGAGAAGTTTTCCGGAAGGTTGTTATGGGAGCGAGGTTCTGCAAAGGACATGCAACTGAATGATTGAATGAACTCTGTTTCTAGAGCTTCGGTATAGTAGGGGCCGAAGCTTGTCTAAGATTGTGCATATGGGTTCGAATCCGTATTGAAGTGGATTTGTAAACATTGTGCAGGGATCCCAGGTTGACCCCAGATACAGGGGGTAGAGGAATTTTCTTGTGAAGAACTGTATATGAAAATCTTAACTGTTGTTGTGTGTGGTGAATATATTCTGAAAATGTAAAGACCACATTTATAAATTTTCAATGCAGTTACTACGGCGTTCAGTGCAGGTTTTCCAGCTCAGATAAAGTTCTTGGATTCCTGTAGAAAAATCGACCCTTTGGTCACTACTCGGTGTTAATTACCTGGTCGTGAACAGTCTGTCACAGAAGTAACGCCGTTTTGAAACTTACTACTCCACTCATACACTTTCTGGACCTACAGGCATGCATAACCATACTGGACCTTCATTCACTGATGAAATTCTTTAGGTTTCACCCCTTCACTGATCAAAACAGGGATAAGAAAACGTTGCTCCTGTTTAGTACATGTCAAAAATGGTGTGCCCATTGTTAAGCTGTCAATATGACCAATATGTCAATTTGCACCTTGATATCACGTGCTTAACCGTCTTGACACCGTTAACAACAATCGTGATAGGTTACAAGACAATAGCTTGGTTACTGTAAAATGTATCACACATTTAAGATGTTTTCAAGAACTACGTAAGCTCAAGACCGGTCATTGTGAGGATTATATACGTTCAAGACCAATCCTTGTGAGGGTTATATATAAGTTCAAGACAAGTCCTTTCAGAGTAAGCTGAAAACCTTGTAGGCTACTGAACCTGGCAAGTCCTTCTCAGGACCAACTCAACACAAGACAGAAAATGCCAATCAGCTAGAGCTCCGTAACAGCCAACCAAATCATAAGAGAAGAGAGAGGAGAAAAAATAACCTGTCCTGTTTAGGGAAACCTCGAAAGAGAGGAAAAACAGAACAGATAATCTAAAGACAGAGAGGATGAGAAAGACAGAGACTGAGGGAAACATACAAAGGAAGCAAGAGATAGAAAATTAGAAAAATAGAGAGACAGAAGCAGAAAGAAAGGTAAGCTAAGAGACACATTAAGATAAACACTAACAAGCGAATGGACGAATTATTTTAACTAATTTTCAAAAGGTCACACATTAAGCATGCAAGGACGTTCTACTTACGACCCATCCAACCACTCATCGTTCGCACTTCAATTATATGTTATCTGTTACGTATGGTACATTTACTTGGTCAAATCATTGCATATGAAAGGCAGGCACACACACACACACACACACACACACACACACACACGCACACACACACGCACACACGCACACACACACACGCACACACACACACACAAGTACATACACACACACGCACCAAAATAGACATAGATACACTCGGAGAGAGAGAGAAAGACCGAAGGGGAGATAGAGAGGCAGAGAAAGGGAGTAAGAGAGAGAGAGACACAGAGAGAGAGAGAGAGAGAGAGAGAGAGAGAGAGAGAGACAGACAGACAGGCAGAGACAGAGACACAGAAGGGAGAAAGAACGAACGAATGCTAGAGAACGAACAAACAAACGAACATAATTTATTTTCAAAAGGTTAAGAATTAGGCACTCAGGCCTGTTTAACATTCTGCCCTTCTATCACTCTCTTTCATACATTATTTCATTCACACATCATTCAAGGCTAAATGAGAACAGCAACAATATAAAATATATGCATTATAAAGGCATGGGCAAAATGCAAAAATCAATAATACACTACTCAGTAATATTAAATAATGGTGTGAAACTTTTTATTAGTTATGTGGAATATACTTGTCTGCCAAAAGAGTACTGGCTGTTATACAAGGGTTTTATTATTATTATTTCCATTATTATAAGATTTAATTAATATTATAAGATGGGGTGTCCTAGGACACCACGGCAGCGACCACCATTCTTGCATCATATTGGTGGAGAAAGGCAGAACCAGGCAGCACAATCTAACGGTCAAGACTTTCCAGTATGACAGTACAGGGCAAGATGTGGTGAGTATAATAAGACATGACAAGCGCAGAAAGCTTCAGGGCAGGAAAAAAAGCTGGGAGCAGCCACCCTGGTGGAATCTTGAGGTGGAGAGGGCTTGGTTGAATAAGCGTAGTGCTGTAAGGAGATGGCAAAATTCCAAGAAGAACAGAGCTGGCCATCCTAGTCCCTGTATGCACTTAGAAAGAGAGATGCACACAAAAGTATGTTATATCAAAAAACTGGTCACGGTGCTTAAAAGTGAAAAATGGGCAGGGGTGTGTCAAAGAGTAAGCACAGACAAGTCACTGAAATTGTTCTGGCGACTACATAAAAGCATGAGTGGTGTAGTCAAGAATAAGAGCATTTCTGACTTCCAAGGTGCTGACCTCATCTGGCAGAGGACTGACGAGGACAAAGGCAAAGCCCTCTTTGAACGTTATCTAGAGCAGAGCAACCAGACAGACATGGGAGGCCGAAATCTTACCAAGGAGATCACGTCTGACTAGTGCAAGGCCCAGAACATTTCGGATGAAGACACGGTGAAATCATCGCTCCAGGGCTAGATGGCATAAGATACAACGACATCAATAGGTGTACCGACAACGAGCTAGAGAAACTAGCAGACATGTACAACAACAGTATAGGGAGTGCTAGCATCAAGGAGGAGTGGTTACACAGCTATCTGATTCCCTTGCCGAAGCCTGGTAAAGACCACACACAAATTCAGGGATATTGAGTTATAACCATGCAGAATACAATAGGCAAGCTGCTGGAGAAGTTAATTGCCAGGAAAATATCAAGCCAGCTAGAGAGGCAAGGTTTTTCCCACCTACCCTGGGTGAGTACCGTCCAAAAAGAGAAACCTGGACGAATGCAGCAGTTTTTGCCCATGATGTCTATGAAGGTTTCCACTCAGGCATTGAAACCTTTGCTGCAGCGATTGATCTTGATGACGCGTACAACAGCGTACCATTGGATTTTTTAATGCTTCAGCTTCTTGAACACAAAATAAGTCCATTCTTCCTTAGCTGGATCGCTGCTGCCCTCTTCCAAAGGAAAGTAGTTTTTAGATGTGGCAGTTGGACTTCGGAACCAACAACAATATATCCTGGCCTACCACAAGGATCACCATTATCTCCGGTACTGTTCAACGTCTACTCCGTGAGAATCATCAGAGAGCAGATCACTGGACCTGGTAGGACATTGTCATATGCCGATAATGTTTTAGTGTATCGTCAGGGTAAGGATAGAGATCAGGTTGCTGTGGAACTACAAACCGAACTCAATCGCATAAGTACTTGGTGTGTTGAGGCTGGGGCAACGGTCAACTCAACAAAGGCAACAGTGACTTGGTTTTCGTTGAATAATCATATTGTCAACACTCCAACACGAACCGTAAATCTGTGTTCAGAGACGGTGGAAAGAACGCAGGCAATGAATTAAAAGGGGATACGGTTTGATCGAAGCCTTGCTTATAATGTGCACATAGACAAGGTGATAACAAAGGCCAAGCGGGGTTTGGCAGCGATGCGGGTGATGGCGGCAGCAAACTGTGAGCAGCGCCATCTATGTCTTCTGTACGAGGGGCTGGTCATGTCTGTTTTGGAGTATGCGATGGCAATCCTGACTCTCAGCCGTAAGCAGATAGAAAGGATGGAAAGGATACAGAATGAAGTTATGCGCATTATTCTTGGATGTACAAGAGATACAGCATGCAGGGCGATACGATACCTTCTTGATTTTCCAACCATTGAAGACAGAATATAAGTCTGCAGAGCACGCGCCTACCTCAGAGTTAACGCAAAAACACAACATCCACTGCACAGTGAAATTATGAAGGTGAAGGGCAGCAGGTTAAAAAGAGGACGGTCTTGGATGGGTCAAACCGAAGACATTCTTCAACAGGTGTGTTCACTTGAGAACTTAGAACCTGGCGAGGAGTGGGTACAAGTGCCAACAGACTTCTGCACATCCTTTTCAGTTTGCATCCAACTAGACAGAAAATGCAGACAAGAAATCCCGGCAGCTGTGGAGGCGGAAGTACAAGCGTTGATTTTCGAGAATTCGCTGGACGGTGATGCTGACATTTACACAGATGGGTCGGTCGTCCGACGTGTGAGAAGCTCATGGGCCTTTACTCTCTGATGCATTTGCTGAGACCACACGTAGCTTGACTGTGGAAGTCATGGCAGTAAGTAAAGCAATAACATGGCTCGAGACACAGACATTCACTAGGGCATGCTTCCTTAGCGACTCAATGAGTATGCTCAAGAGGATAGAGACGGGGTGGATCCGAAGAGAGTGGTTGCTGTCTCTGGAGTGGTCTCGGCTGGCAAAGATTAGTTTCATCTTCGTGCCAGGGCATGCGGGAGTACAAGGGAATGAGCGGGCTGACAAGCTCGCAGGTAACGCTACTGTGGAGGGCGGACGCGCCATGGACCAGGCTGACATTCTGAATGCTCTACGAGAAGTAAGACTTTTGCGAGAACCAAGTGATGATTGTGAATCTACAACTATGGCTAGACTGCGAGAACAACAAATAAAAAGAGGGGTGGCCAAACAAGAACACTACGCAGGAAGCCAAAGAAGATTGATAAACCAACACAGAACTGGTGTCGTTAGCCGCTACACGCCGCGGGATTTGCTGAGGAGGGGATCCGAGCACTTATGGACTGAATGGTTCGATGTGCAATGAGGATAATCTGTCAACTAACTAACTAACTAACTAACTAACTAACTAACTAACTAACTAACTAACTAACTAACTAACTAACTAACTAACTAACTAACTATCTAACTAACTATCTAACTAACTATCTAACTAACTAACTAACTAACTAACTAACTAACTAACTATCTAACTATCTAACTAACTAACTATCTAACTAACTAACTAACTAACTAACTAACTAACTAACTAACTAACTAACTAACTAACTAACTAACTAACTAACTAACTAACTAACTAACTATCTATCTATCTATCTAACTAACTAACTAACTAACTAACTAACTAACTAACTAACTAACTAACTATCTAACTAACTAACTAACTAACTAACTAACTAACTAACTAACTAACTAACTAACTAACTAACTAACTAACTAACTAACTAACTAACTATCTAACTATCTAACTAACTAACTAACTAACTAACTAACTAACTAACTAACTAACTAACTAACTAACTATCTAACTAACTATCTAACTAACTAACTAACTAACTAACTAACTAACTAACTAACTAACTAACTAACTAACTATCTAACTAACTAACTAACTAACTAACTAACTAACTATCTAACTAACTAACTAACTAACTATCTAACTAACTAACTAACTAACTAACTAACTAACTAACTAACTAACTAACTAACTACTAACTAACTAACTAACTAACTAACTATCTATCTAACTAACTAACTAACTAACTAACTAACTAACTAACTAACTAACTAACTAACTAACTAACTATCTAACTAACTAACTAACTAACTAACTAACTAACTAACTAACTAACTAACTAACTAACTAACTAACTAACTAACTAACTAACTAACTAACTAACTAACTAACTAACTAACTGACTAACTAACTAACTAACTAACTAACTATCTAACTAACTAACTATCTATTTAACTAACTAACACGCTAAGTAACTAACTAACTAACTAACTAACTAACTAACTAACTAACTAACTAACTAACTAACTAACTAACTAACTAACTAACTAACTAACTATCTAACTAACTAACTAACTAACTAACTAACTAACTAACTATCTAACTAACTAACTATCTATTTAACTAACTAACACGCTAAGTAACTAACTAACTAACTAACTAACTAACTAACTAACTAATATTTCTATTATTAAGGGGGAAGGTAATCCATACTGAGATATTGTTCGAATAATTTGCTATTATATGTATAGGGATTGGTGATGTCTTTGATTTCATGTGGAAAATTGTTCCACAGCTGAGCTGCAGAGTACGTTAAGCTTGTTTTGTATAAGTCAATCTTAGGCTTCGGAATGTGTAATATATTTAATCGTTTTCTGTGTCTAGCATTATATTTAAACAATGGCCAAAGATAATTTGGGGCATGTCTATGTAGGATTTTGTGAATTAATTTGGCCTTATTGAAAAGCAGGCGTTTGCGGAGTGGTAGTAACTGAAGGCGTTTATGCAGGCTAGGATTGTCAGATAAATGTTTGCTATAATTTAAATTCAGTAGTAGTCAACATGTATCTGTATGTAAGAAGTATAGAATAATTTCCTTGTGTCCTCATCAAGGACATTTTTAATTTTGGGGAGTTGGTAGACTTTTTTCGCTGTTTATTTAACGAGAGCTTAAACGTGGGAATTAAAGGTTAGGTTTCTATAAATGATTATGCCTAATACTTTGTGCTCAATTACACGTTCTACAGGCATGTTATCGATGTGAAGTTGAAGTAATGTGTGTGAATTTAGAGTTTGAAGTCTTTGTCTTGTTATTAATAACATTGATTTTATTTTAGTTATGTTAATTTGCATACGGTTCGCATAGCTTCACCTAACTGCATTATTTAAATTTTGTTGCAAAGACGACTCCAGCAAATTACAGCTTTCATCGGTTGTATACACTGTACAGTTGTCTGCAAATTGATCGCATGACGACGAAAGATGCAAAAGTAGATCGTTAATATAGATGGCAAATAATAGAGTACCAAGAATAGCGCTTTGCGGTACTCCAATATTGAAGGTAGAGGTTTGAGGCAGAGATTTATTGTGTGATACTACTTGCTTTCGGTTTAACAGAAAAGATGTTATTAGAGTGACTACATTAGGGCCAATTTTCATTGTCGCTAGTTTAAAAAAAATTAAAATAACATTGTAAATCATATCAAATGCTTTCCTGAAAACGATAAACACAGCATAACATAGAAGTTTGTTGTTTATATTCTGGTGCCAATTTTCTATCATGTTTGTTAGGGCCGAATGGCAAGAATAATTTGGTCGAAATCCTGATTGACTGTCAAGTTTAAGCTTGTAGCGAACTAAATACTGTAGTGCTACTTTATGGATGTGTTTTTCTAGTGGTTTAGACAATGATCATAGTAAGAAAATAGGTCTGTAATTGTTCCGGAGACCATTGTCCAATGAACCATATTTAAGAAGAGGATACACTTTAGCGATTTTGAGAGCTGATGGATAGTGGCCTTTGGTGAGACACTGATTGTATTACATAGGTTAGCGATATATAGATCATTGGCACAGCACAACGGAGAATCCGGTTGCTGATTCCATCTAACCCAGATGAGTTTATGTTTTTTAGGTTACTGAGGTAAGCGAATATTTCAGTGATTGTCATTAGCGGTATGTAGGAAGGAATATCCCGGGAGTATCTATTCTCGCAAAACAATGACAGTAAATACAAGTTACAAGGAGAATTTGGTATTTAAGCCTTCAACTGGTCTACGTCAGTTTGAAGAAAATAAAAATACTAAATTGGTCACATGTATTATGATTTGATGGTAAAGAATTCGAGAAGTTATACTTGTTTTTCAAAGTGTTAATTGTCTTCAACTCAGCAGCCCTTGATTGATAAATAGAAGATAGCTCTCTTATGAAACAAGGAAAGACCAACGCGTAACACTCTGAGTGAGCTGAAGCAAGCGAGGAAGGATGTACAAAAGGCTGCCAGGCAGTGTGCGAATGACTATTGGATCAAGTTATGTGAGTCCATTCAAATCGCAAGTGATAAGGGAAACATCAGAAGTATGTATGAAGGGATAAAGAAAGCCTGTGGTCCAATGATCAAAAGAAGTGCACCGCTGAAAACCTTGACTGGAGAAATCATCACTGATAAGTAACAGCAGATGGATAGATGGGTCGAGCACTATTTAGAACTTTACTCAAGTGAGACCAAGCTAGCGGATGATGCCCTCAACGCCATAGAGGCCCTGCCAACTCTTGACCACCTGGACACACTTCCCACTATAACAGAAGTTAAGTGTGCTATAAAGGAGCTTGCATCTGGCAAGGCTCCAGGTAAGGATGGGATTCCAATAGAGGTGATCAGGAGTGGGCAAGACACACTCGCTCTACAGATCCACCAGCTAATAGAGCTATGCTGGCGAGAAGGACAAGCCCCACAGGATTTCAAAGATTCAAACATCATAACGCTGTACAAGAACAAGGGAGATCGAAGCGACTGTAACAACTATAGGGGTATCTCACTTCTGTGTATTGTTGGGAAAGTATTTGCCAGAATTGTCATGCACAGACTTCAAGTCCTGGGAGATCAAGTCTACCCCGAATCATAGTGCGGCTTCCGTCAGAACCGGTCTACCATTGATATGATATTCTCATTGCGACAGATGCAAGAAAAATGCCGGGAACAAAATCAGCCACTGTTTATTGCTTTCATCGACCTCACAAAGGCATTCGATTTGGTCAGTCGTGAGGGTCTGTTCAAAGCACTAAAGAAGATTGGCTGCCCACCAACTCTTCTGTCCATTGTGGAATCGTTCCACACAGGCATGAAGGGTATAATAAAGTTTGATGGCTCAACTTCAGAAGAATTTGAAATCAAGAGTGGAGTTAATCAAGGTTGTGTACTAACCCCCATCCTCTTTGGGATATACTTTTCACTTCTACTGAAATATGCCTTTCGTGATCAGGATGACGGTATACACATTCACTCACGCTCAGATGGTGGCCTCTATAATGCTCAGAGATTGAAGGCCAAGACCAAAATTAGCAGGGTACTAATCAGAGAGTTGCTTTTTGCGGATGATGCTGCGATTACGACCCACTCTGAGGAAGAATTACAACATCTACTATCTGCATTCTCCAATGCTTGTTCTGAATTTGGTTTAACAATTAACAAAAAGAAGACACAGATTATGTCACAAGGTGCACATGGTGTACCATCAATTTTTATTGACGACGCCGAACTGGAGATAGTAGACCATTTTACGTATCTAGGATCAGAGGTAAATAGCAAATTATCCCTCGATCAGGAAATCAACATCAGGATTGGCAAGGCAGCAACAACAATGAACATGTTAGCAAAAAGAGTCTGGGAGAACAGGAAGCTTACTGCCAAAACAAAAGTCCTCGTCTACCAAGCCTGTGTCCTTAGTACTCTTCTTTATGGCAGTGAAACCTGGACAACTTACTCACGCCAAGAGAAACGTTTAAACAGCTTTCATATGCGGTGTCTGCGAAGAATACTTGGTATTAAGTGGCAAGACAAAATCACAAATACTGAAATATTGGAAAGATCAGGTTGTGTGACGGTGTATTCCATGCTCAGTCTTCGTAGACTTAGATGGATAGGACACGTTAGGAGGACGGATGATGGTAGAATACCAAAGGACATCTTTTTTGGTGAATTACAGACGGGTAGGAGATCTCAGGGTCGGCCTCTACTGCGATACAAAGATGTGTGTAAGCGGGACATGATTGATACAGGCATTGATAATGCACATTGGGAGCACGTCGCCGCTTAACGTGTTGCATGGAGGGCAACTATCAGAAATAGAATAAAGACAAAGGAGACAATGATTGCAGATAAAGCACACACAGAGCGTGAGAGACGTAAGATGGTGCAAAATGGTGGAAATGACCATGTTTTCACATGCACCTACTGTGGGCAAACATTTGCAGCAAGAATTGGCCTTACCAGCCACACTCGCCACCGCCATGGATCGTAGTTAAGCCTTTTTGAAGCACAATGTACCAAACTATCGTCTGTCAAGACGGAAAGGTGCCAATGCAATGCAATAATTGTCTTCAATATATCCTTACTATTTGTTTTATCCATTACTAAGTTCTTAAAGTAATTTTTCTTTTCCTTTGGCATGGTATATTGAACTTTGCTTCTAAGAGTACGGTATGTGGTGAGATCCCGCTTGTTATGTTCTTTATCTCTATCTCTCATCATTTCGAGTATTTCCTAGGTGATCCAAGGTGGTTTGAAGTGATTTTTTATTCGAACATCTTTGATTGGTACATGTCTATCAAACACATCAATAAAGGTCTTCATCTAGATTTCCAGAGCATTATCCGGGTCAGGAAGTTGATAAACATTGTCTAGATTTGAACTGATCAAGTCCTGTAAAAATGCGTTTTGGTGACTGTCTACGTCTAATGTCTCTAATCAGTTTACGATCTTCGTGTGTTTCTTGTAGGACTTTTTCATTGGTTTTTCTGTCTGTCCATGGTATTCTTTGCATTTTCTCCAGCAACCACATTTCCACAGCCATCAGAAGTTTTTCAGCTTGTCTGCTCATTGTCCACACCTCACGTCCATATAAAAGTACAGGTCCTATGTAGCACTTCAACACTCTTTTTTCTCGTTTCAGTTGATATCTTTTTATTGGTCAGTATGTTTTTCATCTTGCAAAAGACTACCTTCGCCTTGGCAATTCTTTTTCTAATTTCTTCAAAGCATCTCCCATAGCTGTACCGATTCACTTGTTTAAGAATATGCCCATTTACTTGTATATTACATTGTGGTATTTCTTCCTTCCTAGTGACGGCCAAAATCTGTGTCTTCTTACAATTCAATTCTAACCCTAGTTGTTCACTGTGTGCAACAACCGCATCTACTAAATTTAGTTGAACTGCATTTTGGCAATATAGGCAGCTCCAACAGGCAAGGAGTAAACAAAGGTGCATGTCTTTCTGTTGAGTGTGCGTTCTGTTGAAAACACGTCCGCTCGTAACCAGATACCCAAAGAAAAAGATATAGATAAAGAGAGAGTCAGAGAAAGCCTAAAGAGAAGAAAACAGCGAGCGAGCGAGAGAGAGAGAGAGAGAGAGAGAGAGAGAGAGAGAGAGAGAGAGAGAGAGAGAGAGAGAGAGAGAGAGAGAGAGAGAGAATTCTAACTCGCCTTCGACGACCTAGAATAAATAAATCATGCATCAATGACTGCTTACAATTTGGTGTATGGGGTGGTTTGTTGCCCCATAGGTAGTCACTGCTATTTTAATGTTGAAAATATACTTTCACCGGGGCAGAGATCAAAATATAATTCGCTTAGCAACTGAATATGTTTACCTTCCGTGGGTATGTATCTATGGACATGTCGACATTTGATAAATTGCGTATTTACGGGAAGGATCGAACGAAGGAGCAATCGAACAATCTTTATTTTCAAAGGGATAAGAATTAGGCGTGCAGGTTCGTCTGACATTCTGCCCTTCTTCTCTAATTCCTTTCATACAATATTTCATTCAACATCACTTATGAATCTAATCTTAGACAACAAAAGAACAATAAAAATTAATACGCATGCAAAATAATCAATAATACATGACTCACTGAGGCAATGTTTACCATGGGCATGATAAATACCTAAGGAAGGTGTAACGTGCCATACTTATGGGAATGTTTATTAACTAGTTGTCGATTTAGATAATTTACCATTATTATTTTTAGGGGGCATGTAGTCTGTACTGAGGTAGTGTTCAAACAGGTTGCGACTGTATATATAATGATTGGTGGTGTCTTTGATTTTTCATGGAAGATTGTTCCTCAACTGAGCGGCAGAGTATGCTAAGCTTGTTTTATATAAGCCTATCCTAGGTTTAGGAACATGAAGTATATTTAGTCGTTCGCTATGTCTTGCGTTATATTTGAACAATGGCCAAAGGTAGCTTGGAGCATTTTGAAATAGGATTTTGTGAATTAGTTTAGCCTTGGATATGTAGGGAGACAGAAATAGAGACAGAAACCCGCCGAGCGGGTTGCAAGCCAAGATAAAAATTCAGTGATAAAACATTGGGACAAGTATAGGTTATTGCAGCACCATTGAGGGGTTGACAAGCGCTATAGTTAATTCCGGGGACGATTCAGTGGAACTTCGTGTTATGATTCTTACCATGAGCCGTTGGATTTCATGTGTGTCCGCAGACTTTTGTCCCGTGTGCTGCACATCATTTCTGATACGGCGTCAAACTTTGTAACTTTTCATGACATGGGCAAATAATGTGGACTGGCTTCTTCTCATGCGAGTAACCAGTTCTCTTTGTGAGTTAACTTCTTTCAAAAGAGAGTGATAGAAGGGCAAAATGTTAGACCGGCCTACATGCCCACAGCAGCGAACATCCAGGCATGGAGAGCCACGGCTTATGCCCTATGCACCGCCTTGGGTTCAAGAGGAAGGACTAACGGTCGGTCGGTCGGTCGGTCGGTCGGGTCGGTCGGTCGGTCGGTCGGTTGGTCGGTTGGTCGGTTGGTTGGTTAGTTAGTTAGTTAGTTAGTTAGGTTAACTAACTAACTAACTAACTAACTAACTAACTAACTAACTAACTAACCTAACTAAGTAACTAACTAACCATCTTGTGAAATGCGCAGTAGGTTGGGTTATTCCACATTTAACTTCCTTAATGCATCTTCCATCTGCAATTATTAAAAGTACCCATATACTAGAATATTTTGACTTGTTTTAAAACGGTTCAAAACGGTGAGGATGGGGACGGAGCGCTTATTGGAATGTCCCGAATGCTGTGATGTCGGTTCCTAAATCAATCAATCAATCAATCAATCAATCAATCAATCAATCAATCAATCAATCAATCAATCATAACGGTTCAAATCACCTTGATGTAGCATTTAATTATATGGAGTTCTTTCTTTTAATTAAATCATTACTTCTGTGTTGTTGTTACACAGACTAAGTCCTTAGTTTTACCTGGTTGGAACTGATCAATGACGTGTGTGTGTGTGTGTGTGTGTGTGTGTGTGTGTGTGTGTGTGTGTGTGTGTGTGTGTTTATTACATGAAGAAGAATCTCCGGCTTTTGACTTGACATGTTACTGACAGAGAAATGAAATATCGGGGAAATTCTATAGGACTATCATCCTGTGTCCTACCAACTAGCAACAACATTCATATCTCTCAACAAATCTAGGTCCTCGGTGCTCTGGATCAACTCTGTGGAAGATATTCCTCAATGCCACCGTCTCAGTCCATCCAACATCATTTCTCTGACTGTTTTCGCACGGATTTGCTTTGTAGTCACAATGTTTTTCTAAACCTCTCATCTCATGACGAGACCGAAGAAAGCTGTTTGTCTCTTTCTTATTGTTGTATATAGTGTTCTAGTTTCATTAGTCTGTACCAGGTACTGTAATCGTTGTCAGTTACTCTGACAGTTCAGGGAATTGGAATCACATGTCTCAGGAAGCACATATTTTATGCTTTTATCAATCAATCAATCAAACAATCAATCAGGTGCCGTCTCCACAATGAAGGTTGGCTGCGATGGATCTCCAACACTGGCTTCTCTTGCACTGTCTGTACATTTGGTCAGATTAATGTTCGTCCATCTCTTAGTGTTATCTTCCCACTTGTATCGTTGTCTACCTCTTGTTCGCTGCCTTCAACCTTACCCTCCAGTATTTTTTTTTTCATAAGAGTGTTATGTTTTTTAACGTGGCCGACATATTTCGTTTGCCTCTTTTTCATTTCTTTCATCAACTCTCTTTTGATTCCCAGTTTTTCTAGAACCTCTGTATGTGATTTGTTTCCATGAAATACGACACATTCTTCTTCGCATTTCCAGGGCCTCTATTCCACTTTCTATTCCAATGTCCCGGCTTCCGCACCATATAATGATGTTGAATATATACAACATTTGACAATTCTCATGTGTAATGCCTTGTTACTATTTCTAGCTGTTAATACTGAATCTATGCTGTTGAAAGCATTTTTTTGGCCATTTCTATTTGTTGCGTTGCTTCTATACTCTTCCTAATTTGGACGTTCACTTTCCATAATTCAATGCCATGCAACAAAACAGGTTCTAAGATGAGTTTATTTTCCCTCAGGACATTCGTGTGAAAGAAATACAGATAATATAATTTATTGCTTATGTTATCCGTTCTCCAACCTGGAGTACAAGGAAAGGAGACGAAGTCTTGTTACAAACCTTTGAGAACAAGTTTTAAGACGCATCTTTGGACCCATTATGGATACACAAAGTGGAGAGTGGAAAAGAAGAAGTAACAAAGACATTTATGATCTGTTTAAGTCCCCGCTAATCACTGGTATCATGAAGGCTAATAGACTACAATGGCTGGGGCATATAGAAAGAATGGAAGATAATAGGGAAACAAAACTCGCTTACACTCAGGAAATAAATGACCGTAGACCCCGAGGTAGACCAAGAAGACGGTGGAGAGATAATATATATACAGAGCTACAAGCACTTGAAATCAACGACTGGCAAGAGAGGGTCCACCAGAGAGACGAATGGAGACGGATTGTATCTGCAACAAAGAACTTCAATGGCTCGGAACGCTGAAGAAGAAGAAGAAGTTATCCGTTCTCCGTCTGAGTGAATGCGTCGCACCTACCGTGTTTCCCCGAAAATAAGTTCCACCCCTATACTAAGCCCTAGCAAGATTTTTCACGATGCTTTTAATATACGACCCATCCCTATAATAAGCCCTAGCTCGATTTTTCAGGATGATTTTAATATAAGACATATCCCTAAATTAAGCCCTAGCACGATTTTAAGGATGCTTTTAATATAAGGCCTACCCCTATAATAAGCCCTAGCACGATTTTAAGGATGCTTTTAATATAAGGCCTACCCCTATAATAAGCCCTAGCACCATTTTTCAGATGTAGAATGTAGACTTCTGTTCACGAATACATGTAGTCTTTGTGTGTGTGTGTGTATATATTCATATGACATCCCCCGAAAATAAGTCCCGGAGCATTAAAAAAAAAAAAAAAAAAAACTAGACTTAATATAGGACTCGGTCTTATTTTCTGGGAAATACGGTAGTGATGTACCTCAAAGTCAGTGTGTCCGACTTGGGCATGTATGTGTGGCGGTTTGCTTCCTGCAGACAGATTCTATCTCAGGTAACGGACTCTGTCTACCCTTCCTAACAATTTGCCATTACGGTGGGATAACGGATTACTCTTTGCGATTTACAACTGACACGTGATATTTAACACCTTGCACAAGGGACTTCCTTTTGTCGCCCTTGTGGGAGAAGGCTAGTATATTGCATGTCACTACCAACAAGATCAGAGGGACGTGTCATGTCATTAGATATAAATGGTTTTTGGGGAAATTCCGAGCCCTGTGCCGGAATCCAAGTGTGCACCCGCGAGCTTGCGGTGGACGCCCCGACTTCTCAGCCACTGCTTCTCATCTTTTTTCCTTGTGTACCTTCCGGTAGTGCGAGAGCGTCCGTTTATGGGCTTCATTTATTGAGATTCCAATGGACTCTGCTATTCCCTCTGTCCTTTTTTTTAAAAAGTGGTTGGCCTCTTCCTCTGCTTCTGTTTGGTCTGTACATCATTATTTCTTGTGGTATACTGTTAGTTGGTAAACTAATAACCTGGCGAAACCATTTGACTTGCTGCCTTCTAATAATATCTAGCTCAGTTATAACCCCCACTTTAGTCCCGATTTCTTCATTTCTGATTTTCTCTCTTCTTGATACATTCAGTATTCTTCTCAGGAATCTCATTTCTGTTGTTGTGATTTTTCTTTTCTCTTTTTCTGTCATTGTCCACGTGTGGCATTGGTTGCATAGCGTTGGTAGGAAGATTGTTTTGTTGAATTGTTTCTTCATTTGTTCAATGAGTTTGGTTTGCCTTATTGCATATATTTTCGATCTCGTCTTCTGATGTGCCATTTGATGATATTATACTTCCTAAGTACTTGAAGCTCTTTACTTGTTTCACAGGGTGTTCTTGTAGGTAAATCTTTGATGTTTTTTTCGTCTTTGATTATAGTCATTATCTCTGTTTTACTGGTGCTAATTTTCAAATTATGTTCCTTACACACTTTGTTCAGGCTGTGTATGTGGTCTTGTAATTCGGCTTCTGAAGTCACGGCAACCTCCTCCGATATATATATATATATATATATATATATATATATATATATATATATATATATATATATATATATATATATATATATACATACATACACACACACACACACACACACACACACACACACACATATACGTTATTCCATGTGTGCTCAGATTCCCCCCTCATTCTCCTCCTCTGCAACAACGAGCTCCTCCGAAATATGTTACATTCGTTATCCCAAGAGTGTTCAGACCCTCCCCCTCATTCTCCCCCTCAGCCACGGCGACCTCCTCCGATATATGTTACACACATTATTCCATGAGTGTTCAGACCCCACCCCTTCAATCCCTTTCCCAGCGTGTACCGACTGACGTCACCAGTTCTGTGTTGGTCGATTAATCTTCTTTGGCTTGCCACATGACTCTCTAGTCTAGCTTGACCCAGTTTGAATTAATGTTCTTGCACTCTGGTTAGTTTCAAAATCCCACACATAATTAACCTATTTTTTAAACAAAATTATTTGTATATCCTTTACAAGACGTAACAGTCAACTCCAGCATATGTCGGCTGTTTATGACTACTGGGCAAGTTTAAGTTCGGTTCAGCGGGCACTCTCCCGCTGTTTATACTTCACCTCGACACCGCAAGGTACAAGAGGAACATGATGAGATGAGATGAGTTTGCCATTGCTTTCTGAACGACCAGCACTAATACTTTTGATGGAAACCATACGTAAGGCGAGCTGCTTCCAAATCGCCCGCAGCTGTGTTTCAAAGACGGTGTACAGGATTGCGTCCTTACATCCTTCGTCACATGCCAGCTCTTTCCAGTCTATACATCATTATTAAAATGATTTCTTAGCTACTGCAAATGGGACAGGCTTCATTTAAGAGCATAAAGACGGGCAACTTCCAATTGACAAATAAAATACTGGACGCACACGCGATTGTTTAACTACAGCAAATGCCACAGGCTTCATTTAAGCGTTACGTTGTTTAACACAAGGCGACGTGAGTACAAGACTGGCGCAACATCCAGGATGTAAATAAATTACTGGACACGCACGCGAGTTCTTCAACAGCCAGGCCACAAACTTACTCGAGCTCACTAACTTCCCACCACCCATGCGACTAAAACTTCGGCGGCGGAAGGTTCAAACACAACCCTTGAAGAGAATCATGTGCGTGCCTACAGGGATTTGTCCGACAAGCCAGGCGTGGGCAAGAAAACATGTTTCCGTTAAATAGGATTTGCGAGGTGTGATATCTGGATAGTGTTTCCGTGACGGGCGTTTGGCGTGTGTTGTTAGTTGTGTTCAAGATTGCCAAGTTTTGGAAAGTTTCAATGCCACGCTTTCGGGAGGTGGCAGCCGGTCTATGGTAAGAGACCGAGATATATGAGTTCAAACCCGATGCAATAATGTCTATTTTATTGTCTCTTAACGGCGTTTTTTTTCGTGGCGGAGGCCGTGGTTAACTGATTAAGTCGTCGTCTCGCGATCTGAAAGTTGCAGGTTTATTCACCGGACTCCGTCGTAGAGTCCACGAGTATACTTTTTTCTTTCTTCCGGAGACTCCTAAGGTGTCATTGCTAGGGGTCATAGCTGGGGTCATCTCTAGAGTCATCACTAGGGGGGGGGGGTAATCGCTGTGGGGCCATTGCTGGGGGGGGGGGGGAGTTATCGCTGGAGCTACGGAGTTCGCTCTTTGTGCGAAACTCTCGGCAAGCTGCTAGCTTTTATACAGAGAGAGACCAAAGCTAGCCAAATTTGGTAAGACCTGGTATAATTTTGTCGTCTCTGTCGACTTTAATACTTTTAACTACACCTTTCTAGACGTCGGAATAGTATGCCAATCAACCACTATTACTACATGAAGTAGCTTTATAAGATTCCCCGGGATATTCCATTTATGTTCTTGTGTGTCATTGCCACTACTAGATAATTTAATTTCGCCAATTGTATATATTGTCTTCATCTCAGAAACTGTGACAGTCCAAGATTGCGAAACCTACACAATAGTCTAATCATCATGGTCATTGTTATTGCCATTAGTATGATTATTATCTTCCTGGGGGTCGGTGTGGTTAAGAGGTTTAACGTGATTGACTTCTCTCTTCAACACAGCCGGCAAAATACAATCAGTCCTGTTTTGGGCTGACTCGAAAGAGAGCAAAAGGAGGAAGATTACAAAAATTACAAAAATACGGATCTCAGTTATAACCAACGCTGAAGAAACAGGTTGGATGACGTTGACTTTTAATTTGTGTCTACCGAGTACTGAGTCTCTTCTGATGCTGTGCATTACTTTCACACGCCGGTTAGTTGGACTAAAATGTTGATTTCTCGCCCTTGATTTCTTCTTCTTCTTCTTCAGCGTTCCGAGCCATTGAGGTTCGTTGCTGCAAATACAATCCGTCTCCATTCGTCTCTCTGGTGGACCTTCTCTTGCCAGTCGCTGATTCCAAGTGCTTGTAGGTCTGTACATGTATTATCTCTCCACCGTCTTCTTGGTCTACCTCGGGGTCTACGGTCATTTATTTCCTGAGTGAAAGCGAGTTATGTTTCCCGATTATCTTCCATTCTTTCTATATGCCCCAGCCATTGTAGTCTATTAGCCTTCATGATACCAGTGATTAGCGGGGACTTAATTTGGGAACGTAAATTACAAATACCTCAGAAGTTGGAGAGGGTTAGCCTGATGGCAAGGGACACTGGTAATAGAAAAAATAAGAGCAGTCCAGTGCAATCACTGATAGTGGCGGCTACAAGTAGTAGTAGCCCGGGTATCGACTAAGCTCTAGTTGAAAGCAAGTGAGCGCAATATGCATTATTATATACTAGTATCGGTCACCGCCCTGGACTGATTTTATTCTACCCATTACCAGTGTCCCTCGCCTTCAGGCTAACCCAACCCGACTTCTGAGGTACTTGTAAGTTACGTCCCCAAGTCAAGGACGAGAAGTCAACATTTTAGTCCAACTGACCGGTGTAGGGGTTGAATGCACTACCTCGACATCAACGCACCGGATGTTTAAGAACGAACGCTCTTATCCAATGAGTTACCGCGATCTCCGTACAGCTACTTAAGAGTCCCAAACGCCTATTTCCATGTCTTAATACACCTGTCTGGTCAAGTTGTCCATACCATAATTCATGCTTGTATACCTTTGTACACCTGTTCTCCTATTGTGTCAAGTTGCCCATAACATAATTCAGTCTTATATGTCTTTATACACCTGTCTTGTCAAGTTGTGAATACCAAAATTCATATTTGTAGGTCTGTATACATGTCTTGTCAAGTTGTCAATACCGTAATGCATGATTGTATGTTTTTTATATACATGTCTTGTCGAGTTTTAAATACCATAGTTCATGCTTGTATGTCTTTATACACCTGTCTTGTCAAGTTGTCCATACCATAATTCATGCTCGTATGTCTTTATACACATGTCTTGTCAAGTTGTCAATACCGTAATGCATGATTGTATGTTTTTTATATACATGTCTTGACGAGTTTTAAATACCATAATTCATGCTTGTATGTCTTTATACACCTGTCTTGTCAAGTTGTCCATACCATAATTCATGCTCGTATGTCTTTATACACATGTCTTGTCAAGTTGTCAATACTGTAATGCATGATTGTATGTTTTTATATACATGTCTTGTCGAGTTTTAAATACCATAATTAATGCTCGTATGTCTTTATACACACGTCTTGTCAAGTTGTCCATACCATAATACATTCTAGTATGTGGTTATACACCTGTCTTTCAAGTTGTCCATACCATAATTCATTCTTGTATGTCTTTATACACATGTCTTGTCAAGGTGTCCATACCATAATTTATGCTTGCATGTCTTAATACACCTGTCTTGTCAAGTGTTCCACTTCATAATTCATGTTTGTATGTCTGTATCTGCCTGTCTGGTCTAGTTTACCATAACATATTTCATGTTTGTAGGTCTTCATACAAATGTCTGGTGTACTTTTCCGTGACACAATTCATGTTTGTATATCTTTATCTACCTGTTTGGTCTAGTTTTACATTACACGGACAAGGAGAAATACTGTATGGATACACATCATTGACGAGGAGGCATACTGTATGGACACACATCACTGGCAAGGTGAAATACTGAAAGGATACACAACATGGACAAGGAAACATGAAGTGGTTTAGAAACTGGGGCAATGGAGATGTAATGTTTTAAAGAGAATTTCGCGGGCACAAAGATGAGTCAAGAGCGGACATTACAACACTCAGGATATTCTCACGCGTGCTCTGTCCTCATTTGTAACAGCCAGCGATGAGCCCCAAAACTAATGATATCAGCAGCCATTTGATTACATGTTATTGTGACCTTTCACCTGATATTTCGGTGTAGGCAGCACCATTCTCTCGAGGCCGTGATTATCTACCCGTTCTTCTGCATTACGCCTATATTCAAAAGTGCCTCGAGCACAACTGCCTTTCCATGCACCAATAAATACCCCACCAAGCGGTGCAGACGCAGCCAATCTGTCGGCCTGCTCGTTTCCCACTACTCATCTCATGTCTTCATGTTCCTCTTGTACCTTGCGGTGTCGAGGTGAAGTATAAACAGCGGGAGAATGCCCGCTTATGTGCTTCATGTATCGATATTCCCATGTAATATTCCTCTCTTCTATTCCCCGCGCCATCGTTTACGTGGTCAGCCTCTTCCTCTGCTTCCCTCTGGTCTGTGCATCACTGCTGGTTGTGGTATACTGTTAGTTGGTAACCTACTTGCATGGCCAAACCATTTGACTTGCTGCCTTCTAATAAAATCTAGTGCAGTTATAACCCCCACTTTAGTCCTGATTTCGTCATTTCTGATCTTATCTCTTCTTGATACATTGAGTATTCTTCTCAGGACTCTCATTTCTGTTGTTGTGATTTTCTTTTCTCTTTTTCTGTCATTGTGCAGGTTTGGCATTGGTAACATAGAGTTGGTAGGAAGATTGTGTAGTAAAGTGCTTTCTTAGTAGTTACTGATACATGTTTGTTCATTATAATTGCTTAACTATAACTGTTCACTATATATGTGCGTGCGTGTGGGAGAGAGAGAGAGAGAGAGAGAGAGAGAGAGAGAGAGAGAGAGAGAGAGAGAGAGAGAGAGAGAGAGAGAGAGAACGAACGAAAGAACGAACGAACGAACGAACAGACTTTATTTTCAAAGGGTAACAAATTGGGCACGCAGGCCCGTCTTACATTCGGCCCTTCCAATCACTCATCTTTCTTTCATCAACAGTGCATAGGAAAAAAACATTGTCACATGAATTTTGTAAACATAAACAATGCATATTACTATGTTGTGAGACACATCCACCACCCACCCACACATCCCCCATTCACTCCAACTCCCCCACCCAACCACACACACACATACAATACATTCCCCACCCATCCACCACATCCCTACACCTACACATCTCCACACCCACACACACCTCTCACCCACCACACATCCCATCCACCCACACCCCAAGCACACATACATTCAATAACCCACACATCCCCCACCTTCACACATCTCCCCACCCACTCACATATCCTCTACCCGTCCCATTTCCCACCAACAATCACTCACCCAATATCCTCCTCCACCCACACACCTCCAACCACCCAGCCAAACACACATTCCTCAGCCACACACACATCTCCCCGTACAACTCACATATTCCGCACCTACCCACACACAAATTCCGCACTCACCCACATAATCTCCCATCTCCCCCAGCCCACTCACAGATCCCGAGCCCACACCTACAAACATCCCCCACCATCTCCTAACCTGCACACACTCACCCACACACATATCCTCTACCCACCCACACATCCTCTACCCACCCATCTCCCAACCAAACATCCATTAACCACACACCCTTACGCATATACAATCACCCACCCATACATCCTCTACCCAACCACACATCCTCCATCCACCCATTCCCTCAGCCACACATCCCTTAACCACACACCCCTACCCATATACACACACATCCCCACCCACGCACAATCTCCCCACCCATACAAACATCCCTCACACACATCCCCACCCACCAACACATTCCCCATTCACAAACACACACCTCCCATCCACGCACACACAACCCTCACACACATCCCCAACCCATACATTCATCCCCTCACACATCCCTAGACACACGTACTTATCCCTCAACCACTAACACCCAAACATCCCTTTCCCACTCATCAACACATACATCTCCTATCTACCCACCCACACTCACACACCCCAACCACCCATCTAAGCACACATCCCCCACCCTCACACACATCCTTCACTCACCCGCAAACCCAACCACACCTTCACCCAGAGAGAGAGAGAGAGAGAGAGAGAGAGAGAGAGAGAGAGAGAGAGAGAGAGAGAAAGTGGGTGTCAGAGAGAGAGAGAGAGTGAGATAGTGAATGTGTGTGTGCGCACGTGCATGCGTGTGTGTGGAGAGAGTGATTGAGTGAGAAATGGTGAGGGAATGTGTCAGTGCATGCATTCGTAAGTGTATGTGTGAGAGTGAACGAGGGAGTGTGTGCGTGCGTGCATTCATGCGTATATGTATGTGTGAGAGAGTGTGACTGAGAGAGTCAGTGTGTGTGTGAAGGATTGTGTGTGTGTGTGTGTGTGTGTGTGTGTGTGAGAGAGAGAGTAAGTGAATGAATGAGTGAGGAGTGAATGCGTGAGAGAGTGAGTGTGTGTGAGTGAGTGAATGAGTGTTAGAGTGTGTGTGTGTGTGAGTGAGTGAGAAAGAGAGAGAGAAAGAGAGTAAAAGAGTGAGTGAGTGCGCTAGGGTAATTGAAACATTGAGTGATAGCGTGAGGGTGTATGGGAGAGAGAGAGAGAGAGAGAGTAAGAGAGTTAGAGATATAGTGAATGAAGATGGACAGAGTTAATGAATGGGGGAAATAGTGAGTGTGAGAGAGAGAGAGAGAGAGAGAGAGAGAGAGAGAGAGAGAGAGACAGACAGAGAGAGTGAGCGGACGAGAGAGAGAGTGAGACAGTGGTAGAGTTGATGTGTTAGTGTCTGTGTGTGTGAGCGCGCGCATGCGTGTGAGTGTGTGTATATGAAAGAATACAGAGAGAGAGAGAGAGAGAGAGAGAGAGAGAGAGAGAGAGAGAGAGAGAGAGAGAGAGAGAGAGAGAGAAAGCTGAGCAGATGCTTGTCATGTAACACGCATGTTATGTAACACGCGAATCCATATGTTTGTGTATTCTCATCTGTCATATTATCAGTTAAATACCATTTATGATCATTATGAGCATGATCCCTTTCTCGGCCTGTTCACTCCAGAGGAAAGGTAACACCTCTACAACTGGAACAAGACAAGCTGCAGAAGCTGCCGGATCAGCAAAGCAATGCACTAACTGTCCGCCTGTCGGAGCTTCGATCCTAGACCAGCCGCCAACCAAGGCTTAGGGCCTGGTCTGCCCTGCCATGACATTTTGTCGTTAGGTTGCATTTCCTCGCACCAGGGTAAGGCTTGTACCCTCCCAATTGCTCTCTTCCGCCCGAAGCCGTTGGCACAATGTGGGGTGTCGGGTTTGGTAAGCTCCGCCCAACGTTCGGCGCTAACAGAAAGCAGGTAGTACCGTCTACTGTTATACGGTAGTTCAGTCATATCTGACTAAGACCTGAGATGTAACTAACTAACTAACTAACAGCATGTATCATTGTTTATGTTGTATATCCATATAGTATTTCTCCTTATCCATGTTGTATATTCATACAGTATTTCTCCTTATCCATGTTGTATATCCATACAGTATTTCACCTTTCTATGTTGTATATCCATACAGTATTTCTCCTTATCCATTTTGTATATCCATACAGTATTTCTCCTTGTCCATGTTGTATATCCATACAGTATTTCTCATTGTCCATGTTGTATATCCATATAGTATTTCTCCTTGTCCATGTTGTATATCCATACAGTATTTCTCCTTGTCCATGTTGTATATCCATACAGTATTTCTCCTTATCCATGATGTGTATCCATACAGTATTTCTCCTTATCCATGATGTGTATCCATACAGTATTTCTCCTTGTCCATGTTGTATATCCATACATCATTTCTCCTTGTCCATATTGTATATCCATACAGTATTTCTCCTTGTCCATGTTGAATATCCATACAGTATTTCTCCTTATCCATGATGTGTATCCATACAGTATTTCACCCTGTCCATGATATGAATGCTTAGAGTATTTCTCATTGCACTGAGTAAATCGTCAAATGCGAGAAGAGGAACAGGTAAGCGTTATAAGAAAACAATCACAAGTGAGACACAATGGGCGTTGTGGCTAGAGCCATCGTCAGGGAAACGCAAGGAGCCACTCGTGTGTGATGTTTGAGAGAAGAGAGGAACTGTGTGAACTTAAGGAGACACTCGTGTGTGATATTTGAGAGGAATTGAGAGAACTTAAAGAGCCGGCGTGTGTGATCAATGAAAGAAACTTGGAGAACTTAAGGAGACATCTGAGTTTCATGAATGAGAGAAACTGGGAGAACTTAAGGAGGCATCTGAGTTTGATGAATGAGAGGAACTGGGAGAACTTAAGGAGACACTCGTGTGTGATATTTGAGAGGAATTGAGAGAACTTAAAGAGCCGGCGTGTGTGATCAATGAAAGAAACTTGGAGAACTTAAGGAGACATCTGCGTTTGATGAATGAGAGAAACTGGGAGAACTTAAGGAGGCATCTGAGTTTGATGAATGAAAGAAACTGGGAGAAATTAAGGAGGCATCAGAGGTTGATGAATGAAAGGAACTGGGAAAACTTAAGGAGGCATCAGAGTTTGATGAATGAAAGAAACTGGGAGAACTCAAGGAGACATCAGAGTTTGATGTATGAAAGGAACTGGGAGAAGTTAAAGAGACATCCATAATCAATCAATCAATCATGTGCCATGCCGGAAAGCGTGGGCGGTCATGATTCGCCATTTCACTCGATCACCAGAGTCGTGGATCAGCTCAGTGTTCCTGTCTCGTCCATGCCATGTGGCCAAGCCATCCAGGTATTTTCCTCTCGGTCTTCCTCTTGGTCTGTTCCCTTCGATCTTGCCAGCTGTCACTAAGTTCTCCAGTCCATTTCTTCTCATAACATGTCCAAAAAGTTTGACTGTCTACGTCTAATTTCTCTAATCAATCTACGATTTTCATTTGTCTCTTGTAGTACTAATCCATAATCAATGACAGTTAAAATTGGCTTAAAAACCAACTAACACACTAACAAACACAAAACGGGCTAGAGGATCTAGAATCTTAACTTAAAGCGTTGTAAGACGACTGTCATACCAGGTACATCTTATTTTTGAAAATGTACCCATTGTCAGTAGACTTGGGAACACATTGCACTGAAGAGTTGAAGAAAAGCAATCACCCCGAGGGATTGGGGAGTACGGAACAACTACACCAGAACAAGTTCTTGAAATCTGAGTGGAACTGGGCATTCTTCTGTGTAGGCTTTCTGACAGAAGAGTCATCTGCAGACTCCCTTGGGGATGTTGGCGCTGTAAGGACAAGACACACAGAAGACAATAATGATGTTTGGAGTCTTCCTCTTTTGAATACTGCTGCTGGTGTTTGTCACTCTTGTCATTCAGTCGTAACAAAGTGCTGCTTTTATTTGTGGTGTCTTTCACTATTGCCGGCTCCGTGGTGAAGGGTTACGGATTAAGTTCCGCATACCCGCGTTCGTAACGCAGCTGTGGGCGATTTGCCAGCAGACCGCCTTACGTTTTTTTTTTTTTTAATGAAATGGCATGGGTGCCAGTCGTTCAGAAAGCAATGGTAAACTACTGAATGTAAACTTGCCTAAGAATCCAAGAAGCAGCCAAAAAAAAAAAAAATGATGGGGTTGACAGCTACAACCTGTAAAGGACATGCATCTAACTGTTTGTTAAACTTTCACTATCATCAAGTGCCTTCCCGAGTGGCGTTGGCGATTATGCACATTTTGCGATCTTTTTTGGCTTGCACCAGTTCGTGTGGTGTTTCCATACAGTGTCATGACAAGACTTTCAACAATTTTCTGTCGTTGTCTTCCTCTGTCTCCCTTTCCACAAATCTTTCCAGTTGTCACACAATGTTTCCGATGGTTCTTCTCATAATTTCACCCAAAAATGAAGACTGCCTCTTTCTGTTGCTTGCGATAAGTTGTCTGTGCGATTGAGACTCATCAACGAGTCTAGATTATTCTTGTTGTTGTCTTCAGCTTGCTCCTTCTCATTTGTTGTTCGAGTTTGAATATGTTTGTGTGATAGTTTGCGTGTGTGCTGTGTGCATGTGTGTGTGTGTGTGTGTGTGTGCTGTGTGTGTGTATTGTGTGTGTGTGTGTGTGTGTGTGTGTGAGAGTGTGTGTGTGTGTGTTGTGTGTGTGTGAAGGTGTGAGGATGTTTGGGATAAATCAATTGTGATTTATGCATCTTGCTGTCTTGACAGACGATAATATGTTACATTGTGCTCCAAAACGGTATAAGAGCTATAACCCAGGACAGTAGCGAATGTGACTGATCAGACCGATTCGTGCTTTAAATGTTCCTCCACAGTAGTTGCATGTAAACATATAGTCATTTCCACCATCACGCACCATCTACGTCTCACACTCTCAGTATGTGACCTATCTGCAATCAACTTTTCCTTTGTCTTTATTCCATTTCTGATATTTGCCCACCATGCTACACGTTCAGCGGCGACTTGCTCCCAATGTGCATTATCAATACCTGTATCAATCATGTCCCGCTTACACACATCTTTGTATCGTAGTAGAGGCCGACCCTGAGATCTCTTACCCATCTGTAATTCACCAAATATGATGTCCTTTGGTATTCTCCCGTCGTCCATCCTTCTAACTTGTCCTATCCATCTAAGTTACATGGATAAATAAAGAGAAGGAAATTACGCAAAAATAATTCTTTAAAAAAAAAAAAAAGAATATGTAGGAACAGTAGCTTGTGACTTGTCGTTTAGAAAGCAATGACACACTAATGAACGTAACAAATTGCCTTGTAAATCACTAACAGTAAATAAATGGTGGGTTTCGTTGCGAGGTCCTGTAAAAGACATACACCTTGCTTTAACTAGTCTGCTATTGCTATCCGAACGACCCCTCATATCCTCAAAATCATCGCAAAGCAGTCGTCTTCCGAACCTTTATCGACAGATTTCGAAACCCCGGTTCCGTAGAAAAAAATAAAGTTCCACTACTCCCTAAATCACGAAGATGACACTCGCCCCCCAACTGATCAGAAATTCCATCGTAAGAGACCGACTGTAAGGGCACTGTAACTTAACCTCCCTGTGGGATTAATTTAATTCAATTAAACATTTGACTAGCAGGAGTGTGCGGTAGGCTAGCTAATTCTCTCTGCGTCTCCCCACGCAGCAAGTGACTGATCTCCCCGTCTTATGGCCGGCGACCAAGATCCCAATCTCATTCCCAGTCGCTACCAGCGCTAGAATTATCTTCTATAAACGGAACCAAACGATATGGAGACTGTGGGCCTGTCGTCGCTGGAGATTGCTGTCTTGAATAGTTCACCCAGTGCAAACCGCTAAGCCCATACCAGTCTTTAGAAATTGCTGCTTATCGTAAGCCAAATGTAATGCCGTTATTGTAAGCATAAAATAGACAATTTATATATACCATATTTCCACAATCTAAACATAATGAAAACAATTTATACATTTCACATTTGCACTATCTAAACTTAACGGAAACACTTTATACATTTTCCGCTATCTAAACATAATGAAAGCAGGTTTCCGAGGCGAAAAGCTTACGGATGTGATTCGTAATACCGCTTACCCGCGTTCGAAACACAGCGGTGCGCGATTTGGCAGCAGATCGCGTTGCGCTGGGTTTTACAGAATGGGTATGGGAGCCGATGGTTCAGAAAGCGATGGCAAGCTATTAAATTAAACTTGCCAAGGCATCAACAACGGCAGTAAAATGCTGGTGTTGACAGCAAAGTCCTGTTAAAAAAGGATATTAAGAAAAAAATAACATAATGAAAACAATTTATAAATGTAATACATAAAGGAAACACTTTAACTATTTCAAATTTCCAAAGATCTAAACATATTCTAAACACTTATTTCATGGATCTATAAATGAAATGTAGGACGGCATGGCCGACAGGTGAAGCACGCTTAAGCTTTATCTACTTGAAACACCGTGCAAGTCTGGAGAGAATATTCATAGAGGAGTATATGCCCGGGAAGAGAGGAAGAGGAAGGCCAAAGAGAAGATGGGCGCAGGATGTGGCGGATGATCTCCAGATGGGTGTATCGGACGCCGGACATCTTGTTTATGATCAAGAGGTTTTCCGGAAGGTTATTATGGGAGCGAGGTTCTGCAAAGGACATGCTCTGAATGAATGAATGAATGAATGAATGACGTTTTCTCTTCTGATTGGGTGTGTTCGTTCCACACGCCGGTTGGCTGCACTTAAATGTTGATGTCTCGTTCAGATCTCAATGGCAAAGTTCTGAACGTAAACTTACATAGAAAATTACAAACAGCCAATAGGAACTGGATGTGATTGTAAGGTTGTGTAAAGGACATCCATTGGTAGCTTGCCGTCTTGACAGACGATAGTTTGTTACATTGTGCTTAAAAGAGGCTTAATAACTACATCCCATGGCGGTAGCGAATGTGACTGATAAGGCCAATTCGCGCTGTAAATGTTCGTTCGCAGTGGAGGCATATGTACACATGGTCATTGTCACCATCATGCACCATCTTACGTCTTGCACGCTCGGTGTGTGACTTATCCGCAATAATTTTCTCCTTTGTCTTTATTCCATTTCTGATGTTTGCCCTCATGCAACAAGTTCAGCGGCGACTTGCTCCCAATGTGGATTGTTAGTGCCTGTATCAATCATGTCCCGCTCACACACATCTGTGTATCGTAGTAGAGGCCGACCCTGAGATCTCTTACCCATTTGTAATTCACAGGAAAAGATGTCCTTTTGTATTCTACCATCATCCATCCTCCTAAGATGTCCTATCCATCTAAGTCTACGAAGACTGAGCATGGAATAAACCGTCACACAACCTGATCTTTCCAATACTTCAGTATTTGTGATTTTGTCTTGCCACTTAATACCAAGAATTATTCGCAGATACCGCATATGAAAGCTGTTTAAACGTTTCTCTTGGTGTGAGTTAGTTGTCCAGGTTTCACTGCCATAAAGAAGAGTACTAGGGACACAGGCTTGATAGACAAGGACTTTTGTTTTGGCAGTAAGCTTCCTGTTATCCCAGACTCTTTTTGTTAACCTGTTCATTGCTGTTGCTGCCTTACCAATCGTGATGTTTATTTCCTGATCCAGGGATAATTTGCTATTTGCCTCTGATCCTAGATATGTAAAATGGTCTACCATCTCTAGTTCGGAGTCGTCAATAAAGATTGATGGTACCCCATGTGCACATTGTGACATAATCTGTGTCATCTTTTTGCTAATTGTTAAACCAAATTCAGAACAAGCATTGGAGAATGCAGATAGTAGATATTGTAATTCTACCTCAGAGTGGGTCATAATTGCAGCATCATCTACAAAATGCAATTCTCTGATCAGTACCCTTCTAACTCTGAGCATTGTAGAGGCCGCCATCTGAGCGTGAGGGAATTATATACCACCATCCTGATCACGAAAGGCATATTTCAGTAGAAGTGAAGAGTATATTCCAAAGAGGGTAGGGACAAGTACACAACCTTGCTTAACCTCACACTTGATTTCAAACTCTTCTGAAGTTGAGCCATCAAACTTGATTATACCTTTCATGCCTGTGTGGAACGATTCCACAATAGACAGAAGATTTGGTGGGCAGCCAATCTTCTTTAGTGTCTTGAACAGCTCTCACGACTGACTAAATCAAATGCCTTTGTGAGGTCGATGAAGGCAATGAACAGTGGCTGATTCTGTTCACGGCATTTTTCTTGCATTTGTCGCAATGAGAATATCATATCAATGGTAGACCTGTTCTGTCGAAAGCCACACTGTGAGTCGGGGTAGACTTTATCTCCCAGGACTTGAAGTCTGCGCAAAACAATTCTGGCAAATACTTTCCCATCAATACACAGAAGTTGGATACCCCTATAGTTGTTACAGTCGCTCCGATCCCCCTTGTTTTTGTACAGTGTTATGATGCTTGGATCTTTGAAATCCTGTGGGACTTTTCCTTCTCGCCAGCATAGCTCTATTTGCTGGTGGATCTGTAGAGTGAGCGTGTCTTACCCACTCCTGATAACCTCTATTGGAACTCCATACTTACCTGCAGCCTTGCCAGATGACAGTTCATTAATAGCACATGTAAAATTTATTATCGTGGGAAGTGTGTCCAGGTGTTCAAGAGGTGGCAGGGCCTCTATGGCGATGAGGGCATCATCCGCTAGCTTGGTCTGACTTGAGTAAAGCTCTAAATAGTGCTCTAACTTTCTATCCATCTGCTGTTTCTTATCAGTGATGGTTTCTCCAGTCAAGGTTTTCAGTGGTGCACTTCTTTTCATTATTGGACCACAGGCTTTCTTTATCCCTTCATACATGCTTCTGATGTTTCCCTTATCACTTGCGTTTTGAATTGACCCATATAACTTGATCCAATAGTCATTTACACACTGCCTGTCAGCCTTTTGCACATCCTAGCTTGCTTCATCTCACTAAGAGTGTTACACGTTGTTCTTGCCTTGTTTCTTAAGAGAGCTATCTTCTTTGTATCAATTAAGGGCTGCTGTGTCTGGCTGTTTGCCGCAAACCAGTCCTGCCTCTTAAGATCCACAGTGCCATAAACTCCTTCCGCTGTTTTATAACGAGTTTCCTAAAGTGTACACCACTTTTCACTTGCTGTACCATTTTCTGATGAATCAGTCAAAACGTCTTCAAGTTGCTGTTGTAAATCAAATCACTTATAAAGATCTTCCGGCTTCCTGGCCTAGAGGTTAGCAACTTTTCTCCGTAATCTCGTATTCTCTCGTAGGTAACGTGATGACGGTGAGAATCAGCAGTGGTTCGAATCGCATCGGTAACTTAGGGGAATGTGAGCTGGCCGCTCAGAAAGCAATGACAAACTACTGAGCGTAATCTTGCCAAGACATCAACAATCAGCTGAAAGATGCTGATGTTGACAGCAATCCTGTAAAGGATGTGCAAACATTTTTTAAATTTATTTATAAGGATCTTGGTTGTTAAGAATATTAATCCTGGGGCTAGATTTCTGTTTAGCTGTGTAGATTGTCTTTGGTCACAGTCTAACTCTTACAACAACCAAAGAGTGATCCGTATCACAGTCAGCAGAGTGGTAACTTCGAGTTAATGATATATGGTTCAGATGTTGTCTCCGTGTGATGATGAAGTCCAGCTGATGGACATACTACCAACTGTCATTTACTGACAATGTAGTACCTTGAAGTTTATGGCAGGGGGGGGGGGGGGGTCTTGAGCCTGAGGAATTAAGGCCACCAGGCTAGGGGCGTCGTTGCGAACTATGCAGGTTAGAGATGTTTGCCCCGACAGAAAAAAAACAAAAAACAAAAACAAAGTAACTCCACACCTACCGAGAATTCGAACCCGTTTCTCCCGAAGGAGATTGTGGCATTCTAGCTACTCGGCCAGCCTCTCCTCGAGCGACATACTATTTGTTTAAATACATAATCGTAACATTGTGTACATATCTCACATTTCCTTCGACCTACCCGTAATGTAAACATTAGGCAGACAAATCTCAATGCCGGGGATCTAAACATAACCTAAACATTATGTAGATGTTTCATTGTCCACGGGTCTATATGTAAGGCAATAATCTGCGTGTCTGCGGAACTTCCTGTGCGCTGTAGACAATTCCTACATCGGTAAGTTAGACATAAACGTTAAATGCCCGTACACAGAGCATTGACAACCCACTGAACGTAAACTGGTCTAAATTCAACATTATATTTACCAGGAGTTTTTACATGAAAATCTTAAACGTTGTTTTTTGGGTGAATATATTCTGAATAATTAAAAAAACACATCTATCATTTTTCGATGTAGTCACCACTGCGTTCAGTGCAAATCCTCCAGAGCTGATAAAGTCCATGGATTCCTGTAGAAAACTCGACTCTGTGGTCACTACTCGGTGTGCCTGACACTTCGTGAACAGTCGTCACACTTCGTCACAGAAGTCACGCCGTTTCTAATTTCCTACTCTACTCACACATAGCCGGCTTCCTGGCCTAGAGGTTAGCAACTTTTCTCCGTAATCTCGTATACTCTCGTAAGTAACGTGACGACGGTGAGAATCAGCAGTGGTTCGGTAACTTACGGGGTATGTGAGCCGGCCGCTCAGAAAGCAATGGCAAACTACTGAGCGTAATCTTGCCAAGAAATCAAAACTCAGCTGAAAGATGCTGATGTTGACAGAGATGTCCTGTAAAGGATATGCAAACAAACAAACTCACACATATGTCGTGTTCGTGGCGAAGAGGTTACGGACGCTGTTCGTGATCCAGTATTCCCGCGTTCGAAACACATCTGCGCGCGATTTGGCAGCAGACAGCGTTGCGCTGTTTTTTTTTTTATGAACTGATATGGCTGCCGGTCGTTCAGAAAGCAATCGCAAACTACTGAACGTAAACTTGCCAAGACATCAGCAACAGCAACACATGCTGGTGTTGACTGCAAATGTCCTGTAAAGGATATCCTGATAATTTTTTTTAACTCACACATTAGCTGGACTGACAGGGATAAATCGCCATACTGGATCTTCATTCGCCGATGTATTTCTATGGGTTTCACCCCTTAACTGATCAAGAAACGGATAACAGAACGCTGCTCCTCTTTGGTGTATGTCAAAAGTGGGGCGGCAATCTTTACACACACACACACACACACACACACACACACACACATACACTTTCACTCACTCACTCACTCACTAACTCTCATACACACTCCAGTTTCACAATGTTACCATATTCCAACCCCGTGTTTGTGAAATGTTTAAATTGCTCGTCATCTATTTGAATACGATTACTAAAGAAAGAAATCCACAAATCAGAGACTTTAAATGAGTTGCTGTTTGCAGCTCACCAGAGTTTACGCTGTAGGAATAATACGGATCTCCAGCCCCATATATATGGCCGCCATGACTGCGAGCTTATGTTTAGAACTACGATTCCATGTCTAGAACAGTGAGCTATGTCTAGAACCGCGAGCTTATGTAAAGAACCGCGAGCTCATGTCTAAAATTGCGAGCTTATCTCTAGAATCGCGAGCTTATGTCTATAACTGCGAGCTCATGTCAAGAACAACGATCTTATGTATAGAACCCCAAGCTTATGTCTAGACCCCCCCCCCCCCCCCCTTTATTCTAGAACCCCTAGCTTATGTCTAGAACTCTAAGCTTATCTCTAGAATCGCGAGCTCATGTCTAGAACCACGATCTTATGTATAGTACCCCAAGCTTATGTCTAGAACCCCACGCTTATTCTTAAACTGCGAGCGGATGTCTATAACCCCTTTCTTATATCTAGAACTGTGAGCTTATATCTATAACTGCGAGCTTATGTCTATAACCGCGAGCTTATGTCTAGAACTGCGAACGTATGTCTAGAACCGCGAGATTATAACTACAACCGCGAACTTATGTCTAGAATCGCGAGCCTATGTCTAGAATCAAAAGCTTATGTCTAGAATCAAAAGCTTATGTCTAGAATCAAAAGCCTATGTCTAGAATCAAAAGCTTATGTCTAGAACCACGAGATTATGTCTAAAACCGCGAGCTTATGTCTAGAACCGTGAGCTTATGTTTAAATCCTTGAGCTTATGTCTACAACCGAGATCGTATATCTAGAATCAAAAGCCTATGTCTAGAACCGCGAGCTTATCTCTAGAATCGCGAGCTTATGTCTAGAACTGTGAGCTGATGTCTAGAACCACGATCTTATGTATAGAACCCCAAGCTTATGTCTAGAACCCCCCGCTTATTCTTGAACCACGAAGTGATGTCTATAACCCCTTCCTTATGTCTAGAACTGTGAGCTTATATCTAGAACTGCGAGCTTTGACTAGAACCGCGTTGTGGAACGTAATGAGCCTGGCAAGGCACGTAGAGCACCCTGGTCATCCACTGCACCTGTATTCGACTCCAGTCGTCTTGACTTGTCTTGCCACTGGACTCAGGCGGACTCAGGCGAGAGAGTGAGGTCGACGAACACAGGCGGCTCAGGCAATATGGTCGTCTTCTACTGACCGGAGCAGCAGTGGGATTCGGCAGCCCCCTGAGCGACTGAGCACTGCTCATCTCCATAACATGAGGAAGGGGCTAAAACAGTCTACCTTAGGAAACTACTGAAGATTAAATGGCAAGACATGATCCCAGACACTGAAGTCCTAGAAAGAGCGTCCATGCCCAGTATCCGCACTTTACTAATGAAGAATCGAATTCGCTGGGCTGGTCACTTAACTCGCATGCCAGATCACAGGCTCCCTAAACGAATTTTTTTTTTTTTTTTTTTACAGCGAGTTGCGTTGTGGCAAATGTTAACATGGCGGCCAGAGGAAACGCTTTAAAGACACTCTGAACATCTCACTTAATGCTTTTGGAATTCATCATGACACCTGGGAGACTGCAGCGAGAGACCGAAATTTGTGGCGTGCATCATTACGCAAGGGTGCAGTCACGTGTGAAGCAACAAGGACTGCAAGAGCTGTGAAGAAAAGGCAGGACAGAAAAACCACTGCAGGAAATCCTCCTCCAGAAACGTCAAGCATTCTTTGTCCACATTATCAAAGAACATTTCGAGCCAAAATAGGCCTTATCAGCCATCTTAGAACCCACGGCTCCACACCTTCAACCCCGCTGGATGAAATGAATGGTCATCATCATTCTTGATGGGCAAACAACACAACGTCACCTCTGAACCCTTCCGTTCCATTATGTGATGTGCTTCTCATGAGGAAATTCCCATGCACCACGGAGAATATTCATTATTGAACACTGATATTTCCATGTGAAGATGTAATACATTGCATAATATGCACTTCATCTCTGACCCCTAAATTATATAACACACATTAAGATCTGCTGCACTCCAGAACAAAAATGTTTTCGTTTAGTGTATATAATGATAAGGTTATATGTTACATCTCATCATTTTCTCTCAGTTCATTATTGAGTTATGGATTTAAAAACGGGGTAAAACATTTGTGAATGCATTATAGAATACTGGGTCGGGGGGGGGGGCGGGCGGGAGTAATGGTGCTTCAAATATGTGCAAACAAAAACACAACACACACACAAACACACACACACACACACACACACACACACACACACACACACACACACTCATACACACACCAGTTTAACAATTTTACCATGTTTAAACTCCATGTTATTTATGAAAATGTATACAGTGCTCGCCGGTCTCCCTGGCCACGAGTTAACGACGTTGTTCGTAATCCCGTATATCCACGTGGGGAAAACAGCTGCGCGAGATTCGGCAGCGGATGGCGCCGCGCTGGTAACGTATGGGCTTATATGAGCCGATCTTTCAGAAAGCAATGGCAAGCTACTGAACGTAAAACTTTCCTAGTACATCAAGAGCAGCTGAAAAATGCTGGTGTTGACTGCAACGTCCTGAAAGAAATATGCAACATAAAAAAAAATATACTGCTCGTCATATATTTGGATACGATTGCTAAAGAAGCAAATCCACGACCAGAGAGTTTAAATGAGATGCTGTGTGCAGGTCACCAGAGTTTACTCTGTGGGTACAATGCGGATCCAGAGCACCATACACATTGCCTTGACAATTGCTGTCAGAAATTCGATATGCAGATTATCATCGAAAAGACAGAATTTATGACAGTTGGACGAAAACCTGTGCAATATTATTTAAATATAAATGGAAAGTCATTAAAACATGTTAGAGGGAACAAGTATTCGAGCAGTGTGTTCACAGAGGATGGAAGACTAGATAAGAAAACAGAAACGAGAATAGCAAACAACATCAACTATCAAACAGCACCTATCCTAACACATTCAAATATCAACATGCATATAACACACACAAAAACTAATAGACAATTTATTCATTCTAACGCTGTTATTGAACAGTTATTGAACGTGCTATAGAAGTAAACAAGGATATACATCTTTGCTTTATTGACTATACACAGGCTTTTGATAGCATTAGACATGTCAGCATGGTGGATATGCTTGCAGATCTACAAATTGATGGGAAAGACATTAGACTTATAGAAAACATACATTGGAAACAACAAGCGGCAATAAGGATTGATAATGAAGTGGGACAGTATCAGCCAATTAAGAGAGGTGTTAGGCAGGGATGTGTGATGTCTCCAGATCTTTTTTCCCTGTACAGTGAAAATATTTTCAGAAATGTAGAGGATATAAATGGAATCAGCATTGGAGGACGAAACATCAATAACATTAGATATGCAGATGATACAGTATTAATTGCAGACAATGCGCAGGTCCTGCAACAATTAGTAGATACGGTTGTTGTACACAGTGAGCAACTGGGGTTAGAATTAAATTGTAAACAGACTCAGGTTATGGTCGTCAGTAGGAAGGAAGAAGTGCCACAATGTAATATACAAGTAAATGGAAATATTCTTCAACAAGTGAATCTGTACAATTATCTTGGAACAGTTATAACATCTGATGGGAGATGCCTTGAAGAGATTAGAACAAGAATCGCCATGGCGAAAGTAGCCTTTAGCAAGATGAAAAACATTCTGACCAATAAAAAGATGTCAATTGAAACGAGAAAAAGAGTGTTGAGGGGATACATAGAGCCTGTTCTTTTGTATGGATGTGAAACTTGGACAATGAGCAGTCAAGCTGAAAAGCATCTGATGGCTGCAGAAATGTGGTTTCTGAGGAAAATGCAAAGAATACCATGGACAGACAGAAAAACCAATGACCAAGTACTACAGGAGACAAATGAACATCGTAAACTGATTAGAGAAATTAGACGTAGACAGTCAAAATTTTTTGGACATGTTATGAGAAGAAATGGATTGGAGAACTTAGTGACAACTGGCAAGATCGAGGGGAACAGACCAAGAGGAAGACCGAGAGGAAAATACCTGGATGGCTTGGCCACATGGCATGGACGAGACAGGAACACTGAGCTGATCCACGACACTGGTGATCGAGTGAAATGGCGAGTCATGACCGCCCACGCTTTCCGGCATGGCACATGATTGATTGTTTGATTGAACGCTGTTACCAATGCCAACCATGGACATTGCTGAAACATCGGCTACAATCAATCACATCATGTCAGATGAGACACATAAAAAATACAGCTGGAGAAACAAGAAGACATATACAAAAAAATGAACACCTCAGAACCAGTGTAGGGATAACACCGATTACTGACTTTATAGAATACCAAAGAAGGACGCGTAGAATGAAATGGTTCGCACATTTACTTAGAATGGACAAGATCAACTAGAGTCTTGCGCGTTCTGCGTGAGAACATCGGGATTCAAGGCGAGAGGACGTCCCAGGAAGAGTTGGCTAGATGAGTAAAAGAGACACTGAAGACATCAAAAATGAAGTTAGTACAAGTAACAAGACAAGCGTAAAACATAAAATTGCATCTGCAGTTTCTCTGCATGCTCACAACAAACAAAACCAGTAGGACAAAAGAAGATGATACAGCGTGGAGACGTTATGTTTGCTGCGGAAGAATTATGTACAATATTCAGATTATTTTCTGAGCCACCAAAATCCATAAACTGTATTTAGCATTCGATGTCTGGCTCGGGGCATGAAATATGTATTTTGTGTTTGTATTACAGAGGCAGCCAATCTCTTCAACCGCTCTGTTCTGCTAAGTGATCATGTTTATAATGTGCCAGAAAAGATAGATCATCAGGGCTTATAGATAATTAGCTGGTAGAAGTACCCATAGCCAGTACTCCGAGGAAAGGCTAGACGGACACATAATCAAACTACTAGAATCCTTTCACAAATGATTGCCATCACTCACGATCAATTTTGTTTGGGAAAAGTGTCTGCAGCAACATTAAGAAATTTGTTCTGCCGTCTTATATATACCCCAACCAAAGGAATATATCTTTGATAGGTCCAAAGGCAACTTAAATCATGGAAAGCGGAGACATGTCTTGATAATTTAGTGAATTCGCGCTAACAAACTTGTTTTACAGTAATGCATGTCAATTCGGGTGACAACACAAGCTATCCGTATTAAATTGTAAGTGGGTGCAATGCGTAATAGTAACAATGGCAGATAGTTTACAGAGGCATGGGGTAAATAATGTGGAATCGAAATGGAAATAGACAGAAATGTAGAAGGAATATATGTCTTACCTTATTTTTAATGTTTTCTTGTTTCTTCACCTGCTGGTTAATAATGTGTACACAAGGTGTCATGTTACTAGGATGCATTTAGCTTTTTATATTGAGTTCGTGAAAGCTTCCATATAGCTGTGCGTTGATGTGCGTATGGAGTGACCAGAGATGATACCGTAATTTAGACAGCATTTGTCAATCTTTAAGGATCTGTCCTGCTGTCTGTGTAGTTTGTTCACACGTACATATGTGGTGACAGACCCGCTTTGAGTCTTCGTGAAAGATTGTCTACTCTGCTGTTTACCGTTCAGAGACGGAACTTGATTACCTGTTTTGCACTATGAAAATAGTTGTCAGTGTCTCTGTAGAGGGCTTCCTTCTTAACGGCCAAGATGTTGGTCCTCTTTTCATTGTAGTTTATAGAATGACTCGTATATTCGTGTGTTGTACCCTCATTTGACAACGTTTTTGTTCTCACGCTTCTTGTTATGACAAAATTTGTCAGTTTCCACCGCCATATTACTCTTCTGTTGGTATTCAATGCGATTAGTGTTTTGTTTTTATTTCCAATGCCATTTGTTTGTCACCACTGAGGGCTTGCGGACATGAACATTCATCAGTGTGGAATGAAAAATGTTCTTCTTCTTCAGCTTTCCGAGCCATTGAGGTTCTTTGCTGCAAATACAATCCGTCTCCATTCGTCTCTCTGGTGGACCTTCTCTTGCCAGTCGTTGATTCCAAGTGCTTGTAGGTCTGTACATGTATTATCTCTCCACCGTCTTCTTGGTCTACCTCGGGGTCTACGGTCATTTATTTCCTGAGTGTAAGCGAGTTTTGTTTCCCTATTATCTTCCATTCTTTCTATATGCCCCAGCCATTGTAGTCTATTAGCCTTCATGATACCAGTGATTAGCGGGGACTTAAACAGATCATAAATGTCTTTGTTACTTCTTCTTTTCCACTCTCCACTTTGTGTATCCCTAATGGGTCCAAAGATGCGTCTTAAAATTTTGTTCTCAAAGGTTTGTAACAAGGCTTCGTCTCCTTTCGTTGTACTCCAGGTTTCAGAGCCATACAGCACAACTGGTCTGATCAGTGTTTTGTATATTGTGATTTTGGTGTTACGAGATAGCGCCTTTGATTTTAGTAGATGTTGTAGTGCATAGTATATCTTATTTCCAGAGTTGATTCTAGTTTGTATTTCTTCCCTTATGATGTTGGAGCAGTTGAAGATTGTACCCAGGTATTTGTATGTTTCCGTTTTTTTAATGGTCATATTATCTATTTGTATGTGGCCAGAGTTTTTAGTCATTCCGTCTCTTGAAATTACCATATATTCTGTCTTATCTTGGTTGATAACCAGCCCCATCTGTTGGGATTTTTCCTTTAAGTGAGTCAATATTTCCAATGACTTTTGTTCACTTTGTCCTATAATATCTATATCATCTGCATAACCAAGCAGCTTGGATGTTCCTCCAATATCACATTCCTCCTTTATCTTCCTTACAACTTTCTCTAGAGCCAGATTGAAGAGTAGCTGCGATAGTGCATCACCCTGTTTCAAGCCAGATGTTATTTGGAAAGGGTCTGATTTCCTGCCTTTATATGTTACTATATTATAAGTATCTTCCATGCATAGTCTGGTCATGTTGATTAACTTCCTTGGTATTCCAAATTCCCGCATAGCATTCCATAGACTATTCCTATGGACACTATCATAAGCCTTTTTAAAATCCACAATAATGTTATGGAGATCTCTTTTATATTCCCAATGTTTCTCGGCTATTTGTCGTAAGATAAATATCTGATCTATTGTTGATCTGTTTTGTCTAAAACCTGCCTGGTAGTCACCTAATATGTCTTATGAATATGGTTTTAGTCTATTTAGTAATACTGCGGATAGTATCTTATAGCTTGTGGACAGTAGTGATATTCCTCTATAATTTCCACATTGGAACTTGTCTCCTTTCTTAAAGATAGGTATCAATAATGACTCTTTCCAGTCATGGGGTAATTCTTCTGTCCTCCAGATTTTTATTATTAGATCGTATAGCTTTAGATGTAATGCATGGCCACCTGCCTTTATAAATTCAGCAGCAATTCCATCAGTCCCAGTTGCCTTATTGTTTTTAAGTCGTGTGATTACATATAGGATTTCTTCAAATGTAGGTTCTTCAATTTGTGGTTCGCATGTTAGAACCTCTTCCTGTGGGAAAATGTTACTTGGAGCTTCACAATTTAGTAATTCAATAAAATATTCTTTCCATGTGTTGCACATTTCCTCATTGGTATTTATCATATTCCCATTTTTGTCTTTTAAACCATATGTGTTTTGTTGGTGCCCTCGTTTCATTGACTTCAGTTCTTGAAAAAATTTTCTGGATTAATTTTTCTGGTGATTAGTTTCCATATCTTTGATTATATTACTCATATATTCTCGCTTCTGCTGTCTGACTATTTTTGTAGCCTCTTTACATTCATTTCTATAATGCTCTTCCTTTTGGATGTTATTGATGTCATTTAACCATACATGTCTGGCATTCTTCTTCCTAATGACTGCTTCTTCACATTTTTGATTGAACCATCTGTTCTTTTTATGCGTGGTTAACACACCGAGACATTCTTCTGCGGTAGATTGAATTGTATTCTTGATGTTCAACCAAGTTTGGTCAACGCTTTCCTCCGAAGGGTTTTGCAGAGTTTCAAGTTTACATTTTATTTCATCTGTAAATTTCTCTTTGATTGTAATGTCTTGTAGTTTTTCTCTGTTGGATATGTTGGGTGTAATCTTTGTAATTTAGTATAGAAAGCTCTCTTAAGTTTTATTTTAAATTTTGCTCCAACGAGGAAGTGGTCACTGTGGCACTCAGCTCCTCTATAACTTCTGACTTGCTGTATGTTTGATGCATTTCTGTTGTTAATTAAAATGTGATCTATTTGATTATAGGTTCTCTTGTCACATGATTTCCAAGTTTGTTTGTGTATATCCTTTCTTTGTAGTCTGGTACTGCTAATCTGCAGTCCTTTGGCTTCTGTGCCAAAATGTTGCCAATTACAAATTGTATTGTTTGTGCCGATGCTGTAATATTTATTCTGAATATATATATAATTCTGAATAGCTGCATGTAGATTAAAGTCTGCAATCTGCTCAGACCTTAATCTCTTTAGAACGATTCCAGTAGATTGGTGGCTGCTCTCGGTTGCAGAAAATTCGATCCATCCTTTCTCCAAAAGACATTTTCCCCTTTCAACACATGGTCCTCACATTTTTTTCCAGTTACTTTTATCAATATTTACTATCGCGGACTGGGTTAGTATATTCGTGTTAGACAATTTGAATTTAGTATTGTGTCAGCTACCACCTGTCCTTTAATTTTGGCCAACATAAGTTCTATAAGGTTTGAATGAGAATGGTACGGCGGAAGACTCAAGCTCCTGTGGTATGCTCTGCTATCAACTTGTCGATTTGACATTTCTTGCTTTTTTGCGTCTGTTCACAAGGGACAACAATTCTAGCTTGAAATACGTTTCTGGAAATGAATGTTTTCCCTCCGGAGCCATATATCTTTATTCCTTCTTTTGTGCTCGATGGCGTAGTTATTTTGTCTTCTTGGGCAACAACATTGGGATATGATGTATTGTCCATAATTAGACAAGACGGTCTATCTAGGGATGGAAGCACTGTCTTCTCGAGCCAATCTCTAATTACATTACCATTCATCTCATTATGATAACCCCTATTGTCTGCATGCTTTGATACGAACACGAGTCCCGAATTCTGTAGTAAACCATTATGCGTACTACCATCATGGCCTATGACCAAACGCTGTCCTTTACTACTGGGCACATTTTGCTTTATCTTTCAATCCACTGATTGCCATTCCTTTTCATTTGTGTGGTGCTCATTGATCCAGGTTTCATCCAAATACACGGTGCCATAATTTTCTTTTCAGGTAGGTATGTGCTTCTCAAGGCTCCTAAATGCGGTTCCTTGCAAATGATATTTCTATCTCTCTTGTACGTTCTAAACGTGAAGCCTAATGTCCTTATAATTTTCCATAAAGTTGTTTTGGATAGCTCTATGTCATTGTTCTTTTTCAACCAAACCCTAAGATTTCTTCGATTCACTGTTTCTTTGGTATCCAGCATTTTTATAATAGCTCACCTTATGACATCCTTGTCAATGCTGTCTACAATTACATTTCTATCTACCGTTTGCTTATTGCTCTGTGGTGTCATTCCAGATCATTGCACCCATCGACGAAATGAAGTTTACTCAAACCGAATGCACGCACTGTTCTTCTCTCTGGATTCGTAATAGTATGAACAAGTTTCTCGCGATCAGCTTCTTGACAAAAATATGTGTACAACTTCATAGTAATGGTTTAAAGTGTACAAGATTTCACATTAAATCACATTCAACAATATTCACACATTCAGATGTTAGCCATAAATGGTAAAAAAATGTTTTGCGTATCCTTTTACAGGACTTAGCTGTCAACAGCAGCATCTTTCAGCTGTCTGTTGATCTCTTGGCAAGATTACGCTCAGTAGTTTGCCATTGCTTTCTGAGCGGCCGGCTCATTATCCGCAAGTCACGAGCGGGGGTCGAACCACCTCAGTTCTCGCTCCGCTGCGAGACTCTGCGTGATAAACGGGATTACAGAGAGAAAGTGTTGTAACCCCACAGCCAGAGAGACCGGCCATAAATGGTAAGATTTATAAAATAATCATGTTTCATGAAAGCACCCAATAAATAGAATTATTGGCGACATCTCTTAACACTTCGTTCCACTACGTGACGTTCTTGTCATAAGGAAATTCCCGTGTAGAACGAGAAAATTCACTATTGAACGCTGATGTTTCCGTGTGAAGATGTAATACATTTCATAATATGCACTTCACTCTGACCCGTAAATTGTATACCGCATATAAACAAACACTGAGATATGCTGAACAACCTCCAGAACAAAAACTGATGTTTTGAGTGGACATAGTGACACGGTTATATGCTAAATCTCATAATTTCCCCTCAGTTACATAGATATGTATGTTTATTTGGGGAAAACAATTGTGAACTGACTATAGTACCTTGTTATTTGGAGTCTTCGCTGGCTGTTGAAGATTGGGACGGAGCTAGTATGGGAATGTCCCGATTGCTGCCATGTGGGTTAGTGACTCAACTCAACTGAACTTTCTACTAAGCGGTCTTAGAGAAGAACAATCTTCCCACACAAAGAGTGCCTTGGGCGCCACCCGCATTTACAACATGGGTATTGGCGATGTCTCTGTGTAAGGTAGCGTACGTTACAACTGACCATTGGTGGCGTAGAAGCTTTGTGGCTAGACGTTCGCTTGCCCTCCTGGCGGTCATGGCTTCGCATCTGTATGTGGTCAGATTCGTAACATTGGTTAGCTAGTCGACAGATCATCCTCATTGCTTATCTAACCATTCAGTCTATAAGTACTCGTATTCCCTACTCAGTAAATCCCGCAGTGTGCAGCAGCTCACGACACCAGTTCTGTGTTGATTTATTAATCTGCTTTGGCTTCATGCATAGTGCCCTTGATCTTGTTTGGCCACGCCTCTTTTAACTTGTCTGACCATGGTTGTAGATTCATAGTCATCACTTGGTTCTCAGAAAAGTCTTACTTCTCGTAGAGCATACATGATATCAGCTGTTAGTTAGTCGTTAGTCGCAGTTCCAACTTCATGGCAAAGCGTCGCCCCATTATGCTCTGTTCCTGTGCCAGTGAATATCACACAAAATGCTCCTCACCGCTTCACGTGAAAAGTGAAAAGACAGGAATATCGACAAACCAACAGCCCGAACAAGTATCCTATGCATAATTCCGCTGCCAGAACGCCAGCACAAAATTCCGCCACGAGAAATACAGTTCATCGTCGATGGAAGCGGCCATCACTAGAAAATCAACAGCCGCACATTACTGCATAAGGCAACAATGTTAGTTCATCAACCGGACGGCAGGCATTTTGTTAACATACAGTTCACGCTGCAAACAACGATATCAGCTTATAACAGTTAACATTGAACTGAGATTGACCCAGTTAACATGGTACTGACAATCTCTTCGGAAGTAAAGTCGGTTACACCATAGACCGAGTGTCAGTTAGTATATAACAGTATCATCATCATCATCATCATCATCATCATCATCATCATCATCATCATCATCATCATCATCATCATCATCATCATCATCATCATCATCATCATCATCATCATCATCATCATCACCATCATCACCATCATCATCATCATCATCATCATCATCCAGTGTTTTGCCGGCTGCCATCATACCTCTCCACAAATTGCGATCTCCGAAGTTATGGATCAATTCGTGTGATGACTCCCTTCCTTGCCATAACACAAAACTGTCAAGAATTTTCTCACGTTGTCTTTCTCTATCTCTCTTTCCACATTCTTTGTCCCCGGTTGTCAGAACATGTTCCAGTTTTTGTCTTCTCATAATGTGGCCACACATGATGACTGTTTCTTTTTGCTGTTTGTGATAAGTTGTCTTTGCGACAAGGCTCCCCTCAAAAATATCCAGCTCGCTCATTTTGACAGTCCAATTAATGTTCAGCATTCTTCTGTAAATACACATCTCCAACAATATGGACGTAGTAAGATATGTCTAATGCGAGTTGAATTGAGCTGGATTGAGTTAAGTTGAGTCCAGAACCCACATCGTTGCAATCGGGGCATTCCTTTAAGCGCTCGGTCCTCATCTTCAACAACCAGCGAAGAGTTCCAATACTAATGATGCCCGTTGCAGAATGATTATATGCCCTTCTAGCTTTACCTCCAAGTAACGACTATCTACCAGATCCTCTGTCCACCCCCTGCTGCCGCATTCTCTCTAGACCATGATCGTCTATCTGTTCATCTGCACTATTCATCACATCTGCCTTATTATGCATCAAATCACCACTTAATGATGCGACAACAGCGAATCTGTTTTCCTGTTCATTTCCAGCCCCATCAGAGTGTCCTGGAGAAAAGATCCAGCGACTGGTCACAACCCACAATCTCTAAATCTATGCATGACACACTGCACAAATCATGCCAATCTTCACCTTTGCCAACATACAGTGTGAATCAGTCACAATCACAACATGCGTATACAGTTTGTTCTCCACCAGCGGAAAGCTTCAGTAGCCGCCTCCACTTCTATTCTCAGATCAGCAAGTTGTCCTTAACATTTTACCACTGATGATATATTCTCGTGTAGTGGGCGCGTTAGTGAAGTCGTTGGGAACTTAGATGGACGCTATCAGATGACGGTTCAACGCCCGCTGAGTTAGGGACAGATTGACCACTGAAACCTGCGTGCGCTACAAAATGTGGTGGCGCCAGCAAGACACACATCCATAGCAAGTCTCTGCTTCAGGACTAGTGTAACATACTCCCCCTTGTGCAGTTCGGTCACAGAAAAGCTCGGAAACTCAATTTCCCACTGCAATATTCAGTACTTCTCTAACTGACTTTGTGCTACATTTCTGCGGAAAATGAAAATATGCAATCTATTTAGAGCGCTTCACTTCGACACCGCGAGGTACAAGAGGAATCTGAAGAGATGAGATTTAGGTCGCGTTGATATATGGAAGGCCAACAGCTGGGCTGACACTCTCATTACCACAGATGATGGAGAGTGTCAACTAGTAAATCGATCTATGTAAGAATAATTGCTTGTGTTGATAACCGGACGTTGCCTCGCCACTTCAACCTGCCATCAAAGCTGGCGTATGCCTTTCAGCAATCTTATGTTTGAGAGTTAATTTTCTGGTGACTGGCGTGTGTGATCGGGCCTCTCCACATATTGCTATCTCCAGCGGCACGTATCAGTTCATCTCATTCCGTGCCATGACTCAAAGCTATCTAGAATTTTCTCACACTGTCTTCCACTCTCTTTTTCTCCAGAATTCTCTCCAGCTGTCATAACATGTTGCAGTTTTTGTCTTCTCATTTCGTGGCCCAAACATTAAGACTGCATCTTTCTGATATTTGTGATAAGTTGTTTTTGAGATGTAGCCTACGTAAAAATGTCCAGATTGCTCATTTTGGCTGTCAAAGGAATTTTCAGCATTCTTTTATCCCACCACATCCAAAAAGCCTGCAGGGATTGTTGCGCTTGATTATTAATTTCCAGGATTCTCAGCCGTATATGAGTAATGGTTCTGTGTAATATGCAATAATTTTATTTCTAGCCTCCGACAACAAAGACTTATTGCATATAATGTTCTTCATTTGATAGATTGCAGTTTTTTCTTGTCATACTGTGTTCTTTATCTCTGTAATTGTTTAGTAAAGTAATTTTAAATGCATATGTTACAGATCCACTTATGACAACATTCCGCCTGATGTCAACACAGAGATTTCCAGAAGTGGCTTGGAATGGAACACGAACCATATATTTTACATAAAGAGTCTCACCTGCTGGGGCCGCTTGTAGAAAGTTACCGTTATTTGTGGACCAATTCAGATGTTAGTTGTTTGTCCATCACAGGACGTCGCAGTCTACCCTAACATTTACTGACTGCTTGTGGTTGTCTAGACAGTTTTACGTTTTATAGTTTACAGTTGCTTTCTGAACGACCGAAGCATTGTGACAACCAATGGTCTACTTCCAAATCGCCTTCGGTTATTTTCGAACCGGATGGGACGGGAATGTGAGGCTGTGTTTGCTATTCCTGCATCAGAGCCGCCCAGCAGTCCAGAGTGATATGTAGATGAGGAGGAAGAGACGGACTTGTCTTTACGCAGGTATTACCTTTGGCACCGGAAACATGGCGACAACATGTGAGACATCACCTGGCCAGATCTTGCTGGCTGTGGTTAACGGTACTGGTGAGAATGACTCCCTGAACGGCTCCCTGAGTGCCCATCCCAGCCAGATGGCCGCTCCCCAGGGAATGCTTGACCACCTGGAGAGAGTAACAAGCCCCATGGTGTGCCTGGTTGGATCAGTTCTGAATCTAATGACCGTTGGGACTTTTCTGTCAAAGCCGTTGAAGTAAGTAACTTGATTCTCGTGTTTGTTTTGGTCATGTAAGTTGTAACATTAGATGAAGCACGGAGGTTCGAGTATCTAGGAACATGTCAAAGGTAATTATAACACCAGAAGAAGCACAGACATTGAAGTATCTAGGCACACGACAAGAGTAATTATAACATCAGCTGTAGCACGGACATTCAAGTATCTAGGCACACGACAAGGGTAATTATAACATCAAATGAAGCACGGACATTTAAGAATCTAGGGACACGACAAGAGTAATTATAACATCAGATGAAACACTGAAATTCAAGTACCTAGGCTCACGACAGGAATAATTATAAAATCAGGTTAAGTACAGGAACAGAAGAATATAGGCATACCACAAAGGGGATTATAGCAACAGATACAGTTCACAAATTCAAGTATCTAGGCATACTTCAAATGTAATTATAGCATCCGATAAAGTTAAGAAATTCACGTATCTACGCATAAGACAAAGGTAATGATAATATCAGATACAATTTCAGAAATTCGATTACCTAGATACATTATACGAGTAATTATACCATAAGATGAAGTAGAGAATATCACGTACCTAGGCACACTAAAAAGGTATTTATATCATCAGCTAAAGTAGACAAACGAAAGTATCGGGCACAAGACAAAGGTAATTAAAGCTAGATCAAGTTCAGACATTCAAGTATTTAGGCATACGACGAGGGTAATTATAACATCAGATAAACTACATAATTCAAGTATCTAGGCATCAATCAATCAATCATGTGCCATGCCGGAAAGCGTGGGCGGTCATGACTCGACATTTCACTCTATCACAAGAGTCGTGGATCAGTTCAGTGTTCCTGTCTCGTCCATGCCATGTGGCCAAGCCATCCAGGTATTTTAATCTCGGTCTTCCTCTTGGTCTGTTCCCCTCGATCTTGCCAGTTGTCACTAAGTTCTCCAATCCATTTCTTCTCATAACATGTCCAAAAAATGTTGGCTGTCTACGTCTAATTTCTCTAATCAATTTACGATTTTCATTTGTCTCCTGTAGTACTTGGTCATTGGTTTTTCTGTCTGTCCATGGTATTCTTTGCATTTTCCTCAGAAACCACATTTTTTCAACCATCAGATGTTGTTTAGCTTGACTGCACATTGTCCAAGTTTCACACCCATACAGAAGAACAGGCTCTATGTATCCCCTCAACACTCTTTTTCTCGTTTCAATTGACATCTTTTTATTGGTCAGAATGTCTTTCATCTTGCTAAAGGCTACTTTCGCCATGGCGATTCTTGTTCTAATTTCTTCAAGGCATCTCCCATCAGATGTTATGACTGTTTCGAGATAATAGTATCGATTCACTTGTTGAAGAATATTCCCATTTACTTGTATATTACATTGTGGTACCTCGTTCTTCCTAGTGACGACCATAACCTATGTCTTCTTACAATTTATTTCCAACTCCAGCTGCTCACTGTGTACAACAACAGCGTCTACTAATTGTTGCAGATCCTGTGCATTGTCTGCAGTCAATACAATGTATCATCTGCATGTCTAATGTTATTGTTGTTTCGTCCTCCAATGCTGATTCCATTTATATCTTCTACATTTCTGAAGATATTTTCACTGTATAGGGAAAAAAAGATCTGGAGACATTAAACATCCCTGCCTAACAGCTCTCTTAATAGGTTGATATTGTCCCACTTCATTATCAATCCTTATGGCAGCTTGTTGTTTCCAATATATGTTTTTTATAAGTCTAATATCTTTCCCATCAATTTGTAGATCTGCAAGCATATCTACCATGTTGAACTGTCTAACTCTATCAAAATCCTTTGTATAGTCAATAAAGCAAAGGTGTATATCCTTGTTTACTTCTATAGAGCGTTCAATAACTGTTCGCAGCATATACACAGCATTTACTGTACCCTTTCCTTCTACAAACCCACATTGTTCTTCTCCTATTTCAGGTTGTATTTTCTTTCTCACTCTTTGCATGATAATTCGTAGCAAAATCTTTGTGATGTGACTCATTATACTAATTGTTCTATGTTGATCACATTCCAAGGCTCCTGATTTCTTTGGGATTGCAATAAATACAGAGTTACATAATTCAGGAGGTATATCTCCAGTATCATATAATGTGTTCAGCAGTCTGGTGACGTGGTCTAGTCCAAATTCTTCTAAAGCTTTAATCATTTCTGTTGTGATGTTATCTGCATCGGGGGCCTTGCCGGCTTTCATATGCTTAAGAACATTTCGAACCTCCATCTTCAAAATTGGCGGTCCTTCATTATTAAATCTAATATCATACTGTTCCTCTCAGTTATCACTATAAAGGTTTTTGACATAATCTGTCCATTCATGTAGAATCTGATCTTTTTCTATTATGATTTTGCCATCTTTAGTTTTTAGACACCCTGTTGATGTACTTGTTCTTTTATTAGTAAGTTCCTGAATTCATTTGTGCACTTATCTAGGTATACGGCAGGATTAATTATAACATAAAAAAAAGTACAGAAACTAAAATATCTAGGCACACGACAAAGGTAATTATACATCAGATAAAGCACGGACATTCAAGTATCTAGACATACGACAAATATAATTATAGTATCAAATGGAAGCTAAACGACACATATTAAGGGAGTAATAGATCAAGCAATAGCTGCATTTAGGAAAATGAAAAGTGTCTTATGCAATATGTCACTATTATTGAATGTCAACAAAAGAGCACTCCATGTTGTATAGAACCTGTTTTGGTGTATGGCTGGTGCGATACAAACCCCCATCATCCGCCGCGAGTTGATTGGGCTACAAAAGTATGAGTCTCGCACCAAATGCCCAGTGCTCCTTGAAGCGTGTGAAAGGACCCTTTAATTGACTGGACTTCTGGGGACCAGATGACCATGTGGTCAACGCTTCGGACTGAGTATTTCACACAGATTAGACAAATAACGGCTGCAGCATGATGTGGCAATACGTGAACACACTTAGGTTTGTGTGACTTGTGCCGAACAGAGAGGGAGATAGAACAAACAACAAACACATAGACACAGAGATAGAACAAACAGACATAAAGATAGAAGGCGAGACAGAATAAACAATCATACAGACAGAGAGATAGAACAAACAAACAGACAGATAGACAGACAATGAGATAGAACAAATAGACAGAGAGATAGACAGAGAGATAAAACAAACAAACATACAGACAGATAGAGAGATAGAACAAACATACATAGAGACCAAAATAGATAGGACAAAAAAAACAACAACAGACAGACAGGGAGATATAACAAACATATATACACTCAACCAAGTGAATAATTTTAAATACCTAGGGGCACTTATAACATCGGATGGAAGATGTACAATAGAGATTAAGTGCAGAATAGGGCAGGCAAAAGCCGCATTTCAGAAAATGAAGAGTATCTTATGTAATAAGTCGCTATCAATGAATGTAAGAGAGTGCTAAAATGCTATATAGAACCAGTTTTGCTGTATGGCAGTGAATCTTGGAATGTAAATGAACAAATTAGGAAGAACTTAGAAGCAACAGAGATGTGGTTCCTGAGACGAATGTTGCGAATTCCTTGGACTGCCAAAGTAACTAACAACGATTGCCTGAAAGAGGTTAATGAAACTAGAACACTATATACAACAATAAGAAAGAGACAAACAGCTTTCTTTGGTCATGTGATGAGAAGAGAGGCATTGGAGAACATCGTGACAGCTGGAAAGATCGAGGGGAAGAGAGGCAGAGGCAGACCAAGAGAAATGATGCTGGACGGATTGAGACGGTGGCATGGAGGAATATCATCAGCAGAGTTGATCCAGAACACCAAAGACCGAGATCTGTGGAGAGCCATGAACGCCTACGCCAGCCGGCAGGTACTTGATGAAGATGATATATATATATATATATATATATATATATATATATATATATATATATATATATATATATATATATATATATCTATACACACACAAAGATATAGAACAGACAGACAGACAGACCGACAGACAGACAGAATAACAAAGAGAGATATAACTAACAGAGATAGAGAAAGAACAAACAGACAGAGAGATAGAACTAGCAGAAAGAGAGATAGCACTAACAGACAGAGACAAAGAACAAAGAGATAAAACAGAAAGATAGAACAAACCGACAGAGAGATAGAACTAGCAGACAGAGAGATAGAACAATCTGACAGAAAGATAGAACAGACAAAGAGATATAACTAACAGGCAGAGAGATAGAACAAACAGATAGATATACAGACTAAACAGACAGAGAGATAGATCCTACAGACAGAGAAAGACAGAAACATAGAACAAAAAGAGAGAGATAGAACTAACAGTCAACGAGCCAGAACTAACAGAGAGAAATAGAACAAACAGATAGAGAGATACAACAAACATAAAGCGAGAGATATAGAACAAACAGACCGAAAGACAGAGCTAACAGATAAAGAGATATAATAAACAACTAGAGAGATAGAGCAAAACAGAAAGAAGAGAGACAGAGATATAGAACTAGCAGAAAGAGAGAAACAGAGAGATAGAACTAACAGACAGATAGATAGAACAAACATACAGAGCGATAGACGGAGAGATAGAACAAACATCAGAGAAATAGAACAAACATACATAGCGATAGACAGAGAGATAGAACTAACAGACAGATAGATAGAACAATCATACAGTGCGATAGACAGAGAGATAGAACTAACAGACAGATAGATAGATCAAATATACAGAGCGATAAACAGAGAGATAGAACTAACAAACAGATAGATAGAAGAAACATACATAGCGATAGACAGAGAGATAGAAAAAAAATACAGAGAGATAAAACAGACAGAGAGAGAGAGAGAGAGAACAAACAGACAGCGATAGAACAAACAAACTTATAGATATACCAAACAGACCCAGAGTGACAGAGATATAGAACAAACAGACAAAGAGATACATAGAGATAGAACAAACAGATGTAGTGAGACAGAGATATAGAACAGACAGACAGAGATACAGAGCTAATTAGACATAGAGATAAACAGAAGAAAAAAAACAGACAGAGAGATAGAACAGAGAGAGAGAGAGCGAGAGAGAGAGAGAGAGAGAGAGATTGAGAGAGAGAGAGATTGAGAGAGAGAGAGAGAGAGAGAGAGAGAGAGAGAGAGAGAGATAGAGATTTAACAAACGGACAGACAGACACAGTGTACCTATCTTACAACAAATTCACGTCCAGTTGTCAGACATCACAGTGGCGACAATAACAATAATAATGATACTCAATTAAGGAAATATTGTAGAACCAAAGCTAAACGAAACACAACGTGCATTTAGGAATAACAAAGGATGCACAGATATCATCTTTCCTTTTAGACAACTTATAGAAACATCAAACGAACTTAATGAAACACTCTACTTAGCCTTTGTCGACCAAGAAATGGCATTTGATAGAGTCGATGGAAACAAGCTGTGGAAAAGCTTTAAAGGATATGGAGTGAGTACACATCTAATAAATTTATGTAGAAGATTACATAACGATAGTGAATGCACAGCAAGAACAAACGAAGGAAACTCAGAACCCTTCACCATAAGATCCTGTCCCCCATCTTGTTCATAACCTATACAGACAGCTTATGTAAAGAAACCAGCCAAACAGAGACCGTAAGAACACTGAATGGAAAGCAGAACATAGAAAAAGAATCAAATTACACCATTCAAGAACTCCTATTTACCTAGGATTAAGCACAAGTAGCAAAACTAGAAGCAGAATTACAAGACCACATAAACCAGTGTTTCCCAACGTGGGGCCCACGCCCCACAGGGGGGCAATTTGACTGTTAAGGGGGGCAATTCGAAAATGGAAGAAATCGGCTGAATATAACAAAACGGGGAGACTTGAGACTGAAGTTAACTAAATTGGAACCTGACATAAGATCTCTTTGCAGCAAGCATCAAGCGCAAGGATCTCACTAAATTTAAATAATAAATAATTACTAATAATTAAAATAATATAGAAAAATCTTTCATTAAAATTATTTTGTACTTGAATTTCAGTTCTCCATTATATGTTTTGAAAATTTACTTACTGTGTTTGCTCAATAATTACCTAGTGATTTCTTCCTAAAACCTATCATTCAAGTTTCTTTAGTGAACATTTCAATTTTTGAATATTAAAAATAATGTATATGTTGAGGGGGGGGGGATGGGGGCGGGGGAGGGGGGCAATATGAATTTTAGAAAGGCTTAAGTGGGGCATGGTACAAAAAAGGTTGGGAAACACTGACATAAATAGTCTAAATGTGTAAAGAACATAACATGAAAAAGACTGTTAGATTCATACAAGAGACAACATTGCAGTTATAGACATATTTCAAGCGAACGAAAGAAGAAGAAGAAGAAGAAGAAGAAGAAGAAGAAGAAGAAGAAGAAGAAGAAGAAGAAGAAGAAGAAGAAGAAGAAGAAGAAGAAGAAGAAGAAGAAGAAGAAGAAGAAGAAGAAGAAGAAGAAGAAGAAGAAGAAGAAGAAGAAGAAGAAGAAGAAGAAGAAGAAGAAGAAGAAGAAGAAGAAGAAGAAGAAGAAGAAGAAGAAGAAGAAGAAGAAGAAGAAGAAGAAGAAGAAGAAGAAGAAGAAGAAGAAGAAGAAGAAGAAGATTAGCATGCGTAAAACAGAGGTAGTAACTATAACCAAAGAAGAAAATATAAATAAAGATTCATCTAAAAGAACCCCTACCCCCTCCTGTAAAGCAAGTAAAGAGCTTTAAGTCCTTAGGAATGATAATACCATCAAATTGCAAATCAAAAGACGAGATAAACAATACTGGACAAATGGTTCCAATGCTAGAAAACAAATACGAATCAGTAGATACAAAAAAGCACTTTACAACACAATCTTCCTACCCACACTTTACTACCAATGCCAAAACTGGACAATGAAAGAAAATGAGAAAAAATTACAGCAATGGAAATGAGATTCCTGAGAAGAATACTCTTTGTATTAAGAAGAGAGAAAATCAGAAATGAAGAAATCAGTACGAAAGAGGGGGTTACGTCACCGCTAGATTCCATTAAGCTAAATGGTTCGACCATGTAACTTAGTTACCAACTAACAGTATTCTATAACAAACAATGACGTACAGACCAACTGGAAATAGAGGAAAGACGGCTACGCGGTAAACGATAGACAGAGGGAATAACATGATCCATGGGAGTCTGGATATATGAAGCCCATAAGCGGGCACTTTCACACTGTTTATACTTCATCTCCACACCGCAAGGTGCAAGAGGAACAAGATCAGATGAGATAAGAGTGTATAGTAAAAATTTAAAAAAAATAAGATAAACCATACTACAACGAATCCGATGTTTCGAACTTAGTAATCTATTTCAGGGACAATTCAAACACATCTGAACGAAATACAACTAGATCATCATCATCATCTTCCACTTTTGCCGTCAAGCGTCGTGGGGAGAATTAATTGGCGTTCCAGCGCCGGTGGGTGGCACTGGATAGTGTCATTCCGTGGGATTGTTTGATGTCGACAATCCATTTTCTTCTTGGACGTCCTCTTGGTCTCGTCGCAGATGATGTTCGATGTAGGGCTAGTGCTGTTAGTTGCTGGAGCTGCATTCTAACGACATGGCCAAACCATTTGATCTTCGGTTTTTCGATAAATGTGGCACGATTTGTTGATCCCAGTGTCTGTCTGATAACAACAGTTCTTATTCGGTCTAGTATTGTTAAGTTGAAGCTATCCTCAGGCATCTCATCTCACAGGTGTTGATTTTGCGAAAATGTGATGTGGATAATGTCCAGGTTTGAGATTGGTAGCATAGGGCTGGTGTGAATATGCTGTTTATTATCTGTCGTTTTGCGGACATGGATATATTTGGATATTTCAGTATGGATGATAGTTGATATGCAAATGCAATTGCTTTTTGACATCTGATTTCAATTTCTATATCCAATCTACCATCTTCTATGATCATACTTTCAAGATATTTGAATTATTTAATTTGTTTCAGAGTTGTGCCATTTATCTGTATACTTAACGGACCAGGAGATCTGCTAACTTACATTATGCAATAAGATAAAACTAACAATGTAAACAAACACACAGTGTGGACATTGAACGATATATTTATATTTGAAACATGGTCTCCCACAGATATACCCACCGACGTAACTAACTCTGCGTGATGTATTTTTGCCCAGGCGGATATCCTGTTGCCTGTACCTTGCCACCAGGTCGCTGGCAGTGTTTGGGTTCTTGGTCAGCGTGCTGATCGCCTTGACCCCGCTCATGAACACGGAGGGTATGTGTGAGCTGACCGTCTTCCTCTCCTACTTTTGCCCGTTCATCAGCGTTTGGATGGTGGTCATCATTTCGGTGGAGAACTTCATCAGGATCAGCCACCCGTCCAGGTGCGTACACAACTGACAATCACACGCGCCGTTGTACACAGGTCAATGTGCACAGCTGTACACTTGCATTTTTTTTCACTGTTGTACACATGTCATTAAACGCAGTTATACAATATCATTGTACACAGTTGTACACATACCATTGTACACAGTTGTACAAATACCATTGTAAACAGTTGTACACATGTCATTGCACATAGTTATTAACATACCATTGCACACAGTTGTACACATGTCATTGTACACAGTTGTACACATACAATGGTACAATGTTGTACAAATACCATTGTACACAGTTGTACACATGTCATTGTGCATAGTTATAAACATACCATTGCACACAGTTGCACACATACCATTGTACACATACCATTGTACACATACCATTGTACACAGTTGCATACATTCCATTGTATACAGTTGCAAACATACCATTGTACACATACCATTGTACACATACGATTGTATACATACCATTCTACACAGTTGTACACGTAACATTGTACAAATTGTACACATAACATTGCATACTATTGTACACATACCATTGTACTGAGAGGTTACGGCTCAAAACTGACGCGTTAGCAAAATTGCAGGCGGCGCTGATAATGTCAATAGCACGATCGGAAGCTTGATTAAGACCTGCCCTCGTCGCCTGCGAAAGTCAGAAAAAAACTGGCCATTGTTTCCCCGGTACAGTCAGACCTTCAAAATAGGAAGTTCTAACGACATCCCAGACCCATAGCACCAGACTTCTTCACAGCAATTGTTTTTGTTTTCTTTCTTTTTAAATAGTATTGGGTATATTCCAAAGAACCAGTGCTCTCAAATATTATCGTGCGTTCCGTTGGCCTCTTGGGTAGTGAGGTCGGATATATAGACTTCTTGGATAAGGGTGAGAACAACAGGATGTCTCTATGGTTCCGTCGCCCAGCTACTGGGTTGAGTGCGTGGAGCGACACTGCCTACTGTGAATTTCGATTCGATTTCACCATTACACTTGCCCCGTTCAACCTTAAGCAGAAGTTATAGTAGGGTCCATCACCGACTCATAATGGTAGTCCTGTGACTAGTCAGCCACCAAAGAAGCTGCCCATAGTTTTACCGTCACAGCCCTCCCAAGGTGATTGTTGTCCATATGGGGTGACGTACTACCAAAAATTAGCTGTGAATTTTGTGCGGAGTGCTGTTAAATCTGTCTTTGGTTGTTTGTGTCGCGAACTGCATGTTTAAGAAAAATGGCGGCTGGCTGGTCGCTGAACTATCTTGGTTGCCTTAAGCATTAATGTGTGGCTGTCGGCTTTTAGTGACCGCCGCTTCCATCGACGATGAACTGTATTTTTCGTGGCGGGTTTTGTGTTAGCATTATGGCAGCGGCATTATGCGTAGTATACCTGTACTAGCTGTTGGTTTGTCGAGACTCGTATCTGCTCACCGTTTCACACGGGGCAGTGAGGAGCTATTTTGTGTGATATTAACTGGCAGAGGAACGGAGCATAATGGGGCGACACTTTGCCATGAAATATGAACCACGACTAACTAACTAACTAACTAACTAACTAACTAACTAACTAACTAACTAACTAACTAACTAACTAATCAACCAACCAACTAACTAACTAACTAACTAACTAACTAACTAACTAACTAACTAACTAATCAACCAACCAACTAACCAACTAACTAACTAACTAACTAATTAACTAACTAACTAACTAACTAACTAACTAATTAACTAACTAATTAACTAACTAATTAACTAAAATGAGATCTCTGTGCCAGTTGTTTTTTAGTTACACATTCTCCGGCAGTTGAAAATCTCAAAGAATGGGCAGTAATGTGAAAGCCCGGGCTGCATTGTTAGGAAAGAAAACCTATTCACGGGTACATAGAGCCCGTTAACTTGGGTGAAATCTATTTACAGGAAGCACAACTGGCACAAATGAGTGTACAACTAATGTGACCCGCTCCCATTGAAAGAGAAACGGAGAAGAAGAAATGGAAGCATTCAATTAACCGTGTTGTCTCTAGAGTTCGCAAAAGTACACTATTAGGCCACACATTAGTGTTCGTTGAATAAGCTGCGTGGCGTTGGTGATCATGTCTCTTCACAACCCACTGTCTCATGTGCCACCAGTAATTTATGTCTTTGATGTTCCTCCTTGCCATGTTGTCAAATTGTCTAACACCTTCTCTGTCAAACTTCCTTAGGTATTTTAGGTTCTCCTCTCCTCCAGCTTTCATGTTGTGATGACATACTACAGCTTTCATGTTGTGACGACCTACTGCAGCTTTCATGTTGTGACGACCTATTCCATCTTTACCGTTGTGGCCAACTACTCCACTTTTTGTTGTTGTGATGACCTACTACAGCTTTCATGTTGTGACGACCTACTCCATCTTTACCGTTGTGGCCACCTACTCCACTTTTTGTTGTTGTAATGACCTACTACAGCTTTCATGTTTTGACAACCTACTCCATCTTTACCGTTGTGGCCACATACTACACTTTATGTTGTTGTGACGACCTACTCCATCTTTACCGTTGTGGCCACCTACTCCACTTTTTGTTGTTGTGATGACCTACTACAGCTTTCATGTTGTGACGACCTACTCCATGTTTACCGTTGTGGCCACCTACTCCACTTTTTGTTGTTGTGATGACCTACTACAGCGTACATGTTGTGACGTCCTACTACAGATTTCATGTTGTGACGACCTACTACAGCTTTCATGTTGTGACGACCTACTCCATCTTTACCGTTGTGGCCACCTACTCCACTTTTTGTTGTTGTGATGACCTACTACAGCTTTCATGTTGTGACTACCTACTACAGCTTTCATGTTGTGACGACCTACTCCATATTTACCGTTGTGGCCACCTACTCCACTTTTTGTTGTTGTGATGACCTACTACAGCTTTCATGTTGTGACGACCTACTCCATCTTTACCGTTGTCGCCACCTACTCCACTTTTTGTTGTTGTGATGAGGTACTCAAGATTTTCTTTTGTGACGACCTACTTCATCTTTACCGTTGTCGCCACCTACTCCACTTTTTGTTGTTTTGATGACCTACTACAGCTTTCATGTTGTGACGACCTACTCCATCTTTACCGTTGTGGCCACCTACTCCACTTTTTGTTGTTGTGATGACCTACTACAGCGTACATGTTGTGACGTCCTTCTACAGATTTCATGTTGTGACGACCTACTACAGCTTTCATGTTGTGACGACCTACTCCATCTTTACCGTTGTGGCCACCTACTCCACTTTTTGTTGTTGTGATGACCTACTACAGCTTTCATGTTGTTACGACCTACTACAGCTTTCATGTTGTGACGACCTACTCCATCTTTACCGTTGTGGCCACCTACTCCACTTTTTGTTGTTGTGATGACATACTACAGCTTTCATGTTGTGACGACCTACTCCATCTTTACCGTTGTCGCCACCTACTCCACTTTTTGTTGTTGTGATGAGGTACTCAAGATTTTCTTTTGTGACGACCTACTCCATCTTTACCGTTGTCGCCACCTACTCCACATTTTGTTGTTGTGATGACCTACTACAGCTTTCATGTTGTGACGACCTACTCCATCTTTACCGTTGTGGCCACCTACTCCACTTTTTGTTGTTGTGATGACCTACTACAGTGTACATGTTGTGAAGTCCTACTACAGATTTCATGTTGTGACGACCTACTACAGCTTTCATGTTGTGACGACCTACTCCATCTTTACCGTTGTGGCCACCTACTCCACTTTTTGTTGTTGTGATGACCTACTACAGCTTTCATGTTGTGACGACCTACTACAGCTTTCATGTTGTGACGACCTACTCCATCTTTACCGTTGTGGCCACCTACTCCACTTTTTGTTATTGTGAGGACCTACTACAGCTTTCATGTTGTGACGACCTACTCCATCTTGACCGTTGTGGCCACCTACTCCACTTTTTGTTGTTGTGACGACCTACTACAGCTTTCATATTGTGACGACCTACTACAGCTTTCATGTTGTGACGACCTACTCCATCTTTACCGTTGTCGCCACCTACTCCACTTTTTGTTGTTGTGATGACCTACTACAGCTTTCATGTTGTGACGACCTACTACAGCTTTCATGTTGTGACGACCTACTCCATCTTTACCGTTGTGGCCACCTACTCCACTTTTTGTTATTGTGAGGACCTACTACAGCTTTCATGTTGTGACGACCTACTCCATCTTTACCGTTGTGGCCACCTACTCAACTTTTTGTTGTTGTGACGACCTACTACAGATTTCATGTTGTGACGACCTACTACAGCTTTCATGTTGTGATGACCTACTACAGATTTCATGTTGAGACCACCTACTACAGCTTTCATGTTGTGACGACCTACTACAGCTTTACCGTTGTGGCCACCTACTACAGCTTTCATGTTGTGACGACCTACCCAATCTTTACCGTTGTGGCCACCTACTCCACTTTTTGTTGTTGTGACGACCTACTACAGCTTTCATGTTGTGACGACTTACTGCATCTTTACCGTTGTCGCCACCTACTCCACTTTTTGTTGTTGTGACGACCTACTACAGATATCATGTTGTGACGACCTACTACAGCTTTCATGTTATGACGACCTACTCCATCTTTACCGTTGTGGCCACCTACTCCACTTTTTGTTGTTGTGACGACCTACTACAGATTTCATGTTGTGACGACCTACTCCATCTTTACCGTTGTGGCCACCTACTCCACTTTTTGTTGTTGTGACGACCTACTACAGCTTTCATGTTGTGACGACCTACTCCATCTTTACCGTTGTGGCCACCTACTCCACTTTTTGTTGTTGTGATGACCTACTACAGCTTTCATGTTGTGACGACCTACTCCATCTTTACCGTTGTGGCCACCTACTCCACTTTTTGTTGTTGTGACGACCTACTACAGCTTTCATGTTGTGACGACCTACTCCATCTTTACCGTTGTGGCCACCTACTCCACTTTTTGTTGTTGTGACGACCTACTACAGCTTTCATGTTGTGACGTCCTACTACAGCTTTCATGTTGTGACGACCTACTACAGCTTTCATGTTGTGACGACCTACTACAGGTTTCATGTTGTGACGACCTACTACAGCTTTCATGTTGTGACGACCTACTCCATCTTTACCGTTGTGGCCACCTACTCCACTTTTTGTTGTTGTGATGACCTATTACAGCTTTCATGTTGTGACGACCTACTCCATCTTTACCGTTGTGGCCACCTACTCCACTTTTTGTTGTTGTGACGACCTACTACAGATTTCATTTTGTGACGACCTACTACAACTTTCATGTTGTGACGACCTACTCCATCTTTACCGTTGTCGCCACCTACTCCACTTTTTGTTGTTGTGATGACCTACTACAGCTTTCATGTTGTGACGACCTACTCCATCTTTACCGTTGTGGCCACCTACTCCACTTTTTGTTGTTGTGATGACCTACTACAGCGTACATGTTGTGACGTCCTACTACAGATTTCATGTTGTGACGACCTACTCCATCTTTACCGTTGGGACCACCTACTCCACTTTTTGTTGTTGTAATGACCTACTACAGCTTTCATGTTGTGACGACCTACTACAGCTTTCATGTTGTGACGACTTACTCCATCTTTACCGTTGTGGCCACCTACTCTACTTTTTGTTGTTGTGATGACCTACTACAGCTTTCATGTTGTGACGACCTAATACAGCTTTCATGTTGTGACGACCTACTCCATCTTTACCGTTGAGGCCACCTACTCCAATTTTTGTTGTTGTGATGACCAACTACAGCTTTCATGTTGTGACGACCTTCTCCATCTTTACCGTTGTGGCCACCTACTCCACTTTTTGTTATTGTGAGGACCTACTACAGCTTTCATGTTGTGACGACCTACTCCATCTTTACCGTTGTGGCCACCTACTCCACTTTTTGTTGTTGTGACGACCTAATACAGCTTTCATATTGTGACGACCTACTACAGCTTTCATGTTGTGACGACCTACTACAGCTTTCATGTTGTGACGACCTACTACAGCTTTCATGTTGTGACGACCTACTACAGCTTTCATGTTGTGACGACCTACTCCATCTTTACCGTTGTGGCCACCTACTCCACTTTTTTTTGTTGTGACGACCTACTACAGATTTCATGTTTTGACGACCTACTACAGCTTTCATGTTGTGACGACCTACTCCATCTTTACCGCTGTGGCCACCTACTCCACTTTTTGTTGTTGTGATGACCTACTACAGCTTTCATGTTGTGACGACCTACTCCATCTTTACCGTTGTGGCCACCTACTCCACTTTTTGTTGTTTTGACGACCTACTACAGCTTTCATGTTGTGACGACCTACTCCATCTTTAGCGTTGTGGCCACCTACTCCACTTTTTGTTGTTGTGACGACCTACTACAGATTTCATGTTGTGACGACCTACTCCATCTTTACCGTTGCGGCCACCTACTCCACTTTTTGTTGTTGTGACGACCTACTACAGCTTTCATGTTGTGACGACCTACTCCATCTTTACCGTTGTGGCCACCTACTCCACTTTTTTATTGTTGTGATGACCTACTACAGCTTTCATGTTGTGACGACCTACTCCATCTTTACCGTTTTGCCACCTTCTTCACTTTTTGTTGTTATGACGACCTACTCCATCTTTACCGTTGTGGCCACCTACTCCACTTTTTGTTGTTGTGATGAGCTACTCAAGATTTTCTGTTGTGATGACCTACTCCATCTTTACCGTTGTCGCCACTTACTCCACTTTTTGTTGTTGTGATTACCTACTACAGCTTTCATGTTGTGACGACCTACTACAGATTTCATGTTGTGACGACCCACTACAGCTTTCATGTTGTGACGACCTACTTTATCTTTACCGTTGTGGCCAACTACTCCACTTTTTGTTGTTGTGATGACCTACTACAGCTTTCATGTTGTGACGACCTACTACAGCTTTCATGTTGTGACGACCTACTCCATCTTTACCGTTGTGGTCACCTACTCCACTTTTTGTTGTTGTGATGACCTACTACAGCTTTCATGTTGTGACGACCTACTACAGCTTTCATGTTGTGACGACCTACTCCATCATTACCGTTGTTGCCACCTACTCCACTTTTTGTTGTAGTGATGACCTAATACAGCTTTCATGTTGTGACGACCTACTCCATCTTTACCGTTGTGGCCACCTACTCCACTTTTTGTTGTTGTGATGACCTACTACAGCTTTCATGTTGTGACGACCTACTACAGCTTTCATGTTGTGACGTCCTACTACATCTTTAACGTTGTCGCCACCTACTCCACGTTTTGTTGTTGTGATGACCTACTACAGCTTTCATGTTGTGACGACCTACTCCATCTTTACCGTTGTGGCCACCTACTCCACTTTTTGTTGTTGTGATGACCTACTACAGCTTTCATGTTGTGACGACCTACTACAGATTTCATGTTGTGACGACCTACTACAGCTTTCATGATGTGACAACCTACTACAGCTTTATCGTTGTGGCAACCTACTACAGCTTTCATGTTGTGACGACCTACTCCATCTTTACCGTTGTGGCCACTTACTCCACTTTTTGTTGTTGTGACGACCTACTACAGCTTTCATGTTGTGACGACCTACACAATCTTTACCGTTGTGGCCACCTACTCCACTTTTTGTTGTTGTGATGACCTACTACAGCGTTCATGTTGTGACGTCCTACTACAGATTTCATGTTGTGACGACCTACTACAGCTTTCATGTTTTGACGACCTACTCCATCTTTACCGTTGTGGCCACCTACTCCACTTTTTGTTGTTGTGAGGACCTACTACAGCTTTCATGTTGTGACGACCTACTACAGCTTTCATGTTGTGACGACCTACTCCATCTTTACCGTTGTGGCCACCTACTCCACTTTTTGTTGTTGTGATGACCTACTACAGCTTTCATGTTGTGACGACCTACTCCATCTTTACCGTTGTGGCCACCTACTCCACTTTTTGTTATTGTGAGGACCTACTACAGCTTTCATGTTGTGACGACCTACTCCATCTTTACCGTTGTGGTTACCTACTCCACTTTTTGTTGTTGTGACGACCTACTACAGCTTTCATATTGTGACGACCTACTACAGCTTTCATGATGTGACGACCTACTACAGCTTTCATGTTGTGCCGACCTACTACAGCTTTCATGTTGTGACGACCTACTACAGCTTTCATGTTGTGACGACCTACTCCATCTTTACCGTTGTGGCCACCTACTCCACTTTTTGTTGTTGTGACGACCTACTACAGATTTCATGTTGTGACGACCTACTCCATCTTTACCGTTGTGGCCACCTACTCCACTTTTTGTTGTTGTGAGGACCTACTACAGCTTTCATGTTGTGACGACCTACTCCATCTTTACCGTTGTGGCCACCTACTCCACTTTTTGTTGTTGTGACGACCTACTACAGATTTCATGTTGTGACGACCTACTACACCTTTCATGTTGTGACGACGTACTCCATCTTTACCGTTGTGGCCACCTACTCCACTTTTTGTTGTTGTGACGACCTACTACAGATTTCATGTTGTGACGATTTACTCCATCTTTACCGTTGTGGCCACCTACTCCACTTTTTGTTGTTGTGACGACCTACTACAGCTTTCATGTTGTGAGAACCTGCTCCATCTTTACCGTTGTGGCCATCTTCTACACTTTTTGTTGTTATGACGACTTACTCCATCTTTACCGTTGTGGCCACCTAATCCACTTTTTGTTGTTGTGATGAGCTACTCAAGATTTTCTGTTGTGACGACCTACTCCATCTTTACCGTTGTCGCCACCTACTCCACTTTTTGTTGTTGTGATGACCTACTACAGCTTTCATGTTGTGACGATCTACACCATCTTTACCGTTGTGGCCACCTACTCCACTTTTTGTTGCTGTGATGACCTACTACAGCTTTCATGTTGTGACGACCTACTACAGATTTCATTTTGTGACGACCTACTACAGCTTTCATGTTGTGACGACCTACTCCATCTTTACCGTTGTGGCCACCTACTCCACTTTTTGTTGTTGTGATGACCTACTACAGCTTTCATGTTGTGACGACCTACTACAGCTTTCATGTTGTGACGACCTACTCCATCTTTACCGTTGTGGCCACCTACTCCACTTTTTGTTGTTGTGATGACCTACTACAGCTTTCATGTTGTGACGACCTACTACAGCTTTCATGTTGTGACGACCTACTCCATCATTACCGTTGTGGCCACCTACTCCACATTTTGTTGTTGTGATGACCTACTACAGCTTTCATGTTGTGACGACCTACTCCATCTTTACCGTTGTGGCCACCTACTACACTTTTTGTTGTTGTGATGACCTACTACAGCTTTCATGTTGTGACGACCTACTACAGCTTTCATGTTGTGACGACCTACTCCATCTTTACCGTTGTGGCCACCTATTCCACTTTTTTATTGTTGTGATGACCTACTACAGCTTTCATGTTGTGACGACCTACTCCATCTTTACCGTTGTGGCCACCTTCTTCACTTTTTGTTGTTATGACGACCTACTCCATCTTTACCGTTGTGGCCACCTACTCCACTTTTTGTTGTTGTGATGAGCTACTCAAGATTTTCTGTTGTGATGACCTACTCCATCTTTACCGTTGTCGCCACTTACTCCACTTTTTGTTGTTGTGATGACCTACTACAGCTTTCATGTTGTGACGACCTACTACAGATTTCATGTTGTGACGACCCACTACAGCTTTCATGTTGTGACGACCTACTTTATCTTTACCGTTGTGGCCACCTACTCCACTTTTTGTTGTTGTGATGACCTACTACAGCTTTCATGTTGTGACGACCTACTACAGCTTTCATGTTGTGACGACCTACTCCATCTTTACCGTTGTGGTCACCTACTCCGCTTTTTGTTGTTGTGATGACCTACTACAGCTTTCATGTTGTGACGACCTACTACAGCTTTCATGTTGTGACGACCTACTCCATCATTACCGTTGTTGCCACCTACTCCACTTTTTGTTGTAGTGATGACCTAATACAGCTTTCATGTTGTGACGACCTACTCCATCTTTACCGTTGTGGCCACCTACTCCACTTTTTGTTGTTGTGATGACCTACTACAGCTTTCATGTTGTGACGACCTACTACAGCTTTCATGTTGTGACGTTCTACTACATCTTTAACGTTGTCGCCACCTACTCCACGTTTTGTTGTTGTGATGACCTACTACAGCTTTCATGTTGTGACGACCTACTCCATCTTTACCGTTGTGGCCACCTACTCCACTTTTTGTTGTTGTGATGACCTACTACAGCTTTCATGTTGTGACGACCTACTACAGATTTCATGTTGTGACGACCTACTACAGCTTTCATGATGTGACGACCTACTACAGCTTTATCGTTGTGGCCACCTACTACAGCTTTCATGTTGTGACGACCTACTCCATCTTTACCGTTGTGGCCACTTACTCCACTTTTTGTTGTTGTGACGACCTACTACAGCTTTCATGTTGTGACGACCTACACCATCTTTACCGTTGTGGCCACCTACTCCACTTTTTGTTGTTGTGATGACCTACTACAGCGTTCATGTTGTGACGTCCTACTACAGATTTCATGTTGTGACGACCTACTACAGCTTTCATGTTTTGACGACCTACTCCATCTTTACCGTTGTGGCCACCTACTCCACTTTTTGTTGTTGTGAGGACCTACTACAGCTTTCATGTTGTGACGACCTACTACAGCTTTCATGTTGTGACGACCTACTCCATCTTTACCGTTGTGGCCACCTACTCCACTTTTTGTTGTTGTGATGACCTACTACAGCTTTCATGTTGTGACGACCTACTCCATCTTTACCGTTGTGGCCACCTACTCCACTTTTTGTTATTGCGAGGACCTACTACAGCTTTCATGTTGTGACGACCTACTCCATCTTTACCGTTGTGGTTACCTACTCCACTTTTTGTTGTTGTGACGACCTACTACAGCTTTCATATTGTGACGACCTACTACAGCTTTCATGATGTGACGACCTACTACAGCTTTCATGTTGTGCCGACCTACTACAGCTTTCATGTTGTGACGACCTACTACAGCTTTCATGTTGTGACGACCTACTCCATCTTTACCGTTGTGGCCACCTACTCCACTTTTTGTTGTTGTGACGACCTACTACAGATTTCATGTTGTGACGACCTACTCCATCTTTACCGTTGTGGCCACCTACTCCACTTTTTGTTGTTGTGAGGACCTACTACAGCTTTCATGTTGTGACGACCTACTCCATCTTTACCGTTGTGGCCACCTACTCCACTTTTTGTTGTTGTGACGACCTACTACAGATTTCATGTTGTGACGACCTACTACACCTTTCATGTTGTGACGACGTACTCCTTCTTTACCGTTGTGGCCACCTACTCCACTTTTTGTTGTTGTGACGACCTACTACAGATTTCATGTTGTGACGATTTACTCCATCTTTACCGTTGTGGCCACCTACTCCACTTTTTGTTGTTGTGACGACCTACTACAGCTTTCATGTTGTGAGAACCTGCTCCATCTTTACTGTTGTGGCCACCTACTCCACTTTTTTATTGTTGTGATGACCTACTACAGCTTTCATGTTGTGACGACCTACTCCATCTTTACCGTTGTGGCCATCTTCTACACTTTTTGTTGTTATGACGACTTACTCCATCTTTACCGTTGTGGCCACCTACTCCACTTTTTGTTGTTGTGATGAGCTACTCAAGATTTTCTGTTGTGACGACCTACTCCATCTTTACCGTTGTCGCCACCTACTCCACTTTTTGTTGTTGTGATGACCTACTACAGCTTTCATGTTGTGACGATCTACACCATCTTTACCGTTGTGGCCACCTACTCCACTTTTTGTTGCTGTGATGACCTACTACAGCTTTCATGTTGTGACGACCTACTACAGATTTCATTTTGTGACGACCTACTACAGCTTTCATGTTGTGACGACCTACTCCATCTTTACCGTTGTGGCCACCTACTCCACTTTTTGTTGTTGTGATGACCTACTACAGCTTTCATGTTGTGACGACCTACTACAGCTTTCATGTTGTGACGACCTACTCCATCTTTACCGTTGTGGCCACCTACTCCACTTTTTGTTGTTGTGATGACCTACTACAGCTTTCATGTTGTGACGACCTACTACAGCTTTCATGTTGTGACGACCTACTCCATCATTACCGTTGTGGCCACCTACTCCACATTTTGTTGTTGTGATGACCTACTACAGCTTTCATGTTGTGACGACCTACTCCATCTTTACCGTTGTGGCCACCTACTCCACTTTTTGTTGTTGTGATGACCTACTACAGCTTTCATGTTGTGACGACCTACTACAGCTTTCATGTTGTGACGACCTACTTCATCTTTAACGTTGTCGCCACATACTCCACTTTTTGTTGTTGTGATGACCTACTACAGCTTTCATGTTGTGACGACCTACTACAGCTTTCATGTTGTGACGACCTACTCCATCTTTACCGTTGTGGCCACCTACTCCACTTTTTGTTGTTGTGACGACCTACTACAGATTTCATGTTGTGACGACCTACTCCATCTTTACCATTGTGGCCACCTACTCCACGTTTTGTTGCTGTGACGACCTACTATAGCTTTCATGTTGTGACGACCTACTACAGCTTTCATGGTGTGACGACCTACTCCATCTTTACCGTTGTGGCCACCTACTCCACTTTTTGTTGTTGTGACAACCTGCTACAGCTTTCATGTTGTGACGACCTACTCCATCTTTACCGTTGTGGCCACCTACTCCACTTAATGTTGTTGTGACGACCTACTACATCTTTCATGTTGTGAGAACCTACTCCATCTTTACCGTTGTGGCCACCTACTCCACTTTTTTATTGTTGTGATGACCTACTACAGCTTTCATGTTGTGACGACCTACTCCATCTTTACCGTTGTGGCCATCTTCTACACTTTTTGTTGTTATGACGACTTACTCCATCTTTACCGTTGTGGCCACCTAATCCAATTTTTGTTGTTGTGATGACCAACTACAGCTTTCATGTTGTGACGACCTTCTCCATCTTTACCGTTGTGGCCACCTACTCCACTTTTTGTTATTGTGAGGACCTACTACAGCTTTCATGTTGTGACGACCTACTCCATCTTTACCGTTGAGGCCACCTACTCCAATTTTTGTTGTTGTGATGACCAACTACAGCTTTCATGTTGTGACGACCTTCTCCATCTTTACCGTTGTGGCCACCTACTCCACTTTTTGTTATTGTGAGGACCTACTACAGCTTTCATGTTGTGACGACCTACTCCATCTTTACCGTTGTGGCCACCTACTCCACTTTTTGTTGTTGTGACGACCTAATACAGCTTTCATATTGTGACGACCTACTACAGCTTTCATGTTGTGACGACCTACTACAGCTTTCATGTTGTGACGACCTACTACAGCTTTCATGTTGTGACGACCTACTACAGCTTTCATGTTGTGACGACCTACTCCATCTTTACCGTTGTGGCCACCTACTCCACTTTTTTTTGTTGTGACGACCTACTACAGATTTCATGTTGTGACGACCTACTCCATCTTTACCGCTGTGGCCACCTACTCCACTTTTTGTTGTTGTGATGACCTACTACAGCTTTCATGTTGTGACGACCTACTCCATCTTTACCGTTGTGGCCACCTACTCCACTTTTTGTTGTTTTGACGACCTACTACAGCTTTCATGTTGTGACGACCTACTCCATCTTTAGCGTTGTGGCCACCTACTCCACTTTTTGTTGTTGTGACGACCTACTACAGATTTCATGTTGTGACGACCTACTCCATCTTTACCGTTGCGGCCACCTACTCCACTTTTTGTTGTTGTGACGACCTACTACAGCTTTCATGTTGTGACGACCTACTCCATCTTTACCGTTGTGACCACCTACTCCACTTTTTTATTGTTGTGATGACCTACTACAGCTTTCATGTTGTGACGACCTACTCCATCTTTACCGTTTTGCCACCTTCTTCACTTTTTGTTGTTATGACGACCTACTCCATCTTTACCGTTGTGGCCACCTACTCCACTTTTTGTTGTTGTGATGAGCTACTCAAGATTTTCTGTTGTGATGACCTACTCCATCTTTACCGTTGTCGCCACTTACTCCACTTTTTGTTGTTGTGATTACCTACTACAGCTTTCATGTTGTGACGACCTACTACAGATTTCATGTTGTGACGACCCACTACAGCTTTCATGTTGTGACGACCTACTTTATCTTTACCGTTGTGGCCAACTACTCCACTTTTTGTTGTTGTGATGACCTACTACAGCTTTCATGTTGTGACGACCTACTACAGCTTTCATGTTGTGACGACCTACTCCATCTTTACCGTTGTGGTCACCTACTCCACTTTTTGTTGTTGTGATGACCTACTACAGCTTTCATGTTGTGACGACCTACTACAGCTTTCATGTTGTGACGACCTACTCCATCATTACCGTTGTTGCCACCTACTCCACTTTTTGTTGTAGTGATGACCTAATACAGCTTTCATGTTGTGACGACCTACTCCATCTTTACCGTTGTGGCTACCTACTCCACTTTTTGTTGTTGTGATGACCTACTACAGCTTTCATGTTGTGACGACCTACTACAGCTTTCATGTTGTGACGTCCTACTACATCTTTAACGTTGTCGCCACCTACTCCACGTTTTGTTGTTGTGATGACCTACTACAGCTTTCATGTTGTGACGACCTACTCCATCTTTACCGTTGTGGCCACCTACTCCACTTTTTGTTATTGTGATGACCTACTACAGCTTTCATGTTGTGACGACCTACTACAGATTTCATGTTGTGACGACCTACTACAGCTTTCATGATGTGACAACCTACTACAGCTTTATCGTTGTGGCAACCTACTACAGCTTTCATGTTGTGACGACCTACTCCATCTTTACCGTTGTGGCCACTTACTCCACTTTTTGTTGTTGTGACGACCTACTACAGCTTTCATGTTGTGACGACCTACACCATCTTTACCGTTGTGGCCACCTACTCCACTTTTTGTTGTTGTGATGACCTACTACAGCGTTCATGTTGTGACGTCCTACTACAGATTTCATGTTGTGACGACCTACTACAGCTTTCATGTTTTGACGACCTACTCCATCTTTACCGTTGTGGCCACCTACTCCACTTTTTGTTGTTGTGAGGACCTACTACAGCTTTCATGTTGTGACGACCTACTACAGCTTTCATGTTGTGACGACCTACTCCATCTTTACCGTTGTGGCCACCTACTCCACTTTTTGTTGTTGTGATGACCTACTACAGCTTTCATGTTGTGACGACCTACTCCATCTTTACCGTTGTGGCCACCTACTCCACTTTTTGTTATTGTGAGGACCTACTACAGCTTTCATGTTGTGACGACCTACTCCATCTTTACCGTTGTGGTTACCTACTCCACTTTTTGTTGTTGTGACGACCTACTACAGCTTTCATATTGTGACGACCTACTACAGCTTTCATGATGTGACGACCTACTACAGCTTTCATGTTGTGCCGACCTACTACAGCTTTCATGTTGTGACGACCTACTACAGCTTTCATGTTGTGACGACCTACTCCATCTTTACCGTTGTGGCCACCTACTCCACTTTTTGTTGTTGTGACGACCTACTACATATTTCATGTTGTGACGACCTACTCCATCTTTACCGTTGTGGCCACCTACTCCACTTTTTGTTGTTGTGAGGACCTACTACAGCTTTCATGTTGTGACGACCTACTCCATCTTTACCGTTGTGGCCACCTACTCCACTTTTTGTTGTTGTGACGACCTACTACAGATTTCATGTTGTGACGACCTACTACACCTTTCATGTTGTGACGACGTACTCCATCTTTACCGTTGTGGCCACCTACTCCACTTTTTGTTGTTGTGACGACCTACTACAGATTTCATGTTGTGACGATTTACTCCATCTTTACCGTTGTGGCCACCTACTCCACTTTTTGTTGTTGTGACGACCTACTACAGCTTTCATGTTGTGAGAACCTGCTCCATCTTTACTGTTGTGGCCACCTACTCCACTTTTTTATTGTTGTGATGACCTACTACAGCTTTCATGTTGTGACGACCTACTCCATCTTTACCGTTGTGGCCATCTTCTACACTTTTTGTTGTTATGACGACTTACTCCATCTTTACCGTTGTGGCCACCTAATCCACTTTTTGTTGTTGTGATGAGCTACTCAAGATTTTCTGTTGTGACGACCTACTCCATCTTTACCGTTGTCGCCACCTACTCCACTTTTTGTTGTTGTGATGACCTACTACAGCTTTCATGTTGTGACGATCTACACCATCTTTACCGTTGTGGCCACCTACTCCACTTTTTGTTGCTGTGATGACCTACTACAGCTTTCATGTTGTGACGACCTACTACAGATTTCATTTTGTGACGACCTACTACAGCTTTCATGTTGTGACGACCTACTCCATCTTTACCGTTGTGGCCACCTACTCCACTTTTTGTTGTTGTGATGACCTACTACAGCTTTCATGTTGTGACGACCTACTACAGCTTTCATGTTGTGACGACCTACTCCATCTTTACCGTTGTGGCCACCTACTCCACTTTTTGTTGTTGTGATGACCTACTACAGCTTTCATGTTGTGACGACCTACTACAGCTTTCATGTTGTGACGACCTACTCCATCATTACCGTTGTGGCCACCTACTCCACATTTTGTTGTTGTGATGACCTACTACAGCTTTCATGTTGTGACGACCTACTCCATCTTTACCGTTGTGGCCACCTACTACACTTTTTGTTGTTGTGATGACCTACTACAGCTTTCATGTTGTGACGACCTACTACAGCTTTCATGTTGTGACGACCTACTCCATCTTTACCGTTGTGGCCACCTATTCCACTTTTTTATTGTTGTGATGACCTACTACAGCTTTCATGTTGTGACGACCTACTCCATCTTTACCGTTGTGGCCACCTTCTTCACTTTTTGTTGTTATGACGACCTACTCCATCTTTACCGTTGTGGCCACCTACTCCACTTTTTGTTGTTGTGATGAGCTACTCAAGATTTTCTGTTGTGATGACCTACTCCATCTTTACCGTTGTCGCCACTTACTCCACTTTTTGTTGTTGTGATGACCTACTACAGCTTTCATGTTGTGACGACCTACTACAGATTTCATGTTGTGACGACCCACTACAGCTTTCATGTTGTGACGACCTACTTTATCTTTACCGTTGTGGCCACCTACTCCACTTTTTGTTGTTGTGATGACCTACTACAGCTTTCATGTTGTGACGACCTACTACAGCTTTCATGTTGTGACGACCTACTCCATCTTTACCGTTGTGGTCACCTACTCCGCTTTTTGTTGTTGTGATGACCTACTACAGCTTTCATGTTGTGACGACCTACTACAGCTTTCATGTTGTGACGACCTACTCCATCATTACCGTTGTTGCCACCTACTCCACTTTTTGTTGTAGTGATGACCTAATACAGCTTTCATGTTGTGACGACCTACTCCATCTTTACCGTTGTGGCCACCTACTCCACTTTTTGTTGTTGTGATGACCTACTACAGCTTTCATGTTGTGACGACCTACTACAGCTTTCATGTTGTGACGTTCTACTACATCTTTAACGTTGTCGCCACCTACTCCACGTTTTGTTGTTGTGATGACCTACTACAGCTTTCATGTTGTGACGACCTACTCCATCTTTACCGTTGTGGCCACCTACTCCACTTTTTGTTGTTGTGATGACCTACTACAGCTTTCATGTTGTGACGACCTACTACAGATTTCATGTTGTGACGACCTACTACAGCTTTCATGATGTGACGACCTACTACAGCTTTATCGTTGTGGCCACCTACTACAGCTTTCATGTTGTGACGACCTACTCCATCTTTACCGTTGTGGCCACTTACTCCACTTTTTGTTGTTGTGACGACCTACTACAGCTTTCATGTTGTGACGACCTACACCATCTTTACCGTTGTGGCCACCTACTCCACTTTTTGTTGTTGTGATGACCTACTACAGCGTTTATGTTGTGACGTCCTACTACAGATTTCATGTTGTGACGACCTACTACAGCTTTCATGTTTTGACGACCTACTCCATCTTTACCGTTGTGGCCACCTACTCCACTTTTTGTTGTTGTGAGGACCTACTACAGCTTTCATGTTGTGACGACCTACTACAGCTTTCATGTTGTGACGACCTACTCCATCTTTACCGTTGTGGCCACCTACTCCACTTTTTGTTGTTGTGATGACCTACTACAGCTTTCATGTTGTGACGACCTACTCCATCTTTACCGTTGTGGCCACCTACTCCACTTTTTGTTATTGCGAGGACCTACTACAGCTTTCATGTTGTGACGACCTACTCCATCTTTACCGTTGTGGTTACCTACTCCACTTTTTGTTGTTGTGACGACCTACTACAGCTTTCATATTGTGACGACCTACTACAGCTTTCATGATGTGACGACCTACTACAGCTTTCATGTTGTGCCGACCTACTACAGCTTTCATGTTGTGACGACCTACTACAGCTTTCATGTTGTGACGACCTACTCCATCTTTACCGTTGTGGCCACCTACTCCACTTTTTGTTGTTGTGACGACCTACTACAGATTTCATGTTGTGACGACCTACTCCATCTTTACCGTTGTGGCCACCTACTCCACTTTTTGTTGTTGTGAGGACCTACTACAGCTTTCATGTTGTGACGACCTACTCCATCTTTACCGTTGTGGCCACCTACTCCACTTTTTGTTGTTGTGACGACCTACTACAGATTTCATGTTGTGACGACCTACTACACCTTTCATGTTGTGACGACGTACTCCATCTTTACCGTTGTGGCCACCTACTCCACTTTTTGTTGTTGTGACGACCTACTACAGATTTCATGTTGTGACGATTTACTCCATCTTTACCGTTGTGGCCACCTACTCCACTTTTTGTTGTTGTGACGACCTACTACAGCTTTCATGTTGTGAGAACCTGCTCCATCTTTACTGTTGTGGCCACCTACTCCACTTTTTTATTGTTGTGATGACCTACTACAGCTTTCATGTTGTGACGACCTACTCCATCTTTACCGTTGTGGCCATCTTCTACACTTTTTGTTGTTATGACGACTTACTCCATCTTTACCGTTGTGGCCACCTACTCCACTTTTTGTTGTTGTGATGAGCTACTCAAGATTTTCTGTTGTGACGACCTACTCCATCTTTACCGTTGTCGCCACCTACTCCACTTTTTGTTGTTGTGATGACCTACTACAGCTTTCATGTTGTGACGATCTACACCATCTTTACCGTTGTGGCCACCTACTCCACTTTTTGTTGCTGTGATGACCTACTACAGCTTTCATGTTGTGACGACCTACTACAGATTTCATTTTGTGACGACCTACTACAGCTTTCATGTTGTGACGACCTACTCCATCTTTACCGTTGTGGCCACCTACTCCACTTTTTGTTGTTGTGATGACCTACTACAGCTTTCATGTTATGACGACCTACTACAGCTTTCATGTTGTGACGACCTACTCCATCTTTACCGTTGTGGCCACCTACTCCACTTTTTGTTGTTGTGATGACCTACTACAGCTTTCATGTTGTGACGACCTACTACAGCTTTCATGTTGTGACGACCTACTCCATCATTACCGTTGTGGCCACCTACTCCACATTTTGTTGTTGTGATGACCTACTACAGCTTTCATGTTGTGACGACCTACTCCATCTTTACCGTTGTGGCCACCTACTCCACTTTTTGTTGTTGTGATGACCTACTACAGCTTTCATGTTGTGACGACCTACTACAGCTTTCATGTTGTGACGACCTACTTCATCTTTAACGTTGTCGCCACATACTCCACTTTTTGTTGTTGTGATGACCTACTACAGCTTTCATGTTGTGACGACCTACTACAGCTTTCATGTTGTGACGACCTACTCCATCTTTACCGTTGTGGCCACCTACTCCACTTTTTGTTGTTGTGACGACCTACTACAGATTTCATGTTGTGACGACCTACTCCATCTTTACCATTGTGGCCACCTACTCCACGTTTTGTTGCTGTGACGACCTACTATAGCTTTCATGTTGTGACGACCTACTACAGCTTTCATGGTGTGACGACCTACTCCATCTTTACCGTTGTGGCCACCTACTCCACTTTTTGTTGTTGTGACAACCTGCTACAGCTTTCATGTTGTGACGACCTACTCCATCTTTACCGTTGTGGCCACCTACTCCACTTAATGTTGTTGTGACGACCTACTACATCTTTCATGTTGTGAGAACCTACTCCATCTTTACCGTTGTGGCCACCTACTCCACTTTTTTATTGTTGTGATGACCTACTACAGCTTTCATGTTGTGACGACCTACTCCATCTTTACCGTTGTGGCCATCTTCTACACTTTTTGTTGTTATGACGACTTACTCCATCTTTACCGTTGTGGCCACCTACTCCACTTTTTGTTGTTGTGATGAGCTACTCAAGATTTTCTGTTGTGACGACCTACTCCATCTTTACCGTTGTCGCCACCTACTCCACTTTTTGTTGTTGTGATGACCTACTACAGCTTTCATGTTGTGACGACCTACACCATCTTTACCGTTGTGGCCACCTACTCCACTTTTTGTTGCTGTGATGACCTACTACAGCTTTCATGTTGTGACGACCTACTACAGATTTCATGTTGTGACGACCTACTACAGCTTTCATGTTGTGACGACCTACTCCATCTTTACCGTTGTGGCCACCTACTCCACTTTTTGTTGTTGTGATGACCTACTACAGCTTTCATGTTGTGACGACCTACTACAGCTTTCATGTTGTGACGACCTACTCCATCTTTACCGTTGTGGCCACCTACTCCACTTTTTGTTGTTGTGATGACCTACTACAGCTTTCATGTTGTGACGACCTACTACAGCTTTCATGTTGTGACGACCTACTCCATCATTACCGTTGTGGCCACCTACTCCACTTTTTGTTGTTGTGATGACCTACTACAGCTTTCATGTTGTGACGACCTACTCCATCTTTACCGTTGTGGCCACCTACTCCACTTTTTGTTGTTGTGATGACCTACTACAGCTTTCATGTTGTGACGAGCTACTACAGCTTTCATGTTGTGACGACCTACTTCATCTTTAACGTTGTCGCCACATACTCCACTTTTTGTTGTTGTGATGACCTACTACAGCTTTCATGTTGTGACGACCTACTACAGCTTTCATGTTGTGACGACCTACTCCATCTTTACCGTTGTGGCCACCTACTCCACTTTTTGTTGTTGTGACGACCTACTACAGATTTCATGTTGTGACGACCTACTCCATCTTTACCATTGTGGCCACCTACTCCACTTTTTGTTGCAGTGACGACCTACTATAGCTTTCATGTTGTGACGACCTACTACAGCTTTCATGGTGTGACGACCTACTCCATCTTTACCGTTGTGGCCACCTACTCCACTTTTTGTTGTTGTGACGACCTGCTACAGCTTTCATGTTGTGACGACCTACTCCATCTTTACCGTTGTGGCCACCTACTCCACTTAATGGTGTTGTGACGACCTACTACATCTTTCATGTTGTGAGAACCTACTCCATCTTTACCGTTGTGGCCACCTACTCCACTTTTTTATTGTTGTGATGACCTACTACAGCTTTCATGTTGTGACGACCTACTCCATCTTTACCGTTGTGGCCATCTTCTACACTTTTTGTTGTTATGACGACCTACTACAGATTTCATGTTGTGACGACCTACTCCATCTTTACCGTTGTGGCCACCTACTCCACTTTTTGCTGTTGTGATGACCTACTACAGCTTTCATGTTGTGACGACCTATTACAGATTTCATTTTGTGACGACCTATTACAGCTTTCATGTTGTGACGACCTACTACAGCTTTACCGTTGTGGCCACCTACTACAGCTTTCATGTTGTGACGACCTACTCCATCTTTACCGTTGTGGCCACCTACTCCACTTTTTGTTGTTGTGACGACCTACTACAGCTTTACCGTTGTGGCCACCTACTACAGCTTTCATGTTGTGAGGACCTACTCCATCTTTACCGTTGTGGCCACCTACTCCACTTTTTGTTGTTGTGATGATCTACTACAGCTTTCATGTTGTGACGACCTACTACAGCTTTCATGTTGTGACGACCTACTCCATCTTTACCGTTGTGGCCACCTACTCCACTTTTTGTTGTTGTGACGACCTACTACAGATTTCATGTTGTGACGACCTACTCCATCTTTACCATTGTGGCCACCTACTCCACTTTTTGTTGCTGTGACGACCTACTATAGCTTTCATGTTGTGACGACCTACTACAGCTTTTATGGTGTGACGACCTACTCCATCTTTACCGTTGTGGCCACCTACTCCACTTTTTGTTGTTGTGACGACCTGCTACAGCTTTCATGTTGTGACGACCTACTCCATCTTTACCGTTGTGGCCACCTACTCCACTTAATGTTGTTGTGACGACCTACTACATCTTTCATGTTGTGACGACCTACTCTATCTATACCGTTGTCGCCACCTACTCCACTTTTTGTTGTTGTGATGACCTACTACAGCTTTCATGTTGTGACGACCTACTACAGCTTTCATGTTGTGACGACCTACTACAGCTTTCATGTTGTGACGACCTACTCCATCTTTACCGTTGTGGCCACCTACTCCACTTTTTGTTGTTGTGACGACTTACTACAGATTTCATGTGGTGACGACCTACTACAGCTTTCATGTTGTGACGACCTACTCCATCTTTACCGTTGTGGCCACCTACTCCACTTTTTGTTGTTGTGACGACCTACTACAGCTTTAATGTTGTGACGACCTATTACAGCTTTCATGTTGTGACGACCTACTCCATCTTTACCGTTGTGGCCACATACTCCACTTTTTGTTGTTGTTATGACCTACTACAGCTTTCATGTTGTGACGACCTACTCCATCTTTACCGTTGTCGCCACCTACTCCACTTTTTGTTGTTGTGATGACCTACTACAGCTTTCATGTTGTGACGACCTACTACAGCTTTCATGTTGTGACGACCTACTCCATCTTTACCGTTGTCGCCACCTACTCCACTTTTTGTTATTGTGATGACCTACTACAGCTTTCATGTTGTGACGACCTACTCCATCTTTACCGTTGTGGCCACCTACTTCACTTTGTTGTTGTTGTGACGACCTACTACAGCTTTCATGTTGTGACGACCTACTACAGATTTCATGTTGTGACGACCTACTTCAGCTTTCATGTTGTGACGACCTACTACAGATTTCATGTTGTGACGACCTACTACAGCTTTCATGTTGTGATGGCCTACTACAGATTTCATGTTGTGACGACCTACTACAGCTTTCATGTTGTGACGACCTACTCCATCTTTACCGTTGTGGCCACCTACTCCACTTTTTGTTGTTGTGACGATCTACTACAGCTTTCATGTTGTGACGAACTACTCCATCTTTACCGTTGTGGCCACCTACTCCACGTTTTGTTGTTGTGATGACCTACTACAGCTTTCATGTTGTCACGACCTACTACAGCTTTCATGTTGTGACGACCTACTCCATCTTTACCGTTGTGGCCACCTACTCCACTTTTTGTTGTTGTGACGACCTACTACAGATTTCATGTTGTGACGACCTACTCCATCTTTACCGTTGTGGCCACCTACTCCACTTTTTGTTGTTGTGACGACCTACTACAGCTTTCATGTTGTGACGACCTACTACAGCTTTCATGTTGTGACGACCTACTCCATCTTTACCGTTGTGGCCACCTACTCCACTTGTTGTTGTTGTGACGACCTACTACAGCTTTCATGTTGTGACGACCTACTCCATCTTTACCGTTGTGGCCACCTACTCTACTTTTTGTTGTTGTGACGACCTACTACAGCTTTCATGTTGTGACAACCTACTCCATCTTTACCGTTGTCGCCACCTACTTTACTTTTTGTTGTTGTGATGACCTACTACAGCTTTCATGTTTTGACGACCTACTACAGCTTTCATGTTGTGACGACCTACTACAGCTTTCATGTTGTGACGACCTACTCCATCTTTACCGTTGTGGCCACCTACTCCACTTTTTGTTGTTGTGACGACCTACTAAAGATTTCATGTTGTGACGACCTACTACAGCTTTCATGTTGTGACCACCTACTCCATCTTTACCGTTGTGGCCACCTACTCCACTTAATGTTGTTGTGACGACCTACTACATCTTTCATGTTGTGACGACCTACTCCATCTTTACCGTTGTCGCCACCTACTCCACTTTTTGTTGTTGTGATGACCTACTACAGCTTTCATGTTGTGACGACCTACTACAGCTTTCATGTTGTGACGACCTACTCCATCTTTACCGTTGTGGCCACCTACTCCACTTTTTGTTGCTGTGACGACTTACTACAGATTTCATGTTTTGACGACCTACTACAGCTTTCATGTTGTGACGACCTACTCCATCTTTACCGTTGTGGCCACCTACTCCACTTTTTGTTGTTGTGACGACCTACTACAGATTTCATGTTGTGACGACCTATTACAGCTTTCATGTTGTGACGACCTACTCCATTTTTACAGTTGTGGCCACCTACTCCACTTTTTGTTTTTGTGATGACCTACTACAGCTTTCATGTTGTGACGACCTACTCCATCTTTACCGTTGTCGCCACCTACTCCACTTTTTGTTGTTGTGATGACCTACTACAGCTTTCATGTTGTGACGACCTACTCCATCTTTACCGTTGTGGCCACCTACTTCACTTTTTTGTTGTTGTGACGACCTACTACAGCTTTCATGTTATGACGACCTACTACAGATTTCATGTTGTGACGACCTACTTCAGCTTTCATGTTGTGACGACCTACTACAGATTTCATGTTGTGACGACCTACTACAGCTTTCATGTTGTGATGGCCTACTACAGATTTCATGTTGTGACGACCTACTACAGCTTTCATGTTGTGACGACCTACTACAGCTTTACCGTTGTGGCCACGTACTACAGCTTTCATGTTGTGACGACCTACTCCATCTTTACCGTTATGGCCACCTACTCCACTTTTTGTTGTTGTGACGACCTACTACTGCTTTCATGTTGTGATGAACTACTCCATCTTTACCGTTGTGGCCACCTACTCCACGTTTTGTTGTTGTGATGACCTACTACAGCTTTCATGTTGTCACGACTTACTACAGCTTTCATGTTGTGACGACCTACTCCATCTTTACCGTTGTGGCCACCTACTCCACTTTTTGTTGTTGTGACGACCTACTACAGCTTTCATGTTGTGACGACCTACTCCATCTTTACCGTTGTGGCCACCTACTCCACGTTTTGTTGTTGTGACGACCTACTACAGATTTCATGTTGTGACGACCTACTACAGCTTTCATGTTGTGACGACATACTACAGCTTTCGTGTTGTGACGACCTACTCCATCTTTATCGTTGTGGCAACCTACTCCAATTTTTGTTGTTGTGACGACCTACTACAGTTTTCATGTTGTGACGACCTACTCCATCTTTACCGTTGTCGCCACCTACTCCACTTTTTGTTGTTGTGACGACCTACTACAGCTTTCATGTTGTGACGACCTACTCAATCTTTAACGTTGTGGCCACCTACTCCACTTTTTGTTGTTGTGATGACCTACTACAGCTTTCATGTTATGACGACCTACTCCATCTTTACCGTTGTGGCCACTTACTCCACTTTTTGTTGTAGTGACGACCTACTACAGCTTTCATGTTGTGACGACCTACTCCATCTTTACCGTTGTTGCCACCTACTCCCTTTTTTGTTATTGTGACGACCTACTACAGGTTTCATGTTGTGACGACCTACTACAGCTTTCATGTTGTGACGACCTACTCCATCTTTACCGTTGTGGCCACCTACTCCACTTTTTGTTGTTGTGACGACCTACTACAGATTTTATGTTGTGACGACCTACTCCATCTTTACCGTTGTAGCCACCTACTCCACTTTTTGTTGTTGTGACGACCTACTACAGCTTCTATGTTGTGACGACGTACTCCATCTTTACCGTTGTGGCCACTTCTCCACTTTTTGTTGTTGTGACGACCTACTACAGATTTCATGTTGTGACGACCTACTACAGCTTTCATGTTGTGACGACCTACTCCATCTTTACCGTTGTGGCCACCTACTCCACTTTTTGTTGTTGTGATGACCTACTACAGCTTTCATGTTGTGACGACCTATTACAGATTTCATGTTGTGATGACCTATTACAGCTTTCATGTTGTGACGACCTACTACAGCTTTACCGTTGTGGCCACCTACTACAGCTTTCATGTTGTGACGACCTACTCCATCTTTACCGTTGTGGCCACCTAGTCCACTTTTTGTTGTTGTGACGACCTACTACAGCTTTCATGTTGTGGCGACCTACTCCATCTTTACCGTTGTGGCCACCTACTCCACTTTTTGTTGTTGTGATGACCTACTACAGCTTTCATGTTGTGACGACCTACTACAGCTTTCATGTTGTGACGACCTACTCCATCTTTACCGTTGTGGCCACCTACTCCACTTTTTGGTGTCGTGATGACCTACTACAGTTTTCATGTTGTGACGACCTACTCCATCTTTACCGTTGTCGCCACCTACTCCATTTTTTGTTGTTGTGATGACCTACTACAGCTTTCATGTTGTGACGACCTACTCCATCTTTACCGTTGTGGCCACCTACTTCACTTTTTTGTTGTTGTGACGACCTACTACAGCTTTCATGTTGTGACGACCTACTACAGATTTCATGTTGTGACGACCTACTTCAGCTTTCATGTTGTGACGACCTACTACAGATTTCATGTTGTGACGACCTACTCCATCTTTACCGTTGGGGCCACCTACTCCACTTTTTGTTGTTGTGACGACCTACTACAGATTTCATGTTGTGACGACCTACTCCATCTTTACCATTGTGGCCACCTACTCCACTTTTTGTTGTTGTGACGACCTACTACAGCTTTCATGTTGTGACGACCTACTACAGCTTTCATGGTGTGACGACCTACTCCATCTTTACCGTTGTGGCCACCTACTCCACTTTTTGTTGTTGTGACGACCTACTACAGCTTTCATGTTGTGACGACCTACTCCATCTTTACCGTTGTGGCCACCTACTCCACTTAATGTTGTTGTGACGACCTACTACATCTTTCATGTTGTGACGACCTACTCCATCTTTACCGTTGTCGCCACCTACTCAACTTTTTGTTGTTGTGATGACCTACTACAGCTTTCATGTTGTGACGACCTACTACAGCTTTCATGTTGTGACGACCTACTACAGCTTTCATGTTGTGACGACCTACTACAGTTTTCATGTTTTGACGACCTACTCAATCTTTACCGTTGTGGCCACCTACTCCACTTTTTGTTGTTGTGACGACTTACTACAGATTTCATGTTGTGACGACCTACTACAGCTTTCATGTTGTGACGACTTACTACATCTTTACCGTTGTGGCCACCTACTCCACTTTTTGTTGTTGTGACGACCTACTACAGATTTCATGTTGTGACGACCTATTACAGCTTTCATGTTGTGACGACCTACTCCATCTTTACCGTTGTGGCCACCTACTCCACATTTTGTTGTCGTGATGGCCTACTACAACTTTCATGTTGTGACGACCTACTCCATCTTTACCGTTGTGGCCACCTACTCCACTTTTTGTTGTTGTGATGACCTACTACAGCTTTCATGTTGTGACGACCTACTCCATCTTTACCGTTGTGGCCACCTACTTCACTTTTTTGTTGTTGTGACGACCTACTACAGCTTTCATGTTGTGACGACCTACTACAGATTTCATGTTGTGACGACCTACTTCAGCTTTCATGATGTGACGACCTACTACAGATTTCATGTTGTGACGACCTACTACAGCTTTCATGTTGTGATGGCCTACTACAGATTTCATGTTGTGACGACCTACTACAGCTTTCATGTTGTGACGACCTACTACAGCTTTACCGTTGTGGCCACGTACTACAGCTTTCATGTTGTGACGACCTACTCCATCTTTACCGTTGTGGCCACCTACTCCACTTTTTGTTGTTGTGACGACCTACTACAGCTTTCATGTTGTGACGAACTACTCCATCTTTACCGTTGTGGCCACCTACTCCACGTTTTGTTGTTGTGATGACCTACTACAGCTTTCATGTTGTCACGACCTACTACAGCTTACATGTTGTGACGACCTACTCCATCTTTACCGTTGTGGCCACCTACTCCACTTTTTGTTGTTGTGACGACCTACTACAGATTTCATGTTGTGACGACCTACTCCATCTTTACCGTTGTGGCCACCTACTCCACTTTTTGTTGTTGTGACGACCTACTACAGCTTTCATGTTGTGACGACCTACTACAGCTTTCATGTTGTGACGACCTACTCCATCTTTACCGTTGTGGCCACCTACTCCACTTTTTGTTGTTGTGACGACCTACTACAGCTTTCATGTTGTGACGACCTACTCCATCTTTACCGTTGTGGCCACCTACTCCACTTTTTGTTGTTGTGACGACCTACTACAGCTTTCGTGTTGTGACGACCTACTCCATCTTTACCGTTGTCGCCACCTACTTTACTTTTTGTTGTTGTGATGACCTACTACAGCTTTCATGTTGTGACGACCTACTACAGCTTTCATGTTGTGACGACCTACTACAGCTTTCATGTTGTGACGACCTACTCCATCTTTACCGTTGTGGCCACCTACTCCACTTTTTGTTGTTGTGACGACCTACTACAGATTTCATGTTGTGACGACCTACTACAGCTTTCATGTTGTGACGACTTACTCCATCTTTACCGTTGTGGCCACCTACTCCACTTAATGTTGTTGTGACGACCTACTACATCTTTCATGTTGTGACGACCTACTCCATCTTTACCGTTGTCGCCACCTACTCCACTTTTTGTTGTTGTGATGACCTAATACAGCTTTCATGTTGTGACGACCTACTACAGCTTTCATGTTGTGACGGCCTACTACAGCTTTCATGTTGTGACGACCTACTCCATCTTTACCGTTGTGGCCACCTACTCCACTTTTTGTTGTTGTGACGACTTACTACAGATTTCCTGTTGTGACGACCTACTACAGCTTTCATGTTGTGACGACCTACTCCATTTTTACCGTTGTGGCCACCTACTCCACTTTTTGTTGTTGTGATGACCTACTACAGCTTTCATGTTGTGACGACCTACTCCATCTTTACCGTTGTGGCCACCTACTCCACTTTTTGTTGTTGTGATGACCTACTACATCTTTCATGTTGTGATGACCTACTACAGCTTTCATGTTGTGACGACCTACTACAGCTTTCATGTTGTGACGACCTACTCCATCTTTACCGTTGTGGCCACCTACTCCACTTTTTGTTGTTGTGACGACCTACTACAGGTTTCATGTTGTGACGACCTACTACAGCTTTCATGTTGTGACGACCTACTCCATCTTTACCGTTGTGGCCACCTACTCCACTTTTTGTTGTTGTGACGACCTACTACAGCTTTCATGTTGTGACGACCTACTCCATCTTTACCGTTGTGGCCACCTACTCCACTTTTTGTTGTTGTGACGACCTACTACAGATTTCATGTTGTGACGACCTACTACAGCTTTCATGTTGTGACGACCTACTCCATCTTTACCGTTGTGGCCACCTACTCCACTTTTTGTTGTTGTGATGACCTACTACAGCTTTCATGTTGTGACGACCTACTCCATCTTTACCGTTGTGGCCACCTACTCCACTTTTTGTTGTTGTGACGACCTACTACAGATTTCATGTTGTGACGACCTACTACAGCTTTCATGTTGTGACGACCTACTCCATCTTTACCGTTGTGGCCACCTACTTCACTTTTTGTTGTTGTGACGACCTACTACAGATTTCATGTTGTGACGACCTACTCCATCTTTACCGTTGTGGCCACCTACTCCACTTTTTGTTGTTGTGATGACCTACTACAGCTTTCTTGTTGTGACGACCTACTACAGCTTTCATGTTGTGACGACCTACTCCATCTTTACCGTTGTGGCCACCTACTCCACTTTTTGTTGTTGTGATGACCTACTACAGCTTTCATGTTGTGACGACCTACTACAGCTTTCATGTTGTGACGACCTACTCCATCTTTACCGTTGTGGCCACCTACTCCACTTTTTGTTGTTGTGATGAGCTACTCAAGATTTTCTGTTGTGACGACCTACTCCAAATTTCGGTCTCCCTGGTCGAGAGGTTACAGGACTTTCTCCGTAATCCCATATACTCTCGTGAGTAACGTGACGTGCGCAAGAAACGCTAGCGGTTCTCTCCGCGTCGGTAACTTACGGAGTATGTAAGCCGAGTATGTGTCAGAAAGCAATGGCAAACTACTGAGCGTAATCTTGCCAAGAAATCAACAATCAGCTGAAGGATCCTGATGTTAACAGCGATGTCCTGTAAAGGATATGCGAACCAAAAAAAAAAAAAAACTCCAACTTTCCCATTGTGACGACATATTCCAACATTCCCGTTGTGATAACATTCTCCAACATCCTCGTTACGACGACATTCTACAGCTTTCTTGTTGTGACGACATACTCCAACCTTTCTCGTTGTGATGACCTACTCGTACCTCTCCTTCTCATGACATGCCCACAGAAAGTGGACTATCCTCGTCTGATACGAGCAACTAGTTCTCTTTGTGAGTTCACTTCTTTCAGGATATCTCATCTCATCTCATCTCATCTCATCATGTTCCTCTTGTACCTTGCGGTGTCGAGGTGAAGTATAAACAGCGGGAGAGTGCCCACTTATGGGCTTCATGTTTCGATATTCCCATGGACTGTTATTCCTATTGTCCATTGTTTACATGGTCGGCCTCTTCCTCTGCTTCCATCTGGTCTGTACATCATTGATACGGATCATTCTTTGGTTGTTGCAACGGTTAGACAGACCAAAGAGAATCTACACAGCAAAACACAAATCTAGCCCCAGGATTAATATTATTAACACTCACGATCCTGAAAAGTGCTTTCAGTTTCAACAGCAACTTGAAGACGCTTTCACTGAATACCAGAAAATTGTACAATAAGTGAAAAGTGGAGTCAACTTAAGGAAACTATTTATAAAACTGCCGTAGGGGTTTACGGCACTGTGGATCATAAGAGTCAAGACTGGTTTGCGGCAAACAGCCATACACTGCAGCCCTTGATTGAGTTTAAATACCAACACGTAACACTCTGAGTGAGCTAAAGCAAACTAGGAAGGATGTGCAAAAGGCTGCCAGGCAGTGTGCAAATGATTATTAGATCAAGTTATGTGAGTCCATTCAAATCGCAAGTGATAAGGGAAACACCAGAAGCATGTATGAAGGAATAAAGAAAGTCTGTGGTCCAATGATCAAAAGAAGTGCACCATTGATAACCTTGACTGGAGAAATCAAAATTGATAAGAAACAGCAGATGGACAGATGGGTAGAGCACTATTTGGAGCTTTACTCAAGTGAGACCAAACTAGCGGATGATGCCCTCAACGCGATAGAGGCTCTACCAACTCTCGACCACCTGGATACACTTCCCACCATAACAGAATTTAAGTGTGCTATAAGTGAACTTGCATCTGGCAAGGCTCCAGGTAAGGATGGGATTTCAATAGAGGTTATCAGGAGTGGACAAGACACACTGACTCTACAGATCCACCAGCTAATAGAGCTATGCTGGCAAGAAGGACAAGTCCCACAGGATTTCAAAGATTCAAGCATCATAACACTGTACAAGAACAAGGGCGATCGGAGCGACTGCAACAACTATAGGGTTATCTCACTTCTGTGTATTGTTAGAAAAGTATTTGCCAGAATTGTTCTTCGCAGACTTCAAGTCCTAGGAGATCAAGTCTACCCCGAATCACAGTGTGGCTTTAGACAGAACCGGTCTACCATTTATATGATATTCTCATTGCGACAAAAGCAAGAAAGATGCCTTGAACAGAATCAACCACTGTTTATTGCCTTCATCGACCTCACAAAGGCATTTGATTTGGTCAGTCGTGAGGGTCTGTTCAAGGCACTAAAGAAGATTGGCTGCTCACTAACTCTTCTGTCCATTGTGGAATTGTTCCACACAGGTATGAAGGGTATAATCAAGTTTGATGGTGCAACTTCTGAAGAGTTTGAAATCAAGAGTGGAGTTAAGCAAGTTTGTGTACTAGCTCCCACCCTCTTTGGAATATACTTTTCACTTCTACTGAAATATGCCTTTCGTGATCAGGATGGTGGTATATACATTCACTCACGCTCAGATAGTGGCCTCTACAATGCTCAGAGTTTGAAGGACAAGACCAAAATTAGGAAGGTACTGATCAGAGATTTGCTTTTTGCAGATGATGCTACAGTTACGGCCCACTCTGAGGAAGAATTGCAAGGTCTACTATATGCATTCTCCAATGCTTGATCTGAATTTGGTTTAACAATTAGCAAAAGGAAAACACAGATTATGTCACAAAGTGCACATGGGGTACCATCAATCTTTATTTATGACGCCGTACAAGAGATGGTAGACTATTTTACATATCTAGGATTAGTGGTAAATAGCAAATTATCCCTAAATCAGGAAATCAACATCCGGATTGGTAAGGCAGCAACAACAATGAACAGGTTAAGAAAAAGAGTCTGGGAGAACAGGAAGCTTACTGCCAAAACAAAAGTCCTTGTCTATCAAGCCTGTGTCCTTAGTACTCTTCTTTATGGCAGTGAAACCTGGACAAATTACTCACACCAAGAGAAACGTTTAAACAGCTTTCATATGCGGTGTCTGCGAAGAATTCTTGGTATTAAGTGGCAAGACAAAATCACAAATACTGAAATATAGGAAAGATCAGGTTGTGTGACGGTTTATTCCATGCTCAGTCTTCGTAGACTTAGATGGATAGGACATCTCAGGAGGATGGATGATGGTAGAATACGAAATGACATCTTATTTGGTGAATTACAGATGGGTAAGAGATCTCAGGGTCGGCCTCTACTACGATACAAAGATGTGTGTAAGCGGGACATGATTGATACAGGCATTGATAATGCACATTGGGAGCAAGTCGCCGCTGAACGTGTTGCATGGAGGGCAAACATCAGAAATGGAACAAAGACAAAGGAGAAAATGATCGCAGATAAGTCACACAGCGAGCGTGTGAGACGTAAGATGGTGCATGATGGTGGAAATGACCAAGTGTTCACATGCACCCACTGTGAACGAACATTTACAGCGCGAATTGGCCTTATCAGTCACATTCGCTACCGCCATGGGCAAAAGTTATTATGCCTTTTTGAAGCACAAACTATCGTCTGTCAAGAAGGCAAGGTGCTAATGATAGTCAACAGCTCATCCTCATTGCACTTCGATCCATTCAGCCCAGTGCTTGGATCTCATCCTCAGTATATCCCGCAGCATGTAGCGGCTAACGACACCAGTTCTGTGTTGGTTTATTAATCTTCTTTGGCTTCCTGCATAGTGTTCTTGTTAGGCCACACCTCTTTTAATTTGCTGTTCTCGCATCCTGACCAAGGTTGTAGATTCACAGTCATCACTTGGTTCTTGCTAAAGACTTACTCCTCGTAAAGCATTCAGAATGTCTGCCTGGTCCATGGGGCGTCCACCTTCCACCTTATCCGCGAGCTTGTCAGCCCGCTCATTTCCTTGTACACCCACATGCCTTGGCACCAACATGAAATTAATCTTTGCCAGCCGATACAGCTCCCGATACAGCAACCACTCTCTTCGGATCCATCCTATCTCTATCTTCTTGAGCATGCTCATTGAGTCGCTAAGGAAACATGCATTAGTGAATGTTTGTGTCTCGAGCCATGTTATTGCTTTACTTACTACTATGACTTCCATAGTCAGGCTACTTTTGGTCAAAGCAAATGCTATAGAATCCTCCTTCACAATTCTTCCTCCGGTCTGAGCCATACGGGCCCATGAACTTCTCACTCGTCGAACAACCGACCCATTTGTGTAAAAGACAGCATCAACAAATACCGAATTCTCGAAGATCAACGCTTGTACTTCCGCCTCCACAGCAGTCGGATTTTCTTGTCTGCATTTTCTGACTAGTTGGTATGCAGACTGAAAAGGACGTAAAGAAATCTGATGGCACTTGTACCCACTCCTCGCCAGGTTCTACGGCCTCAAGGGAACACACCAGCTGAGGAATATCTTCGGCTTGACCTTCCACTTTTTAACCTGCTACCCTTTACCTTCTTAATTTCACTATGCAGTGGGTGTTGTGTGTTTGCTTTGACTCTGAGGTAGGCACATACTCTGCAAATTTGTATTATGTCTCCAATGACTGGAAATTCAAGAATAAAGCGCATCGCCCTGCATGCTGTATCTCTTGTACATCCAAGAATAATGCGCATAGCTTCGTTCTCTATCCTCTCCATCCTTTCCATCTGCTTAAGGATGAGAGTCAGGATTGCCATCTCATACTCAAAAACAAACATGACCAGACCCTCGTATCGAAGACATCGATGGCGCTGCTTACAGTTTTCTGCCGCCATCACCCGCATCGCAGCCAAACCCTTCTTGGCCTTTGTTACCACCTGGTCTATGTGCTCATTATAAGCAAGGTTTTTATGAATACGTATCTCAGGTAATTCATTGCCTGTGTTCTTTCCACAGTCTGTGAACACAGATTTACAGTTGGTGTTGGAGTGTTGACAATATGGTTATTCAAAACAAACCATGTCATTGCTGCCTTCGTTGGGTTGACCATTGCCCCAGATTCCACACATCAAGTGCTTATGTGATTTAGTTCGGTTTGTGGTTCCGCAGCAACCGGATCTCTATCCTTACCCTGACGATACACTAACACATCGTTGGCATATAACAATGTCCTTGCCGATCCATTGATCTGCTCGCTGGTAATTCTCACAGTGTAAGCGTTGAAAATCACTGGAGATAATGGTGATCTCTGTGGCAGGCCCGGCTATTTTGTTGTTGGTTCAGAAGTCCAACTGCCACATCTGAAAGCTACTTTTCGATGAAAGAGGGCTGCAGTGATCCAACTAAGGAGGACGGGACGTATCTTGAGTTGAAGCAGCTGAAACATTTAAAAAATCCAACGTTACTATATTCATATGTTGGCTCTATACGTATATATCTTTACATATGTTGCTATATATGTTATGAACAGAGAGGGGACAGGACACAACCTTGTCGTACTCCAAATCTTATGGTGAAGGGTTCTGAGTGTCCCCCAGTTGCTCTCACTATGCATTCACTGTTGTTGTATAAGCTCCTACATAGGTTTGTTATATGTGTACTCACTCCAGATTGTTTAAGGATTTCCCACAGCTTGTTGCAATCTATTCTGTCAAATGCCCTTTCTTGGTCGACAAAGGCTACGTAGAGTGTTTCATTGAATTCGATTGATTTTTCTATAAGTTGTCTAAGAGCAAAAATGGCATATGTGTGCCCTTTATTTTTCCTAAATTCAAGTTGTGTTTCGCTTAGCTGAGGTTCTATAGTAGTTCGTAATCTTTTCTAAAGAATTTTGCAAAATATATATTCAGTATAACTCAAAAAGGAAATGCCTCTGTGTTGTGTGCAGTCTCTTTTTCTGCCTTTGTTTTTCCAAACTGAATAATTATGGCGCTTCCCCAGTCTCGTGGTGACTGTTGTTCTACCCAAATATGATTGAATAGTCTATGCAGCCATGCTGTTCCTACTTCTCTTGCTGCATGGATTAGTTCATTTGGTATTTTATCTTGTTCCGGCGATTTGTTCAATAGGCCTAATCTGACGGCTTCTATAATTTCTTCTTTTACTATGTCTGGTTCTAGATCTTCGGTTTCTTGAATTCCCCTGACATCTGATGGGATTTTGAGAAGTTGTTCGAAGTACTGTTTCAATCTTCATTGATTTATTCTATCCACCCACGGTCTTCTACTGATTCTTCTATAAAAGCACATATGCGCAACCTCCATATAATTTCTCATTTGTCAATTAACTGTACATGATTCACTTCTCTACACCAGGACTGGCTGAATATAGCTTCTAAGAGCTCTTTATTCTCACCTCTTGACAAAGATACATTGCAGGGAATATTCATCTTGATAAATGATGTTTTTCTCAGAATATTCCACATTTAACTGCCATAATACATCTTCCATTTGCTGTTTTTTAAGTGCCCAGAGACAAACATGCGTTAATTTTTCTTAAACTGATTCCATTAACTTTGATGTTGTATTTTGTAAGACATTACTCTATGTAATTACCATCAGTTCTGTTTTTCTTTTATTCTAATTACGACCTTTGTTTTGACTTTCTGTTGCAATTATATCTGCCGTTTGTTAATTGCATTTCATTTTCAAGCTACCAAACCATGTCAGCAGCATAAAGCAGATTGTTTACAATATGCCAGTCAGCCGATATCCTTGGCATGTCTGATAATTACGACATAAGTTCTAGCAATCTGCCACTCCAAGGAAGACAGAGAGGCCCATGTATACACGCAAACATGGGCAAACAAAATTAACATGTGGGAACACAAAGACGAGATGCTCTATCAAAACGCATCGTGATTCACAGGGCTGAAAATGTGTTTAATGGAAGGTCAGACTTGATGTCACGTGGCCAGAAGGAGCTTGAGAATCGGAGCAATTCGCGAGATGAGAGCCTGAGATTGGCAGATTGTTGTGAGAGATCGATTTCATACTGAGTGTGTTTTTTGTTGTTGCTTGTCTGACCGTGGGTATTGGTGAGTTAATTGATGGGTGGGTGAGTGGGGTGATGAATGGATAGAGTGGTGGGTGGGTGGATGATGGTTGGATGAGTGTGTGGATGGATGGGTGGGAAGGCAGATGAGACGGTAGACTGCAGATCATTAGGTAGGTATGTAGAAACTTAGGTAGGTAGGTGATTAGACACGCAGGCAGCTGGAAAGGTATTTTGATAGGTAGGTAGGCTGGTTGGTTAGTCGCTGGATATGTAGGTAGGCAGATTGGTTTACAAGTAGGCTGATAGGTAGGTAGGTATGTTGGTAGGTAGGTTTGTTGATAGGTAGGTTGGTAAGTAAGTAGGTTTGTAGATAGGTAGGTTGGTTGGTAGGTAGGTTTGTTGGTAGTTGGTTAGTTGGCTGGTATTTAAATAGGTAGGTAAGTAAATTGGTACGTAGGTAGGTTGGTAGGTAGATAGATAGTTTGGTAGGTTGCTTAATAGGTAGGTTGCTGAGTAGGTAGGCTAATACGTAGGTATGTTGGTAGGTAGGTTTGTTAGTAGGTAGGTTGGTGGGAAGGTAGGTTGGTTGGTAGATAGTTGGTAGATATGTAGGTTGGCAGGTTGGTAGGTAAATAGGTAGGTAAATAGGTTGGTAGGTAGGTAGGTTGTTAGGTAGATAGGTGTTAGGTTGTTAGGTAGGTAGGTTGTAGGTTGGTAGGTAGATAGGTTGGTAGATAAGTAGGTAGGTAATTAGGTAGGTGAAAGTTAATCGATTGATAAGTGAATTGGAAGGCAGACGAACATCTGGAAGAAATATATAGTCAGACATGCTGCCATGTAGGAAGAGAGACATACAGCCATATAGGCAGAGAGACAGGGTGGAAGAGAGACGTACAGCCATATAGGCAGGGAGACAGGGTGGAAGAGAGACGTACAGCCATATAGGCAGGGAGACAGAGTGGAAGACAGACATACAGCCAGTTAGGCAGCCGACAGGGTGGAAGACAGACATACATCCAGGTAGCTAGACAGACAGCGTGGAAGACAGACATACAGCCATGTAGGCAGACAGACAGGGTGATAGACAGACATACAGTCATGTAGGCAGACAGACAAGGTGGAAGACAGACATACAGCCATATAGGCAGGGAGACAGGGTGGAAGAGAGACGTACAGCCATATAGGCAGGGAGACAGAGTGGAAGACAGACATACAGCCAGTTAGGCAGACCGACAGGGTGGAAGACAGACATACATCCAGGTAGCTAGACAGACAGCGTGGAAGACAGACATACAGCCATGTAGGCAGACAGACAGGGTGATAGACAGACATACAGTCATGTAGGCAGACAGACAAGGTGGAAGACAGACATACAGCCATATAGGCAGGGAGACAGGGTGGAAGACAGACATGCAGCCAGGTAGGCAGGCAGACACGGTGGAAGACAGACATACAGCCAGGTAGACAGGGAGACAGGGTGGAAGACAAACAGGTAAAGTGACTGACATTAAAGACAGACAGGGTATGTGTTTACCTTCACAAACACACATAAGCTGTATCTTCACACACACACATATATGTTGTACCTTCACACACACATATATGTTGTACCTTCACACACACACACACACACACACACACATATACATATACCTTCAATCAATCAATCCATCCATAAATCAATCAATCAAGTGCCGTCTCCTCAATAAAGGTTGGCTGCAAGGGATCTCAAAACGCTGTCTGTCTCTCGACTTGACTGTAAATTATGTCAGACTGATGCTCGTCCATCTCTTGATGTTATCTTCCCACTTGTATGGTTGTCTACCTCTTGCTCACTTGACATCAACTTTGTCTTCCAGTATTGTTGTTTAAGAGTATCATGTCTTTTAACGTGGCCGAACGATTTTACGTACCTCTTCTTATTCCTTTCATCAACTCTCTTTTCATTCCCAGTTATTCTGGAACCTTTGTATGTGATTGTTTCCGTTTCCATGAAATACGACCTATTATTCTGTATATCCACTTCTCCAGGACCTCGATTCGACTTTCTAGTTGCTTGTTCAATGTCCAGGTTTCCGCGTCATACATTAGTGTTGAATATACGTAACATTTGACAATTCTCAGTTTAATGCGTTGTTAAACTCTCTAGATGTTAATACAGATTGCATGCTGTTGAAAGCATTTTTGGCCATTCCTATTCTCTTTTTGATTTCTATTTCACTTTTGTCATCATCTGTTATTATATGTCCAATATAGGAGAAACTCAACCTTCAGAAACACACATATGCATATACTTTCACAAACACATATAAGCGCATAAATTTACAAACACATATTTGTATATCTTCACAAACACATATATTCGTATACCTTTATAAACACGTATAAATGTAAACCTTCACAAACACACATATTCGTATATCTTCACAAACACACATAAACATATATCTTCACAAACACACATATTCGTATATCTTCACAAACACACAAAAGAGTAAACCTCCACAAACACACATAAACATATATCTTCACAAACACATATTCGTATATCTTCACAAACACACATATTCGTATATCTTCACAAACACACAAAAGAGTAAACCTCCACAAACACACACAAACATATATCTTCACAAACACACATAAACATATATCTTCACAAACACACAAAAGAGCAAACCTCCACAAACACACATATTCGGAAATCATCAAAAACATACATTAGCGTATACCTTCACAAACATACATATGCGTCGACGTTACCTGAAAGAATACGCTGACGTACAAACTCTCTCTCTCTCTCTCTCTCTCTCTCTCTCTCTCTCTCTCTCTCTCTCTCACACACACACACACACACACACACAGACAATAGATATATAATCTATTCTCATCTCATCTTGTTCCTCTAGTGTCTTACGGTGTCGGGGTGAAGCATAAACAATGGGAGAGCGACAGGTTTTGGGCTTCATATATCGTGATTCCCATATATATATATAATTTTGGGGACAAAGAGATAAACATACGGAGAGATAGAGGAAAACGCAGGGAAACAAAGAGAGCGAGAGAGACCCACAGAGAGAGAGAGAGAGAGAGAGAGAGAGAGAGAGAGAGAGCGAGCGAGAAAGAGAGACAGAGAGAGAGTCAGAGAGAGAGAGAGAGAGAGAACGAATGAACGAACAAACTTTATTTTCAAAGGATAACAAATTTCTCTCGTTTGAGAGAGAGAGAGAGAGAGAGAGAGAGAGAGAGAGAGAGAAAGAGAGAAAGAGAGAGAGAGATAGAGAGAGAGAGAGAAAAAAAAAGAGAGAGAGAGAGAGAAAGAGAGAGAGGGGGAGAGAGAAATAGCGACAAGCAGAGAATGCCTGTGAGTATTTCTTAAGGAGAAATGTACTTCCATACTGACATTGCAAGTAAACATCGAGCCACCGTAGTCCCTTTGTTCATCCATTTAAACTCACATCAAGAAAAGTTTGAAAACTGACCTGAAAATCTCTGGAAATGTTTCGGGTAATAAAGGCGGTCTAGTGATATTGATCAATTATCCATCGAATGACGACCGATCTAAAAAAGGTTTGAATAGCACCATATACAAAATACGACTTAAGTCCTTTAGATCGTGTCCTTCAATTCGCTCTACTCTACTCTACTCTACTCTACTCTGCTCTACTCTACTCTACTCTACTCTACTCTACTCTACTCTACTCTACTCTACTCTACTCTACTCTACTCTACTCTACTCTACTCTACTCTACTCTACTCTACTTGCTGTAGACAAAATGGACTCGCGAACAGCGGCAAAAGGACAAGGAGCAGAAATAGACAACACGAAGAGCTAGGAGGCAACATAAGTCAAGGACAGTTGATAGGACTCCACTCGTGACTTATAGGTCCTACTACCCAGAATATAACCGATATCCTCTGGTTTTCTTGTCCATAGGGTTGGCAAGTTGTGTACTGCACGAGTGGCCAAGTTTGTCATCGCTGTGTTCCTGGTTCTTGGACTAGTGACCTACAATTTTCCCTTCTGGACAAGTCGAGTCGTCAACAGCAATTGTGGAGTGCTTTCAGAATTTTTTCAGGTAGGGTCGATATATGTCTATGTGAGTGTCAAAAGTCAACTTTTCTCCTACAAGAGTTTAGTACTGTGTGCTAACTTAGATATCTTACACTATGGATTCCAGAGAGAAAATTCGGGACAATTGCCTCTTGTTTGCTGAAAGAAGAAACTGTCCCCGGGTACTCAAGAAAACAGCAAAAAAGTGGCTCGTTGAATAGATAGATGGTGCTGCTCTTGGTACACCCAGGAGTGACATAGAGAAATTAAGATATGCAGGATACGCTTGTTGCGAAATAACTGCATAGACAAGGTACCTCTGTGACATTTCCCCCTCCTGGAATGATAAAGTTGAACCTCCACTAATATATATGTGAATAATGTGTGCACTCACTTAAGCTACACACACTTTTACATACAGTTAGAATGTATATGGACGAACATGAGTTTAAAATACAACTACAGAGTTTATTAACTTTACATGGTGTTAAGATGATGATGATGAGTATTATGATGTTATACATAACTCAAATGAAGAAGACACCTAGGTCATGCTCCCCGGTGAGTCTTAAATGTGTAAGGCGGAGGGAACGAGACTGAACTATCTCCAGAAAGTATCCTTGGTATGAATGCTATTCGTGCGTTTGCGTCTAAGACGCTAGGCCGTAGTTAAATACTCTCTTCGTCCTTGTCGTGATTTGCATTTCTCTTCTCCCCTTTTCACGTGGGATAATAACCTACGTCTAGTCCTCTGTTAACCTTCCCCGTTCTTCATATAGACTAAGTTTACGTGTCAATCAACTTTGACTGACGCCCCTGCCATGCTTCTTGAAACACGATTTCACCCTTTTACTACGGCATAATTTCGCCTGTCAATCAATTTGACCGACGTTACGCAATGCGTCCAACTACGCTCCCGCCGCGGCAAAGAGCATGTATGTATTCGTCGTTACCTCATCAATTCTAATCTGCGGTGAACACAAGCCTTCCCGGGTTTCTGGCATTCAAACTGTTGTTATCTCCGTAATTGCCGTTGCTGGTTAACGTGTTACGTCCGGCTGACTGCCTTATCTCGCGGACGGGGATTTTAACTTGCTTAGCGAAGTGGTGTCAGCCCTGGGATTTATCCAGCAGCTGTGGATACGTTCTGTCTGGACGTTAGGTGTTAGGCATCTGGTCACCTACGATAGCCGGTTTGTAAAGTAAGTGCCCTGGCTATACATGTTACATCAACACAACTGGGCAGAGAAGACATGGGCAGGCTCTGGTGGTCAAGAAGGTTTACAGCATTCAATACTGGATATGAGTGGGTGGGGTCAGGAGAGTAAAGAGGTGCAGGGAATGCGGATACAAATCGGCCGATACAGCTGAAACCTGGTAAATATATATGTAAGTGGGGAATCTTGCATAAGCAGAGAGAGAGAGAGAGAGAGAGAGAGAGAGAGAGAGAGAGAGAGAGAGAGAGAGAGAGAGAGAGAGAGAGAGTTGGGACTGGTTGAAAGGTTCAGTGGACACCCCAGATACCAGGTATCTGATATGTGGTGATTTAAACGCCCGCGCCAAGGAATGGGACAGGTTGGGAGAGAACAGACAGGGTACTGCTCTTGCTGAGGCCTTGCTTGAGACGGATGTTGTCTGTCTAAATGACGGGACACCCAATAGGCTAACAATGAGACCGGGGGACCCTGAAACGGCCATCGACCTGACGCTTGTATCAAAAGAGGCAGCATCAGATATAAAATGGCGCGTCCTTGGAGACCATGGAAGTGACCACCTCCCCTGTTCTGTGCTGATACCTAAGTCCAGCACAGTTAGGACTATAAGAGCTCGCAAGGCATTCAGTTATGAGCGCTACCACTCTTCGCTCTTGGGGCGCCTTAGATCACAGGCGAAATCTAAACTAACGAGAAGTATCTTCACCCAACCACCATGGTGGACACCAGAGGTGGAGAATTCATGGAGGGAAAAGAGGGCGGCTATAAGGAATTGGCAGAGGGTGAGGAGAGCAACCAATTCAGTTGACACAGAATTAGAGGTGGCTGAAAGGTATTAAAAAGTAACGATGCAGGATTTTAAACTCCAGGTAGCTGAGGCAAAGAGGATTAAGTGGGAACAGTTTATCAATCAAGTCGGTGGGGATGCGACACATGGAAAATTCTGGAGGCTGCACTGGCAGATGAAGAGACAGGTGATGCCTGGTACACATGGCGCCATTTATGATGATAACAACCGACCTATGACAACTGACAAGGACAAAAGGGAGGCTTTCTTGCGCGATTTTTAAAACAGACGAATCAGCAAGATAGGGCTATTAGAGATAACGTCAGAGAAGCCTTGTCACGGGTTACTAGGAAGGAGGACTGTGAGATTAAAGTGGAGGCCATTAGACGGATACTAAAGCGGTCTAAAGACACAGCGCCAGGTCCGGATGGGGTGAGGTATTCCCATATGATGAGCATAAATGATGGAGACTTTGAGGAGATGGCTCTTTGTTTCAACCTAAGCATCAATACGGATGAAATACCCTATGATTGGCTGCATAGCTACCTGGTCCCACTCCCAATGCCAGGTAAGGATCACTCCAGACTTAATGGATACCGAATCATAACCCTGCAAAACATGTATGGTAAAGTACTCGAAAAGATAGTAGCGCGCAGGCTCCGGTAACATTTGAAACGTCGGAATCTGCTTCCACAAGGACTCGGGAGCCACCGACCTGGAAAGGACACCTGGGCCAGTGCTGAAACATTTGCATTTGATGTCTACGAGGGCTTCCAGGATAAACAGGAGACAGTGGCGGTAGCTCTTGATCTGGAGGATGCGTATAACAGAGTCAGGTATGATCGGTTAATACACACACTGTTGGACATGGAGGTCTGCCCTTGCCTTGTTAGATGGGTTGCGGCAGTCCTTTATGAGCGTAAGGTTGCACTGCGCATGGGTTCCCGGACTTCTGCTCCCTGTACTATTACACCTGGGTTGCCGCAGGGATCTGCTTGTCCCCAGTGCGCGTTAAAGTCTATACCAGCAAAATCGCAGCTATTGAGACACCAGGTGTAGGTAGAATCTTGACATTTGCAGATGATGTGCTAGTGTACAGACAGGGCAGAGACAGGGCCAGCCTGGCGAAAGACTTACAGGTGGCGGTAGACAGGGTGCGGAGTGGTGCAGGGACGCAGGGGCCATTATAAACCCAGACAAGGCATCGGTTGTGTGGTACTCCTTGGATAACCGGATCGTCAAGGCAGACGTCCCAGGTATTATGTTGAATGGATGTCCTCTTAGTCGAGAGAGTAAGTTGAAGTACTTGGGTATCACCTTTAACAGGTGTTTGTCTTTTAAGGATCATGTGGAGGCTTTGGTGGTGAATGCTGGTAGGGGAATTAATGCATTGAGGGCTAATTGCAGCTACCGGGGTATATCAGAGGATGCAGTACAGGCTCTTTCAGCAGTTAATAATTTCTATCATTGAGTATAGTTTGGGGCTGCTGACAGTATCAAAGAGCCAGCTTGAAAGGTTGGAGCGCATACAGAATGCTGCCATATGGTTAATCCTGGGGTGTACAAAGGACACACCAATTATATGCATTAGGCATATCCTGGCGCTACTAACAATGACGGACAGGCATAGGGTCCTTCAGGCCAAATGGTACCTGAGAGTTGTCGCAGACAGGGATCACCCGCTGCATGTAACAATGGATATGGTCAAGGGTCATAGACGAAGACGAGGCAGGTCCTGGATGGCACAGGCAAAACTTTCTATATGTCAGGTGTGTAATCTAGAGACCAACAATCGTGAAAGAGAGTGGGTTGAAGTTCCGGAAGACATGACGGACTGGCACAATGTAATAATAACAACACTGGGTCGTGAGTGCAGAGAATGGGAGCGGGCCGCACTGAGTTTGAAGTGCAACAGCTGATCCAGAGCAACACATCAATGTGACATAGTCATCTACACCAATGGGTCTGTGGTGAGAAACAGACGTAGTGGCTGGGGCTTTATTGCAAAGGCTAATGGGCTAGTCTTGAAAAAGGAGAGTGTGGCATATGAGTCGCATAGAAGCCCGGGAGATGTGATTCTACAGACGAATAGGTCGTATTTCATGGAAACAAAAACAATCAAATGCAAAAATGGGAATGAAGAGAGAGTTGATGGGAAAAATAAAGAGGAGACAAGTGAAATTTTTTGGCCACGTTAAAATACATGATTCTCCTATAAAAACCAAACTGGAAGGCAAGGTTGAGGGCAAGCGAGCAAGAGGTAGACAACGATACAAGTGGGAGGATAACATCAAGAGATTGACGAACATCAGCCTGAGAGAATGTACAGTCAAGGCGAGAGACAGACAGTGTTGGAGATCCATTGCAGCCAACCTTCATTGCGGAGACGGCACCTGATTGATTGTTTGATTGATTGATTGATTGATTGACTGACTTAGCAAGGTGGAGAAAGGAATGTTTCGTGTGGAATGGGTCTCGTCGCTTCAGAGGTCACAGATTGTGAGAATTGTATGGATATTTTGCCCTGGCCACGCGGGTGTACGGGGGAATGAACAGGCTGATAGGCTAGCTTGGAATGCACCTCTTGGTGGTAGTTTGCCTATGGACAAGGGGGAGGTGGTCGTGCGCTTGTGGGACCAGGTGAAGAAGGCGGAGGAACAGACTGAGAACCCATATGAGGAAAGAATGAGATTGCGGGGGATCAGCAGGCGTTCTGGAAGAATCTCAAAACTCAGAGGGAAGACAACGAGAACTTTTAATCAGATAGCGGTGGGAACGATTAGTAGTATGACTCTTCGCTGGCTGTTGAACGAGGGGACGGAGCTCGTATGGGAATGTCCTGAGTGCAGTGATGTCGGTTCTTAACTCAACTCAACTCAAATCAACATTCGCACGAACGTGTTCTCTCTTTGCTTGTGAACTTCGCCGTGTTAAATCTGCTATTATAGGCTCATTTGTAGAATGAAATTTCATGGAACTGCGGTAAAGCTGTGAAAATTTAAACAATATAAAAAGACACAAAGTAGTGCAGCTTTACATAACAAAATTACAACACATACAGAACGTTACGACGATTAGCCTTCATCAGCAAACAAACACATTCACAAAATACAACATATAGTCACGGAGATCTCCTGTGACTACATTAAAACATGACGACAGGACGAAAAGAATAAAAAGATGAAAAGTGCAATGAAGAGAAAATGAAAGTTGGAAAAAATGTTCCTACTTACCTCAGAATTCCGAGCTGTGTATAGCCAAAACTTCATTGCTTTCATGTTTTGTTTCATCTTTTTATTCTTCTCGTCCTGTCGTCACATTTTAATGTAGTCACAGGAGATCTCCGTGACCATATGTAGTGTTTTGTGAAAGCGTTTGTTTGCTGATGAAGGCTAATCGCCGAAACGTCCTGTATGTGTCGTAATTCTGTTATGTAAAGCTGCACTACTTTTGTCATTTTATATTGTTTACATTTGTAGAATGGGAATGTACAGCTCTTTGAAGAAACTAGACGGGTCGCTTTGTACAATGACGCGCCATTTGGCGTCATATAAATAATATTGCGGGGACGCGGTGAAACTGTATGTTTCACTCTTGCGTGTTTATCCTTTTGCGTGTTTATCCTTTTTTTGTGGACTTTTAAAATTCCTTTCCTTTTTCTCTGTGGAATGAGAGATACATTATATTTTGCCATGGAGACGTCCACTATCAGGTAGCGTTAAAATATGTGTCTGCTTGAAAAATACTTTCAGGTACATTCAAAGTATGTGTCTGCGTAAAGTACACTTTCAGCTAGCGTCAAAATATGTCTGTATAAAGTACACTTTCATGTGTGGTCAACATATGCCTGTATAAAGTACACTTTCTGGTAGTGTCAACAAATGTCTGTATAAAGTACACTTCCAGGTAAGGTCAACATATGTCTGTATAAAGTACACTTTCTGGTAGTGTCAACAAATGTCTGTATAAAGTACACTTTCATGTATGGTCAACATATGTCTGTATAAAGTACACTTTCTGGTTGTGTCAATACATGTCTGTATAAAGTACACTTTCAGGTAAGGTCATAATATGTCTGTATAAAGTACACTTTCATGTATGGTCAACATATGTCTGTATAAAGTACACTTTCTGGTTGTGTCAATAAATGTCTGTATAAAGTACACTTTCAGGTAGGGTCATAATATGTCTGTATAAAGTACACTTTCATGTATGGTCAACATATGTCTATATAAAGCACACCTTCTGTTTGTGTCAATAAATGTCTGTATAAAGTACACTTCCAGGTAGGGTCATAATATGCCTGTATAAAGTACACTTCCAGGTAGGGTCATAATATGCCTGTATAAAGTACACTTCCAGGTAGGGTCATAATATGCCTGTATAAAGTACACTTCCAGGTAGCTTCAAATTATATATGACTGCGAATGTATGTTTTAAGGTGACGTTCATGTATGTGTGCTTGTGTGTGTGTGTGTGGTTGGGTTGGTGTGTGTATCTGTGTGTGTGTGTGTGTGTGTGGGTGTGTGTATGGTTGGGTTGGTGTGTGTATCTGTGTGTGCGTGCGTGTGTGTTTGTGTGGGTGTGTGTGTGTGGGTGTGTGTGTGAGTGTGTGTGTGAGTGAGTGTGTGTGGTTGGGTTGGTGTGTGTATCTGTGTGTGTGTGTGTGTTTGTGTTTGTGTGTGTGAGTGTGTGTGTGAGTGAGTGTGTGTGGTTGGGTTGATGTGTGTATCTGTGTGTGTGTGTGGGTGTGTGTGTGTGTGTTTGTGTTTGTGTGTGTGAGTGTGTGTGTGAGTGAGTGTGTGTGGTTGGGTTGATGTGTGTATCTTTGTTTGTGTAAGAATGTGCATTATTTCGCGCAGGATCAATTTGTATGTGTCTGTGAACTGTAATATCAAGTGGTGTCAAGTGGTATGTATACGCATACCTTCATGAAGTGTCATCTCATGCATATCTCACCCAGACGAAAGCACTTCCTTTATAAGACCGCATATCCAAACGACAGCAATCTCTTAATAACGAATCAATAACATTAGTCGATCTGCGATAAAGCTGGGCAAATGTAAACAGTATAAATTAACACAAAGTAATGCAGCTTGGGTTATGTAAAGCTACACTACTTCCAGTTAGTTTACAGTTTTTTTTTTTTTTTTGCATATCCCCTGCAGGACATTGCAGTAACCACCAACATTTTTCTGCTGCTGTTGATGTCTTTTCAAGATTACGCTCAGTAGTTTGCCATTGATTTCTGAGAGATCGGCTCTCACATACCTTAGTAAGCAATCAACGCGACGCGATCCACTACCGAATCTCGCGCAGCTGCGTTGCTCACGTGAATATACGGGATTACGGAGAAAGTCGTTTCCTAGGCCAGGGAGACGGCTTATATAGATTAAATGTTGTGCATACCCTTTACAGGACATCGCTGTCAACATCAGCATCTTTCAGCTGATTGTTGATTTCTTGGCAAGATTACGCTCAGTAGTTTGCCATTGCTTTCTGAACGACCGGCTCCATACTCTCTTAAGTCACTGTCGAGACTCGAACCGCTTCCAATTCTCGTACGCTCACGTCAACCACAAGAGTATTCTGGGTTACGGAGAAAGCTGCTAACTCCTCGACCAGGGAGACCGGCCTCATATAGATTACAATCTCTAAATAAGAAACAGTAACGAAAGCAATCTTTTAATAAGACCAAAAACAACCGTCACTGTCTCGTGCCGACCCAGAACCACGCTGTTATCTGGGCACACAATCCGGGGTCGCTACAGAGGGGTGAAAACACCACAATGTAGTGATCATCCTAACCGGGGTCCGAAGTCACATTCTTATCGCCCAAGTGACGGGCAGTGTGACGACTCCTTGACATTTTTCTCCTGTCGTGTGTCCGTATATCCGACTTTGTGACGTTCCGTACATCGTAATTATCTCACATTGACAGGGCAATTATCTCACATTGACATGGCAATTATCGCACATTGACAAGGCAATTATCTCACATTGACATCGCAATGATCTCACATTGACATAACAATTATCTGACATTGATATCGCTACATGGCAGCTCATTCCTCTCTTAGAGAGGCGTACATTTTTATTTGACCATAGCATTCATAACACATTCTCCACAAAGTATTCTCTATCATGCGATAATGCCTCGCTACAAATTACCATCTCCCACGTTATGGATCAAATCGCGTGTTGACTCACTTCCGTGTCATGACAAAAGACTATCAAGAATCTTCTCAAGTTGTCTTCCTCTATTTCTCTTTTCGAATACCTTTTCGGTTGTCACAACATGTTAAAATATGTGTCTTCTCATAACATGGCCACAAAATGGTGACTGCTTCTTTCTGTTGTTTGTGATAAGGTGTCTTTGCGACTTAGCTTCCCTTGAAACGTCACGATTGCCTATTTGGCTGTCCAGTTAATTTTCAGCATTATTCTATAAAACCACATCTCCAAGGCTTCCGTGGATATTTCGCATGTTTACTGATTGTTCAGGATTCGCAGCTATATATTAAAACTGGTTCTATGTAACTTACACGAATTCTTTTCCTAACTTTCCTCGACAATGACTTATTGCACAAAACGTTCCTCAATTGACAGAATGCTATTTTCGCTTGTCCTTTTCTTTTTTTTTTTATCTCAGTGATGCATCGTCCATCTGATGTATTGTCTAGGATCAAGTAAATTCCCTGCCGGTTCTATAGATCTGTTACACGTTCCTGACCTACATCACACTTGTACACGCTATCCAACTATTCATTCCAATTACGGGGTCTCAATAGAGCCGATCATTCTTATTGTACGAGGGGGAATCAATAAGTAAGTCACACATGGTTGTAGAAAAATAACTAAATATGATAACAACTTGAAACCAATTTATTTGTATACATACATTGTCCCTTTATTTCTCAACATATTTTCACCAACATTGATGCACTACTCCCATCGTTTTATCAGTCCTCCCACACTGACAACATAGAACTGCGTGCTCTGATTTCTAAACCACGTTTTCACTTCACATTCAACTTCGGCGCCTTTCTCAAAAGGTCAATCGATCATGCATTATGCTGTATGCTGAACCATGTGAACACCCTATTGCAGATGCTACAGAGTCTATCGTTACTCGCCTGTCACCTCTAATCATCTCCTCCACCCGCTGCACGGATGCTTCTGTTGCAATCTCAACAGGACGACCAGATCGGGTTTCATCAACAATTTTAGAGCGTCTTTGAGAAAATTTTTCTACCCAGCTATGCACCGCTTTACGGGACAAACATTTGTCAGCATAAAACAGGAATCATTTCCTTATGAATGTCCTTTGCAGGCAGTCCTTTTGCCAAAAAAAAAACCAAAAAAAAAAAAAAAAAAAACGCACAACAGCACGTTGCTCTTTGGTTGTACACTCCGTAAGTACAGTCACCATTTTGTTTACGCGCTACGCATGCGCATGAGACACCTAGCGCCACCTTGCGAACGGGAAAATAAAGTTCGATTTTGCTGTCACCTAATGACACCTGTAGAAAACACCAACTACATTTACCTGCCATCCAACAGAACTGTGTAACATACTTATTGACTGGCGCTTGTAATTCTCATGAATTTCCGCAGATGGCGAAGGTCCTGGTAAAGACACGAGCCGAGTCTATATCCATGCAAGTCTCTGTGAGAGACAGGTGTGTGTGTGTGTGTGTGTGTGTGTGTGAGAGGGGGTGATAGGGGTGGGGGTATGCTTCTGGTTGTATCTAATGGTCGGCGTTTGGTGCAGGAGAGCCTGGCGTATGATGACACTACATCTAGCTTAAGAATGGAGGTGGGGGCAGCTTTCCGCTGGTTAGAAAACACGATACATACACACATTGTGATTGTAACTGACTCAGAAAGCATGCTGAGAAGGGTGAGAACAGGCAAGCTTCGTGCAGAGTGGCTTGCTTCGCTTCGGAGGTCACGGGTAGCAAACATCACCTGGATCTTTTCTCCTGGGCATGCTGGTGTGCTGGGGAATGAACACGCGGACAGATTGGCTGGCTCGGCAAAACTTGGTGGAGTACTGATGCATGACAAGGCGGACGTGATTGCGGCCTTGTGGGAGCACGTGTACACCTCGGAGGAGCAGATGGATTACCATAGTCTGATAAGAATGAGACAGCGAGGTGTGACGAGGGGATCTGGCCGACGCTCGGAGCTCGGAGGAAAGGCGAGACGGACATATAATCAGATTGCTACTGGAACTATTAGTGTTGGAACTCTTCGCTGGTTGCTGAGGATGGGGACGGAGCGCTTATGGGAATGTCCCGAATACTGTGATGTCGGTTCCTAAATCAATCAATCAATCAATCTATGCTTTAGTTTAGAGTTGTGCATTAAAGGAAGAATAAATGCATGAATAAATGAAATTGTGGGTATGAACGAAAAGATGGATGCATGGATGAATGGGTGGGGAAAAAAAACTGCATCGAAGGATCATTATCATCATTAAGTGCTATGCCAGCTGGCGTAGGCGTTCATGACTCTCCACATATTCTTGGCCTTTGGTGTTTTGATCAACTCTGCTGATGATATTCCCCCATGCCACCGTCTCAATCCATCTAGCGTCATTTCTCTTGGTCTGCCTCTACCTCTCTTCCCCTCGATCTTTCCAGTTGTCACAATGTTCTCCAATGCCTCTCCTCTCGTCCCAGGAACCACATCTCTGTTGCTTCCAAGTTCTTTCTAATTTGTTCTCTTACACTCCAAGATTCACTGCCATACAGCAAAACACATATATAGCACTTCAGAGCTCTCTTTCTTACATTTAATGATAGTGACGTATTACATAAGATACTTTTCATTTTCTGTCATGCAGCTTTTGCTTGCCCTATTCTGCTCCTAATCACTGTTGTGCACCTTCCGACTGATTTTACAAATGCCCTTAGGTATTTAAAATTATCCACTTGGTTAAGAATTTCCTCTTCTATTGCCATTTTTGCCATTTCACATTTTGGTGCTACATTTTACCTTTGATTTCAACATTGTTACTGTTTTCCTTGTATTCAAGGAGAGTCCTTTTATTGCACTCTGAGTTACCACAATATCCAACAATTGCTGTAGATCTTTTGCATTATCCGCCACCAATACTGTGTGATCTGCATAGAGTATATTGTTTATATTATAACCTCCGATTAGTATTCCTGGCTTCTCTTTAATCATTACTTCGCTTTAGAAGAGAGAGAGAGAGAGAGAGAGAGAGAGAGAGAAGAGATCCGGCGAAAAAACACACACCCTCGTACTGCTAGCATTACATGTTAATAATTACAGTCTGTATTCCCCATTTTAATTGCTGCTACTTGGTTCCAGTAAATATATTTTATTATTGCTGAGATCGCTCACATCAATGTTGATATCTTCCAACATTATAATTAGTTCATGATGTTTTTCTTTATCAAATTCATTCATCCATTCAGTAGCATGTCCTGTGCAGTACCTCGCTCCCATAACTACCTTCGGAAAACCTCTCGATCATAAGCAAGATGTCCGGCTTCCAATACACACATCTGGAGATCATCCGCCACATCCTGCACCCATCTTCTCTTTGGCCTTCCTCTTCCTCTCTTTCCAGGCATATACCCCTCCATTATTGTTCTCTCCAAACTTCCGTGACGTTTCAAGTGACCAACATATTTCAATTCTTTTTGTTTTATCGTCTTCAATAGCCATCCTTCTTCAATATTCAGCTCGTGAAGAATAGATGAATTTTTTCTTCTCTTTATCCAGGATATTCTTAGAACCGTCTATAACATTTATATTCAAAGGCATTTATGCGCTTTTCAGCTTGTTTAGTAAGTCTCACAGACGTACGTTGCGATAGGAAAGATGCATGCTCTTAAAAATCTAATTTTTGTAGTTCTATTTGTTATAAAAAAATAAAAAAATAAAATAAAATAATAAAAACAATAAAATAAAAAGTCTGTGTTTCTTTATCAAATGCCTTGGTATAATTAACATATGAAGCACTAATATGTGACTTTATGTGTCTCTAGTGATATTTATATTAGTGTTCGTAATGTATATATTGCAGTGTCTGTACCCTTTCCTTCTACAAATCCATACTGTTCTTCGCCAAATTCCATTTTTTTCTTTTCATGTTCTTCTCATTATAATTCTCAATAGACGCTTTGTGACATTGAGGTTAACTGTTCGAGAATCTTCGCACTCAATTGTTACTGGTCTTTTTGGTATAGCTATAAATACAGATTTCAGCATATCACTCTGTAAATACACACTACTGTAAATATCATTCAACATTTTGGTTAACATATCTACTCTAAATTCTTCCGAAATCTCCAATTCTTCTTTTGTCATTCCATCTGGCCTAGGTGTTTTACCTTTCTTCATATGTTTCACAGCGTCAGCAACTTTTTCTTTTAGAATAGGTGAACCTTCTAAGTTACTTTCTTCTGTAATACTTAAATTTCTGCATCAATTTTGAAGATGGAGTTTCAGAATAGAATGTTCTTAACCATATGAAAACCTGCAAGACCCCCATTCAGACAACATCACAACAGAAATGATTACTGCTTTAGAAGAATATGGAATAGATAAAGTCACCAGACTGCTAAATACAATATATGATACTGAAGATATACCTAATGAATTATGTAATTCTGTATTTATTGCAATCCCAAAGAAATCAGGAGCCTTGGAATGTGATCAACATCGAACAATTAGTATAATGAGTCACATCACGAAGATTTTTCTCAGAATCACCATGCCATGAGTTATGAAGAAAATACAACTTGCAATAGGAGAAAAACAATATGGGTTTGTGGGTTGTGTGGGAATGCAAGAGTACAGTAAATACTGTATATATGCTGAGAACAGTAATTGAACGTTCTATTGAAGTAAACAAAGATCGACATCTTTGCGCTATTGACTACACAAAGGCTGTCGATAGGGTAAGACATATCAACATGATAGAGATGCTTGCAGATGTTAAAATTGATGGGAATTAACTTTAATCTTGTGAAAAAACATATATTGGAAACAAGAAGCTGCCATTAAACTTGATAAAGAAGAAGGTCAATATCAGCCTATTAAGAGAGGTGTGAGACAGGGATATCTCATGTCTCCAGATCTTTTTTCCCTGTACAGTGAAAATAATTTTAGAAATATAATGAAAGGAATAATCATAGGTGGTCGAAAATACCAATAACATTAGATATGCAGATGGAACATTATTGATTGCAGACAATGAGCAGGATCTGCAATATTTGGTAGATGTGGTTGTTGCACACAGTGGACAACAAGGTGTAGAATTGAATTGTAAAAAGACACAGATTATTGCCGTTACAAGGACGAAGGAAATACCACAATGTAATATACAAGTAAATGCGAATCGGTACATTTATCTCTCAACAGCCATAGCATAGGATGGGAGATGCCTTGAAAAAGAATCGCCATGGCGAAGGTAGCCTTTTGCAAGATTACAAACATACTGACCAATAAAATGTTGTCAAGTGCAACGTGAAAAAGAGTGTTGAGGTGCTACATAGAACCTATACTTTTGTATGAATGTGAAACTTGGACAATGAACAGACAAGCTGAAAAAACATCTGATGGCTGTTTAAATGTGGTTTTTGAAGAAAATGCAAAGAATACCATGAACAGACAGAAAAACCAAGTCCTACAAGAAACAAATGAAAATCGTAAACTGATTAGAGAAATTAGACGTAGACAGTCAACATTTGTTGATCAAGGTATGAGAAGAAATGCATTGGCGAACTTGGTGATAACTAGCAAGTTCGACGGAAAGGGAACAAGAGGAAGGCAGAGAAGTGAATATCTGGATGGCTTGGTCGATACAAGAACACTGAGCTGATCCACGACTCTGGAGATCGTGTGAGATTGCGAAACATGACCGCCGAAGCTTATTCGCATGGCTCATGATTGATGGATGGTTTTGTATTTCAAACAACCTGTATTTTTATTCTTATTCGTCTTCCCGTGAGCTCACTGATTTGTCTTTGCATATTTCTTTGTATCTTTAAGAGAATTTAATTAACTTTTCTTGCACTACTCCTTTTACCAATGACTGATGGGTAACAAAAATGTATTTATGGATGGATGGAAGTATGGATAAAAAAGAATTGATGGATGAATAGTTTGATGGATGTATTAATGGAGGGATGGATGTATGAATACAAATATGGATGAATGGATATGTGTACGAAAAGATGGTTGGATGTATAGATGATTGGATCAATTGACAGATGAATAGATGGATAGAAGAAATGATAGATCAATGTATGGATGAAAAACATTAATGGATGGATGATTAAATGAAAAGATGGATGGTTAAATGAATGACAAAGGTGGATGGATGTGTGACTGAACAGATGGCTGGATATTTAGATGAATGGATAGATAAATGGATGTTTGAATGAAAAGATGGATATATGATTCGATGGGTGCATGGATGAAATGATGGATCGAAGAATAAATGGAGGAATGCGTTGATGAAAAAATTGGATGAATGAATGGAAATAATGATGGATTTATACATGAAAAGATGAATTGATAGACAGATGAATGGAAGGTTGGATAGTTCGATAGATTTTTGAAATAATAATAGTTGGATGTATACATGAAAAGATGGATGTTTGAATGAAAAGATAGCTGGTCGGATGGATGGAATAATGGATGGATGCCCAGACCGAAGACATTATGTTACTTTCCAGAAGACGAGATTACAATAATTCCGCCCTCCCCCTGGGACTGGACACAGTGACCCAGTTGTGCCCGTACCACATCAGGAGCTGCCTGTTGTGTCACATACGCTGTCATACATATTCATCAGCCTTATCGCTCGTCCATTAACATTCCAACCCTTCCACGACAACGGCTTGCTGTGTGTTTACACCTCACGAGAGAGGAATACCCATCGGGAATCTCCTCACGCGCACAAGAAGGAAAGACTAATGCAAGGACATGGAGATCAGATGGGAGTGATTGGAGAGAGCCAGGAAGAGAGATTTACAGAATAAGAGATTGGTGTTGTTGGAGGATCACGTTCATCCTACACATATATCTCTATAATGCTCAGTCTTTCATACAAGGAGAATCTCAACAGTCACGAACACTCATTAAAAAAGGTCGTGCCTAAGTTTAACTCCGTCATTCAGGTATCGGGTGCAGTTTTTTCTGGATACTCCATGGGGGTCGTCGCTAGAGCTACGTAAACTGTGCCCCCCATTCTGCTGGCGGTTCGTTGCTGTGCGTTGAGAGGATCAGCGAAATGGGATGAAACCCTGTGCAATGATTGTCTAGCCGTAACAACCGCGTTAAAAAATAAAGATTAATCAATCCCTTTATGATTATTTCAAGGTTACACGAGATGTTATGAACTTTGACACTGCATTCTATGAACTTTGACACTGCATTGTATGAACTTTGACAAAGACAATGCATTTTCAGTCATATTCTGGACATTATATTAACTTTTAAGTGTTCTTGTTTTTGTTGGTTCTCTTCTTCTTTTTCTTCTTCTATTACTACTGCTGCTACTACCATTATAACTACTACTACTGCCACTACTACTATTACTGCTGCTGCTAATACCACCACCACCACCACCACCACCACCACCACCACCACCACCACCACCACCACCACCACCACCACCACCACTACTACTACTACTACTACTACTACTACTACTACTACTACTACTACTACTACTGCTGCTGCTGCTACCACCACCATCACCACCACTACCACAACTACTACCACTAGTACCACTACAACCCCTACTACTACTACTACCACCACCACCACTACTACTACTACTACTGCTGCTACCACCACCATCACCACCACTACCACAACTACTACCACTAGTACCACTACAACCCTACTACTACTACCACCACCACCACCACCACTACTACTACTACTACTGCTGCTGCTACCACCACCATCACCACCACTACCACAACTACTACCACTAGTACCACTACAACCCCTACTATTACCACCACTACCACTACTACCACCACTACATATTCTTGCTGTTGTTCATCTATATATTGGTGATGTGTTTATTGTGGGGTTGAGCTCCCTCGAGTTAAACTCAAGCGTAATCTATACACCTGCTACTACTTCTAATCCACTGGATTGATCTTTGCGTGTGGATTATCTTTCCCTATTATCAGTGTCCCTCGCCATCAGGCGAACCCACTCTGACTTCTGACCTACTTCTAATTCACGTCCCCAAGACAAAGCCGAAAAGTCAACATTTTAGTTGAGTTTACCGGTGTAGGGATTGAACCCGCTACCTCGGCATCAGCACACCGGAAGTTTAAGGTTCATCACTTATCCATTCGGGCTAGCTGACCTCCTTGGTGATGTGTATTCGGTTTCACTTTAACCCGACTGTTACAATATCAGGATAATTCTGACTCACTAGCCTGTTGCCTTTCATCCATCTAGTTCTCAATAATGATCGATGTGTGGATCACAGTATATTTTGAGAACACTCCAAAAACATGATTTGCACTCCAAATGTGTTGCTTTTGCTGGTGACAATAATGTATGAAAGAGAGTGACAGATGATCAAAAGTTAGACGGGTCTGCACGTCCAATTCTTAACCCTTTGAACATAAAGTTGTTTAATTCATTCGATCTTTTATTTAATGAGAACCATATTTCGTATCTACTTCATCAACTTCTACTCTATTTGTTGCAAAGTTTCTACATATCATCCCACATGCTTCTGTCCTTTTCACATACAGACGGGAGTTCGTGTCTTTGTTTTAAAATGCATGAAAGTCGCACAAGCTATGCTATAAAACGCGGAATAATTGAACACATCTGCGGCTTTAAAAAGGCGACAAGGGGTCGGCTTGGGTGGGTCAAAGGTGGATAGTTCTGCTCAGACTGGATACGTTGCTGGGAATGACCGTTTGAACCATTCTTCTGTCAGGGCATTTTATGGAATATGTTGTGTGGGCGCTTTAGCCGATTCCTGGTGGCCATCTATATCTAGCCGAGCTTTGGTTATTATTGTTGCTGTTACTATTGTTATCAGTTATCAGTTATCAGTTGGGGTATCTTCATTGCACTCCGGACATGTCCATAGGTGCTCAGATCCTCCCCCCAACATATGCATCAGCGTCCGGTGGCTAATAGTGCCAGTTCTGTGTTGGTTGACGAGGCGATTTGTTTTCCCGACGTACCTCTCGCGTCTGGCTGTGCCGATTCTTACTCCCAGGTCTTTCATCCTGGACAGCGATGTGGAATCACTGACGTCAAAGTCCTCTGTTCTCGCCATATCTTTGAGGACGTTAATAACATCGGCACGATCCATGGGCTGGCCATCTACAGGGGGTGCAGAGCCAGCCAGTTTGTCAGCTCGTTCATTTCCCTCGACTCCCGCATGTCCCGGGACGAAGATGAAGGTGACTTTACGGACAACAGACTTCCGCAGCGACTCAGTCCACTGTCTACGTGCAGACCCAGCTTCGACCTTCTGAATCATGCTCATTGAATCACCTAGTACACGCACGTTGGTATAATGCTGTGATTCCAGCCATATGACAGCCTGTGTAACTGCCATCACCTCCTTGGTCATGCTGCTCGTGGTCATAGAGTAGGCACCACTGGATTCTTGAACGGTTCGGCCCGCTGAACGGGCTGTAAATGCCCACGCACTTCTCTGCTGCTTTACAACAGATCCATCTGTATAGATGAGTACTTCGGTTCTATCTGAGTGGTCATAGATGAGCGCGTTAACCTCTGCATTGACAGCGGCAGGGTTCTGCTCTCTGCACCGTCTGTCGAGTGTGATAATGCAGGAGAAAGTGCACTTAAAAGCTGGAGGCACCGGCACCCATTCCTTGCCGGGGTTGATAATGGTAAGACTGCAGACCTGTTTGACGACATCTTCCGCCCGACCCATCCATGATTTGCCCCTCTTTAGCCTGTCACCATTTTCTCTGTACATAGCGTCATGCAGAGGGTGCTGCTCATCTGCACTTATTTTTAAGTATGCACGAGCTCTCCAGATCTTGATCCTGTGTTCCATTGTCGGGAAGTCAAGGAGGTATCTCATTGTTACACAGCTGGTGTCTCTCGTGCAGCCCAAAATGATGCGCATGGCTTCGTTTTGTACCTTTTCAAGTATTCCAATCTGTGTAGGGCTGACAGTGAGGATGGCCAGGGCATACTCGATGCGTGAAAGCACAAGTCCTTGGAACAGAAGTATTAGCAGTCTTTGCTCGATATTGGCAGTCGCCATGACTCTCATTGCTGACAAACCTTTTCGAGCCTTCGTAATGACATAATCGACATGATCTCTGAAGGACAGGCTACGATCAAGCCTCACGCCAAGATATGTCATTGACTGGGTTCTACTCAAGCTGTTCCCATCCATTCTTAGTGCCGGCAGGTCTGTTTTCACAATATGGTTGTTTAGTGAGAACCATGTAACCGATGCCTTTGCAGGGTTGACAAGGGCGTCGGCTTCAGCACACCATGAGGAAATTCGATCTAGTTCGCCCTGCATATCATTGGCAACCGCCTGTCTATCTCGATCCTGTCGATACACGAGGATGTCGTCAACGAATGACAGAGTCCTACCCCTCCCGTCCAACTGTTGTTCAGTGATCGGCACCGTATACACGTTGAATAGTACTGGTGACAGTGGTGAACCCTGCGGCAATCCTGGACATATCGTTATCGGCTCAGAAGACCAACTCCCACATCTTAGCACCACCTTCCTTTGGAGCAGAACTGCAGCTATCCATCGTACAAGGTGAGGGTGCACTTTCAGTCTGAGGAGGGTTTGCATCAAGTGTTCGAAAGATACTCTGTTATATGCGTCCTCTAAGTCTATGGCGGCCGCACATGTCTCTTCTCTGACCTGAAATCCTTCGTAAACATCTTGAGCAAAGACCGCCGCATTCAGCCATGACTCTTTGTTGCGTCTGTATCCTCCAAGTGTGGGCGGGAAGCAGCCGAGTTGTTCCAAGTCACAAGCAAGTCTGTGTGCTACAATTTTCTCCAGTAGCTTGCCAACAGTATTCTGCATCGTAATGATTCTGTAGCCGCTTATCTTGGAATGGTCTTTGTACGGTTTTGGCAGCGGCAGCAAGTAGCTGTGTAGCCATTCTTCTCTGACCTGAAATCCATCGTAAACATCTTGAGCCATGACTCTTTGTTACGTCTGTATCCTCCAAGTGTGGGCGGGAAGCAGCCGAGTTGTTCCAAGTCACAAGCAAGTCTGTTTGCTACAGTTTTCTCCAGTAACTTGCCAGCAGTGTGTGTTCTTGCCATTGCCTCTGCTGGGTCATGTTGTTACTGTTGTAGCTGATTTTGTTACTGTTCCTGCTGTTGTTGCTTCTCTTATCGGTCTTATTATTATTGCTGTTGCTGCTGCTGTTGATGTTATTGACATTTTTCTTGTTTCTGCTGCTGTTATAATTATTTTTGTTGCTGTTTTTGTTGTTCTTGTTGCTATTGGTCTTGGTGTTCTTGTTGTTATTATTGTTGTTATTGTTATGGTTATTATTGTTATTATTATTATTGTTACTGGTGTTGTTGATATTTTTGTTATTATTGTTGTTGTTCTTGTTGTTGCTGTTGTTATTATTATTGTTGTAATTTTTATTATTTTTGTGCAATTGTTATTATTATTGACAATGTTACTGTTATTGTTGTTGTTGTGTGTGTTATTGTTATTACTATAGTTATTGCAGTTATTGTTGTTGTTGTTGTTGTTAGTGGTATTGTTTTTATTTTTCGTGTTATTGTAGCTGTTGTTACTGTTATTGTTAATATTGTTGATATGGCTGTTGTAGTAATTATGGTTGTTATTATTAGTGTTGTTTTTTCTGCTGTTTTTATTGTTGTTGTTCATGTTGCTATATTTATTGTCATTTTTGTTGTTGTTCTTATTGTTGTTCTTGTTGCAGTTGTTATAGCTATTATTATTATTATTGCTATTATTATTATTATTATTGCTTCTGGTGTTGCTATTATTATTATTTTTGTTGATGTTGCTGGGTTTGTTATTGTTGTTGATAGTGATTGTTTTTGCTGTTCTTGTTGCTGTCGTTCTTTTTGCTTCTATCACTATTGTTCTTGCTATTTTTTTATTGTAATTATTCTTCTTGCTTTTGTTATTGTTGTTGTTATTATTGTTGTTGTTGCTGATGTTGGTATTATCGCTGTTATTATTGTTGTTGTTAATTGCTACTTTTATTGTTGATGTCTGTGTTCTTTTATTAGTGATGTCATTAACTCTGTTTGTATTCCAATTGTTGTGTTGTATGTCAATGTCCCTGGAATTGTCCTCAAGCCATGCTTCGTTTGGCTCATTACACAGTTTCCTTATTTTCCTTTGAATCTCTTCATATTTTGTCATGGTTATCTGCTCTCAAATGGCCTGCTGCTGTCAAAAACCCTCGAGACGGTATGTCGAGTAATTGTTCAGCAACGTTCACTAACCCCTTCACCACACACGCAGACAGTGAGACTTGATGTGACCCAGTGTGACCAGATATGACCCGGTGCGACCAGATGTGACCAGATGCGAACTGGTGTGACCAGATGTGACCAAGTGTGACCAGATGTTACACAGTGTGACCAGATGTGACCCAATGTGACCAGATGTGACCTGGTGTGACCAGATTTGATCCAATGTGACCCGGTGTGACCAGATGTGACCCAGCGTGACGATATGTGACCCAGAGTGACGATATGTGACCTGGTGTGACCAGATGTGACCTGGTGTGAACAGATGTGACCCGGTGTGACCATATGTGACCTGGTGTGACCAGATGTGACATGGTGTGACCAGATGTGACCTGGTGTGACCAGATGTGACCTGGTGTGACCAGATGTGACCTGGTGTGACCATATGTGACCTGGTGTGACCATATGTGAACTGGTGTGACCAGATGTGACCCGGTGTGACCATATGTGACCTGGTGTGACCAGATGTGACCTGGTGTGACCACATGTGACCCTGTGTGACCAGATGTGATCCAATGTGACTAGATGTGACCTGGTGTGATCAGATGCGACCTGGTGTGACCAGATGTGACCTGGTGTGACCAGATGTGACCAGATATGAAATGGTTTCTTGCATTTTGAAAGCATTTCTGTTGGAGGAAATAATCGTGGGTCTTGTTTCAACAGTGTTGCATGAATGAACGATTCAATACATGAATTTATTAATGAAGTAACGGATGAATGAGTAAGTTCATGAGTAAATGAAGGAATGAATGAAAGCAGGAATGAAGGAATTAATTGAGAAGTCAAAAATAATAGAATAAATCAATAAAGGAATGCATAGAATTAATTAATTAAAATTGATTAATTAATTAATTAATTAAGGGTGAATGAATAAATGCTTGCTTAAATGAGAGAAGAAATGAATTTATAAGTGCATAAAATAATGACGAGTTCATGAAGGTGTGAATGGGAAGTTAACGAATGAAATTGGAATAGACGAATGAAGGCATAACGGAATTGTATTAAAGTGGGAATGGATAAAGAAATAAAAGAATGAAGAAATGTAGGAATATATAAACGAAAGAAGGAATGGGGGAATGAATAATGAAATCAATGTATGGATAGATGGATGAATGAATGAATGAATGAATGAATGAATGAATGAATGAATGAATACTATATTCGTATAATTTTGTCCATTTTTGGTACTAAAACTGCATACATCGATTGACTGATTGATTTGGTTACAAGAGTCGACAACATAACAGACCAAGAAAACCCATATCTGAGCCATTTCTCAAGGCACATCTCTTAATGTATAGATGCTGATCTTTGTTATGGCACACAAGCTCTACACACAACGTGGTCTTTCTATCATGCATCCTCACTTGCCAGACCCGCGCTTAACCCCAAACTGACGGAAACCTGAATGTTTCCATTTATCATTTGATGCTACGCACATGAGAATATAACCTTCAGCATGAGAATGAAAGTGAAAGCAGTAACAGCAGCTTTCAGATGGCTAGAGGAGACCGCTGCAACACACATTGTATTCATTGCGAATTCACGAAGTATACTTAGTAATGTGGAGAAAGGAATTTTATGTTTAGAATGGCTTGCCTCGCCTCAGAGGTCACAGATTGTGAGAATTGTATGGATTTTCGACCCTGGCCTTGAGAGTGTGCGGGGAAATGAACAGACAAATAGGCTGGCAGGGAAAGCACCTCTAAGCGGTAGATTGCCTATGGACAATGGAGAAGTGGTCGGGTGCCTCTGGATACATAAGGGGAGGGGGGGGGAACAAACTGAGAACCCGTAAGTGAAGAGGGTGATGTTCCGGGGTATCGGCAGGGGCTCTAAACTAAACTCAAAATGGAGAGTGAAGACAAGGAGAACTTTCATTCAGATGGCAGTTGGAACGATTAGCAGTATGACTCTTCGCTGGCTGTTGAATGAGGGAACGGAGGGCGTGTGGGAATGTCCTGAGTGCAGTGACGTAGTTTCTTAGCTCAGCTCAGCTCAACTCAACTCATCTCTCAATGTATCCTCAGCTGGCATTCGTCCACCGGTAGCCTAGAGGATGCGTGCCTTGTCCTGTGGTAGTGTCTCATCTACTGGCACTCAAGTCGCCAATTAACCTGTTTGCTGGTGACCCCACACTTCTGCACATTGATTTCTAGATTAGGGCGTTTCTTGTTATACTATTTTCAGATGATCTCAGGGTATGGCGCCTGATATTTTGGTCACTTGAAACGCCATGAGAGTTTGGAGAGAACAATAATGGAGGGGTATATTCCTGGGAAGAGAGGAAGATTAAGGCCAAAGAGAAGATGGGTGCAGGATGTAGCGGATGATCTCCAGATGGGAGTATCGGACGCGGGTCATCTGAGGGTGATCGAGAAGTTTTCCGGAAGGTTGTTATGGGAGCGAGATTCTGCAAAGGACATGCTACTAAATGAATGAATGACATATCCGACGTGAGGATTAGCCTTGCCTATTAGCAGTGTCCCCCGCCACCAGCCGAACCCTTTCCGATTGTTGCAGTAATTGTAACTTACGTCCCCAAATCAAGGACGAGAAGTCAACATTAAATCCATCTGGGCGGTGTGTGAAATGTCCCCACTACCACACAGTTATAAGTGAATGTGTAACAGCTTTAAACCTCTCAGTCACGGCGACCTACGCCTCCATCTTGATACTTGAGACTGCAGGCTCCTTGATAAGACACGGAATAGAAACATACCCGGGTGCGCACAACCACAACTCCGTCTTCTCCTTTTGTCCTACTATTTTTGCAGTGAAGCGTCAAACAGAGGAGCCAGATGCCATTGTCTGTCTTTCGATTGTCTTGTTGCTTGTATTAACTCCATATTTGATTTCTTCAATATCTCTTTTACTCCATCTAGCCAACTCTTTCTGGGTCCTCCTCTCGCCTTGTATCCCAATATGCTTACGCAGAACGCTCCAGCCGTTAATTGATCTTGTTCCATACTAACTTAATGTCAGAGCTATTTAATTCTGTGTTGTTCTATAAAGCCAGTAGTCGGTGTTATGCCTACACTTGTATTAATTTCTCATTTGTCTCTCTGTCTTCTTGTTTTTCCAGCTGCATTTCATATGTGCCTCATCTCACATGATGTGATTTTACGCCGGTATGCTCTAAGCCTGCCCATGTTTGGCGTTGGTAGCACAAGTTGGGACGAATAAATCCTCTATCAGCTTCTTTTGTGTGTGCATGTTGATATTTGATGTGATGTTTTAGAATATGTGCTGTTTGATAGTTGAAGTTGTTTGCTTTCTGTATTTTATTTTCTATTTTATTTTCTGTAGTCTGTGAACAAACTGCCTAGCTAAGTGTACTCTCTAACTTGTTTCAATAATTTTCCATTTCTATGTAAGTCATATTGCCCCTGTGTTCGTCGAATTATGCATTCTTTCTATTCGATATTAATCTCCGTATAAAAATTCTAACAGCAATCTTCAAGGAAATTTATATGTGCTGGAGCCCTGCATTGCTTTGATACAATAAACTCTGGTCGCCTGCCAACAGCAGCTCATTTAATCTCCACAACTCAAACAGCCACTGCCAAGCAGCAAGAGAACAAAGCAACAGGGGATGACATTGACAGACAGGTTCTCTCAGCGTGCAGGCGGAGCTTTCCCTCGCATCCAATTTTCAAATGGCAATTTCCGTTTGGCCCCTGAAGGGTGTTGATTTGGTACAACACGTTACCGGAAAGGCACACGGAGAGACAGGAGTTTGTGATACGCATGCCGTGACATCTACAACAAGAACAACAACAACAACAACAACAACAACAACAACAACAACAACAACAACAACAACGACGGCAAATAAACATGGAATTATCATTCAGTGGCTTTTCCGGTGCAGAATTTATTCCCCATAAATCTCTTTCGAAATTTCTATCTATCAGTTTCAACCTATCAATTTCTATCTATCAATTTATTTCTAACAATTTATATCTATCAGTGTTTATCTATCAGTTTCTATCTATCAATTTATAACTATCAATTTCTATCTATCAATTTTTATATACGTTTCTGTCTATCAATTTATAACTATCAATTTCTATCAATCAATTGCTATATATCAGTTTCTATCTATAAGTTTCTTTCTATCAGTTTGTATCCATAAGCTGCTATCTTCATTTTATATCAATCAATTTATATCTGTCAATTTCTATCTATCAGTTTCTATCTATCAGTGTTTATCTATCAATTTCTATTCATCAATTTATATCTATCGATTTCTATCTATTATTTTCTGTCTATAAAATTCCATCTATCAATCAATGTATAACTACACATTTCAATCTATCTATTTCTATCTTTCTGTTTCTACCCAACATCTGCATCGTTATTGTTGTCATGCGTAAATTCTCTATCACTTCTAGAATCTATTTACTTGGGCTTTTCCACTTCTCCACCAGCCCGACACTCTTCTCTCCATCATTCTTATCTAGACTGTCATGTTTATGAACGTGCCCAAGCCGTCACAGATTACAAGATAAATCCTCAGAGAAGCGGCCGCATCAGGCGGAACCGTAAGGGGGCGGAATTAGCAGTGAAGGAGGGGGCGGCATTTCCAAGATTTACATCATTAAAGGGCGGCTTATTGAAGACTTCAATACTGGGGGGGGGGGGGGGGGTGCGTGGTCTCAAGGTATGGTGTCCGCCTCGAGTGCTAGAGGTCCCGGGTTCAAGCCCTGGTGTTGGAACGGGACCTTTTCACGTGGACTTCTAGTAACAAAATGTCCCCTGGTCTCTAAGTAGTGAGATCGGACGCCCGTGTGTATTGTTGCGCACGTAAAAAATCCCTTGGCAGTTGCAAATCGAATAAAGAGTAGCCTAACGGCGCTGTCCGGGCAAAATTTCGAGTTAAAAATCTACCCAAAGTATTTCAGGATCCTCGCCGTGCTACGGAGTTCGTGCACTGAGCTGAGTTTCTCCAAGCTCAGGTTTGAGTTAGGAGAAGAACGGAGTTGAAGCTATGAAGCTATGCGCATTATTCTTGGATGTACAAGAGATACAGCATGCAGGGCGATGCGCTACCTTCTTGGGTTTCCAACCATTGAAGAGAGAATACAAGGTTGCAGGGCACGCGCCTACCTCAGAATTAACGCAAACACACAACATCCACTGCATAGTGAAATTAGGAAGGTGAAGGGCAGCAGGTTAAAAAGAGGACGGTCGTGGATGGGTCAAGCCGAAGACATTCTTCAACAGGTGTGTTCACTTGAGGACTTAGAACCTGGCGAGGAGTGGGTGCAAGTGCCAACAGACTTCTGCACATCCTTTTCAGTTTGCATCCAACTAGATAGAAAATGCAGACATGAAAATCCGGCTGCTGTTGAGGCTGAAGTACAAGCGTTGATTTTCGAGAACTCGCTAGACGGTGATGCTGTCATCTACACAGATGGGTCGGTCGTCCGACATGTGAGAAGCTCATGGGCTTTTACAGCTCGGGCCGGAGGGAGAATTGTGAAGGAGGACTCTGGTGCTTTCACTGAAACCACAAGTAGCCTGACCATGGAAGTCATGGCAGTAAGTAAAGCAATAACATGGCTCGAGACACAGACATTCACTAGGGCTTGTTTCCTTAGCGACTCAATGAACATGATCAAGAGGATAGAGGAGGGGTCGATCCGAAGAGAATGGTTGCTGCCTTTGGAGCGGTCTCGACTGGCAAAGATTAGTTTCATCTTCGTGCCAGGGCAAGCGGGAGTACAAGGAAATGAGCGGGCTGACAAGCTCGCAGGTGAGGCTACTGTGGAGGGCGGACGCGCCATGGACCAGGCCGACATTCTGAATGCTCTACGAGAAGTAAGACTTTTGCGAGAACCAAGTGATGACTGTGAATCTACAACAATGGCCAGACTGCGAGAGCAGCAAATTAAAAGAGGGGTGGCCAAACAAGAACACTACGCAGGAAGCCAAAGAAGATTGATAAACCAACACAGAACTGGCGTCGTTAGCCGCTACACGTTGCGGGATTTGCTAAGGAGGGAATCCGAGCACTTATGGACTGAATGGTTCGATGTGCAATGAGGATGATCTGTCGACTAACTAACTAACTAACTAGAAGAACGGAGCACTTATTGGTTACACCCGTGTGCCGTGATGTTGATCCATCGTCTAGACTAAACTAAACTAAACTAAACTAATCTAAAATACTGAGAAAATCTACTGCACGACCCTGGATAAAGAAAATATATAACTATAATAAGTATTATATTATTAGTTATGCTTGTGTTGCTTTAGACTAAGGGTCACCAAACTTTTTTCACAGCGGGCCGGATACCTGATAAAATGACCAGCGCGGGCCGCATAATCATTCTGTACAATACTAGCAAGCAAGAACGAAAGCACCGGGGAAAAAAAGACGAAAACCTAAGTTTGGCATTCCATGTTAATCATGGGTGAGTGGCGTGAAATGTACAAAATATGTTTTAGAAAAAGACAACAAACATATTTATTTACTAAAAAGAAGTTATCAAAGAAGGCGACGTTAGCAAAAAAGATAGTTACATCAGACCTAGTGTTCATATAGCCGAATCTCACAAACGAAGCAGCAGAAAAGGTTAGTGTTATTTGTGAAACTAGCGTTTGGCTTTCAAGATATCATCAATCCTTGGTTTGGAATTGTTGCATCCAATCAAGTGAATTGTTTTAAAATAATCATCAGTCAATCTCGTTCAATGTGTTGACTTCGCAAACTTCATTTTTGAAAATGTTTGCTCACAGACATAAGTTGTTCCAAACACTGATGCCATACCAGCGGCAAATTACTTCAGTTCCGAAAACTCAACGTCAGATAAGCAGCTGTAAAATTCAACAAGTTTTGCTTCTCTGTGCTTATCTTTCAACACGTCATTTGATGGCAAATCAATGAGCTCCAACTGTAGTTCAACGGACACATCATCAAGGTTACAAACAAACGGATTCTGGAACAGAAAAATGTCACTCTCAGTTCTGTCAAGATATGAAAATGTCTCCAAAATGCTTCTTCAAGTCACGAATAAATAATTATTTTACGGAACATCGAGGTTGACATCTTCGATGATTGTAGCGCAAAATTCTTTGAAACGGTGAAAATGAGAAAAGTTTTCTCCTTCCAGTTGTCCTTCAAACAATGACAGCTTTCTCTGAAATCCTTTGATGATTCCGTAGATATCACAGAAGAGGTTATCCATTCCCTGAAGTTTCAGGTTCAGTTCATTCATGTAGGATGTGATGTTGACCAAAAATGACAACTTTGACAGCCAGGTAGGATCTGACAGCTGTGGATCAGCTTTATGTTTTTCAATGAGGAAAACATCTATTTCGCTTCGGAGCTTGTAATAACGAAACACGAATTTACCGCAGCTGAGCCACCTCTCTGATGTGTGATAATGCATTTCACAGAAATCAGAATCAATTTCTTCTAGAAAAACCTGGAACTGACGGTGATTGAGTGCATGTCCTCGAATGAAGTTCACAGCAGAAACGACTGGTTTCAGTACACAAGAAATATCTTAGTCTTTCCCATAGAGTTCTTGTTGATGTATGATGCAGTGTATGAACAGAGCTCCGGGAATTTGCAAATCTTCCAATTGAGTCCTGATCTACCCCACCAGACACTTCCTCACTCGGGCCATGTTGTTTCCTCCCTCAACTGTAACATCTCGAAGCTGATTCCACCGAAGGTTTTATTCTTGCAAACTATTTTGCACTTCCAAGAAAATGTCTTTTACAGTTGTTATTCCATGCATGATGCAAACGGATGCCAACTCTTCCGTTAACTGAAAGTCCATATTGACAACACGAATGAACATGAGAAATTGTGACGTACTCGAGAGATCAGAAGACAGATCCAGCGCCAGAGAATACCACAACAAGTTCCTAGCTTTCTCGCGTATCTGTAGCACTATATTCTCTACAAGTTCTTCTGTTCTCCGCACAACTGAAGTTGCCGAAAGGCAGATAGTTCCAAACAAATCGGCTTTACCAGGAAACAAGTCATTTAACATGTGTGGCGTGTGTTAGCGTATGTATTATTACTGTTCTAGCATCCCCACTGTATGTCACTATTTACGCATACCTCTACTGTATGTCACCATTTACTCATATTCCTACTATATATATCACCATTTACACATATCACTACAATATATCACAATCAACACATATTCCTACTATATACCACCATTTACACATATCCATACTATATATCACCATTTACACATATCCATACTATATATCACCATTTACATATACCCTACTATATATATCACCATTTACACATATCCATACTATATATCACCATTTACACATATCCATACTATATATCACCATTTACATATACCCCTACTATATATCACAATTTACACATATCCATACTATATATCACCATTTACATATACCCCTATCACCATTTACACATATCCATACTATATATCACCATTTACACATATCCCTACTATATATCACAATTTACAAATATCCATACTAAATATCACCATTTACATATACCCCTACTATATATCACCATTTACACATATCCCTACTATATATCACAATTTACACATATCCATGCTATGTATCACCATTTACATATACACCTACTATATATCACCATTTACACATATCCATACTATATATCACCATTTACATATACCCCTGCTATATATCGCCATTTACACATATCCATACTATATATCACCATTTACATATACCCCTACTATGTATCACCATTTACACATATCCATACTATATATCACCATTTACTCATATTCCTACTATATATCACCATTTACACATATCACTACAATATATCACAATCAACACATATTCCTACTATATACCACCATTTACACATATCCATACTATATATCACCATTTGCACACATCCATACTATATATATATATATCACCATTTACATATACCTCTACTATATATATATTACCATTTACACATATCCATACTATATATCACCATTTACACATATCCATACTATATATCACCATTTACATATAAAAAATAAAATGTTTTGCGTATCCTTTTACAGGACTTAGCTGTCAACAGCAGCATCTTTCAGCTGTCTGTTGATCTCTTGGCAAGATTACGCTCAGTAGTTTGCCATTGCTTTCTGAGCGGCCGGCTCAGTATCCGCAAGTCACGAGCGGGGGTCGAACCACCTCAGTTCTCGCTCCGCTGCGAGACTCTGCGTGATAAACGGGATTACAGAGAGAAAGTGTTGTAACCCCACAGCCAGAGAGACCGGCCCATTTACATATACCCCTACTATATATCATAATTTAAACATATCCATACTATATATCACCAATTACATATACCCCTACTATATATCACCATGTACACATATCCATACTATATATCACCATTTACACATATCCCTACTATATATCACAATTTACAAATATCCATACTAAATATCACCATTTATATATACCCCTACTATATATCACCATTTACACATATCCCTACTATATATCACAATTTACACATATCCATGCTATATATCACCATTTACATATACCCCTACTATATATCACCATTTACACATATCCATACTATATATCACCATTTACATATACCCCTGCTATATATCACCATTTACACATATCCATACTATATATCACCATTTACATATACCCCTACTATGTATCACCATTTACACATATCCATACTATATATCACCATTCACGCATATCCATAATATATCACCATTTTAACATATCCATACTATATATCACCATTTACATACAGCCCTACTATATATCACAATTTACACATATCCATACTATATATCACCATTTACACATATCCATACTATATATCACCATTTACACATATCCATACTATATATCACCATTTACATATACCCCTACTATGTATCACAATTTATACATATCCATACTATATATCACTATTTACACATATCCATACTATATATCACCATTTATATATACCACTACTATATATCACAATTTACACATATCAATACTATATATCACCAGTTACACATATCCATACTATATATCACCATTTACACATATTCATACTTTATATCACCATTTACATATGCCCCTACTATATATCACAATTTACACATATCCATACTATATATCACCATTTACACATATCCATACTATATATCACCATTTACATATACCCCTACTATATATCACAATTTACACATATCCATACTATATATCACCATTTACACATATCCCTACTATATATCACCATTTGCATATACCCATACTATATATCACCATTTACACATATCCATACTATATATCACCATTTACACATATCCATACTATATATCACCATTTACACATATCCATACTATATATCACCATTTACACATATCCACACTATATATCGCCGGTCTCTCTGGCTAAGGGGTTACAACACTTTCTCCGTAATCCCGTTTATCACGCAAAGTCTCGTAGCGGGCGAGAGCTGGGAGCGGTTCGTCCCCCGCTGGTGACTTGCCGGATAACTGAGCAGGCCGCTCATAAAGCAATGGCAAACTACTGAGCGTAATCTTGCCAAGAAATCAACAGACAGCTGAAAGATGCTACTGTTGACAGCGATGTCCTGTAAAGGATATGCGAATTAAAAAAAAAATACTATATATCACCATTTACATATACCCCTACTATATATCGCAATTTACACATATCCATACTATATATCACCATTTACACATATCCATACTATATATCACCATTTACATATACCCCTACTATGTATCACAATTTATACATATCCATACTATATATCACTATTTACACATATCCATACTATATATCACCATTTACATATACCACTACTATATATCACAATTTGCACATATCAATACTATATATCACCAGTTACACGTATCCATACTATATATCACCATTTACACATATTCATACTATATATCACCATTTACATATGCCCCTACTATATATCACAATTTACACATATCCATACTATATATCACCATTTACACATATCCATACTATATATCACCATTTACATATACCCCTACTATATATCACCATTTACATATACCCCTACTATATATCACAATTTACACATATCCATACTAAATATCACCATTTACACATATCCCTACTATATATCACCATTTGCATATACCCATACTATATATCACAATTTACACATATCCATACTATATATCACCATTTACACATATCCATACTATATATCACCATTTACACATATCCATACTATATATCACCATTTACATATACCCCTACTATATATCGCAATTTACACATATCCATACTATATATCACTATTTACACATATCTCTACTATATATCACCATTTACACATATCTCTACTATATATCACCATTTACACATACCCCTACTATATATCACCATTTACACATATCTCTACTATATATCACCATTTACACATATCTCTACTATATAACACCATTTACACATATCCATACTATTTACCACCATTTACACATATCCATATTATATATCATCATTTACACATATCACTACTATTTATCACTATTTACACATATCCTTACTGTATGTAGACATTTGCACATCCATCCATCCATCATGTGCCATGCCGGTAAGCGTGGGCGGTCATGTTCTGCCATCTCACTCGATCACCAGAGTCGTGGATCAGCTCCGTGTTTCTGTCTCGACCATGCCACAAGGCATTCCATTTGCACATACCCCTACTGTATGCCACCATTTACTATACCGCCACTGTATGTCACAATTTGTGCATACCTCTAATGTATGTCACCATTTACACATATCACTTCTGTATATTACCATTTACAAATATCTCTAATGTGTATCACCATTTACACATACCCCTACTGTATGTCACCATTTACACTTACCGCTACTGTATGTCGTCATTTACACATATCACTAATGTATGTCTCCTTTTACATATATCTCTAATGTGTGTCACCATTTACACATGCTCCTACTGTGTGTCACCATTTACACAGACCACTACTGTATGTCACCATTTACACTGACCGCTACTGTATGACATCATTTACACAGACCACTACTGTATGTCACCATTTACACATATCCCGTATGTGTGTCACTATGTACTCATGCGTAAAGCCGTGAAGGATTTTATTCGCGCGCTTAAGCAGTACCGGATACATAGTGCTACCGCCATGTTTCATAGACCACTCGGTACCAGAAGCGTGAGTGGTCAGTCTCTCCCTGAACACCTTCACATTGCAGAACGTCTGCTAGCATCCATTTGAGACCAGACTGATTTGGGAGCGCAGATTATTCTTTAAACAGTCCGTCTTGAGAGAGAATCGTATACTTGACCAGTCGATTTGATGCGTCGTTGTAGTCTATGCTAGTCGGGAAATGTGCAAAGTATAATACACCAGAAGCTGCTGTCAGTGGCCTTATGTTGTTTGTAATGTCTGTCGTTTGTTTAGCTTCTTCCTGACTGTACGTTGGGTGGATCTTGGAACCCCTGTTAGCGTTTTTGTTTTAATATCTGGAGGGGGATCCATAAGAATTATACTTTGGGTCGGTCACCAGGAGGCGAAAATAACTTTGTAGAGACTTGAAACTGATCTCACCTGAGCTTTTTGTTCGTCTCAGTGGTTCTCTCTCCTGTCTCTCCTTGTCTCTCTCACTCTCTCTGTCTTCTATTTCTCCCAGTCTGTCTCTCTCTTCCTATCTCTCTCTGTGGCTATTTCTGACTCTGTGTCTCTTTCTGTCTCTGTCTTGTTCAGTCTCTCTCTCTCTCTCTCTCTGTCTCTGACTTTTCTCTGTTTCTCTCTTGTATTCATGTTTCTCTCTCTCTTTCGCGCCATCTGTCTGTCTGTCTGCTGTCTGTATCTCTGCCTCCCTCTGTGTCTCTCTCTCTCTCTCTCTCTCTCTCTCTCTCTCTCTCTCTCTCTCTCAATCGCTCGCTCTCTGTCTCTCTTTGTCTCTGAGCCTCTCTGTATTTCTCCTCTTCCTGTTCCCTCTCTCTATCCCTTTCAGTCTGTTTCTCTTTTTGTTATAATTTCTGGTTCTCTATCTGTCTGTCTCTCTCCTTTTCTGTCTCCTCTCTCTCTCTCTCTCTCTCTCTCTCTCTCTCTCTCTCTCTCTCTCTCTCTCTCTCTCCCCTTTTCTGTTTTCTCTCTTTCCTATATGATGGAGCAGTGAATACAACCTCACAGGGGATGCTAATTACTTCCATGCCATTACCATTTTTGTGTCCTTAGTTTCAAACTCAATCAATTCGTTTGCTGCATTTTCATTCCAAATGATAGTGCCAGATTGCATGCCAACTTGTACATCAAAACTTTGTAGTACTCACATGCGCCGACAGGTAGCCATTTCCGATTTCCAAATGATTGACTGAATCCACATGGATACAGAAAACATACTAACATGTACATGTTTAGGTATGTTCTTAAAAATATGCATCATTTATAAGTATTGTGAGTGACACCTTACAGGCTTGACAGACCAAAGTATGTGATTTGGAATTTGGCCAAAATTCCATCACAATGCCTGGGCAGAGCTTCAGAGAACATGGGGTGCCCAAACGACATGCCCCCTCTCTCCGCCTTGCCTTGTTCCATCCAGAGGAATGGGTAACCAAGGAAATCTGGAACAAGGTAGGCTGCAGACGTTGACGGCTCAAAGTCAAACCTCCGAGACCTCGCCTCCACGTGCAGGAGACGAGCTACGTTTCTGGTAATTAACTAATTACCGTCATTACCTGCAGGTACCTTGCCGTCTTCACAGACGATAGCTTGTTACATTATGCTTCAAAAAGGCCTAATAGCTAACACCCATGGCGGTAGCGGATGTTACTAATCACACAAATTAGTGCTGTATATGTTCGTTCACAATGGTTGCATGTGAACAAATGGTCATTTCCCCAATCACGCACCATCTTACGTCTTACACGCTCAATGTGTGACCAATCTGCAATCATGTTCTCCTTTGTCTTCATTAAATTCCTGATAGTTGCCCTCCATGCAACACGTTCAGCGGCCACTTGCTCCCAATGTGCATTATCAATGCCTGCATCAACCATGTCCCGCTCACACACACCTTTGTATCGTAGTAGAAGCTGACCCTGAGATCTTTTCCATCCATCCATCATGTGTTATGCCGATCAGCGTGGGCGGTCATGATTCGCCATTTCACTCGATCACCAGAGTCGCGGATCAGCTCAGTGTTCTTGTCTCGATCATCCCACGTAGAGGTATTTACTTCTCTCTCCAGCCCTTGTTCTCGTCCCCTCGATCTTGCCAGTGGTCATCAAGCTCTTCAATTTATTTCTTCTCATAACATGCCCGTTAAATTTAGGCTGTCTACGTCTAATTTCTCTAATCAGTTTACGATTTTCATGTGTATTTTGTAGGACTTGGTCATTGGTTTTTCTAAATGTGAATATAAATAACACCATTCTGATCACGAAAGGTATATTTCAATAGCAGTGAAATGTATCTGCCAAAGAAGGTGGTGGAAAGTATTCAACCTTGCTTAACTCCACTCTTGATTTCAAACTCTTCTGAAGTTGCACCATCAAACTTGATCATACTCTTCAAGCCTGTGTGGAACGATTCCAAAATGGACAGAAGAGTTGGCAGACAACCGATCTTGTTTAGTGCTCTGAACAGACCCTCACGACTGACCAAATCAAATGCCTTTGTGAGGTATCATATCAATGGTAGACCGGTTCCGTCGAATGTCACACTGTGATTCAGGGATATACTTTATCTCCCAGGACTTGAAGTCTGCGCTGAAAAATTCTTGCAAATATTTTCCCAACAATACAAAAAGGTGAGATACCCCACTATAGTTACCGTCACTCCGATCCCCCTTTTTCTTGTACCGTGTTATGACACTTGAGTCTTTGAAATCATTTCGGCCTGTCCATCTCGCCACCATAACTCTTGCTAACTCCTGATGACCTCTAATGGAATCCCATCCATAGCTGACGCCTTGCCAGATGCAAGGTCATTAATAGCACACTAAATTTCTGTTATGGTGGGAAGTGTGTCCAGTGGTCAAGAGTTGGCAGGGCTACTGCCATCTCTCGCTTTGATTCCGAGACCGGTTAAGACCAGGGATGCAGTTATTGCTTCTTCATAGCACAAAATGTGGGCTAACTTCTAGAGACCATGTTTTGCCCATGCAGCACGATCCCTCTCTCAGCCTGTCTAGTTTACTCCAGAGGTAGCACAATAACATCTGGAACAAACCAAGCTGTAGAAGCTGCCGGATCAGTAAAGCAATGCTCTAACAGTCCGTCTGTCGGAGCTTTGAACCTAGACCAATTGTCAGCCAAGGCTTAGGGTCTGGTCTGCCCTGCCATGACATTTAGTCTTTAGGTTGCTTTTCCTCACCCTATGGTAAGGCTTTGTAAGAGAATACCTCTTCCCATGACAAAGACAAAGTCTTAGAATACCTTGTTCCAAGAGAAAGATACATTCTTTGAATACCTTGTTCCAAGACAAAAATACATTCTTATTATACCCTGTTCCAAGACAAAGACACATTCTTAGAATACCACTTTCCAAAAAGACACATTCAGAGAGACTACTAGATTTGATCATGAAATAAAACCACTCATAAAAAGCATCCGGTGTCGGAAACTGGTCGATAAACAGCAGCCTGTCTGGGAAACTGAAAACTGAGGCCATTCTAAACGTCACATTGGTTGATATGGAACTGTAATAATACGCATTATTCACGTACGAAGAGTCCGGAGTGCACTAACATAAAGCTAGACAAAGAGCAATAAACAACGGGCATGACAATGCATGAGACAGGGAAATGGCATTAGGTCGTGAATCTCTCCGCCGGGCTGTGATAAGAGCCATTTATGTACAGGCCTTCTCATTCATTCATTCATTTATTTAGTCAGTAGCATGTCCTTTACAGAACCTCGCTCCCATAACAACCTTCCGGGAAAAAAAAAAACTCTCGATCACAAGCAAGATGTCCAGCGTCCGATACACCCATCTGGAGATCATCCGCCACATCCTGCACCCATCTTCTCTTTGGCCTTCCTCTTCCTCTCTTCCCAGGCATATTCCCCTTCATTATTGTTCTCTCCAAACTTTCGTGATGTTTCACGTGAACAAAATACTTCAATTTTCTTTGTTTTATCGTCTTTAATAGCCATCCCTCTTCAATATTCAGCTCTTGAAGTATGGATGCATTTGTTCTTTTCTGTATCTAAGATATTCTTAGAACTCGTCTCTAACATTTATATAACAGGCCTTCTAGCCCCGAAAATAAAGACTTTTCCTAAAAAATAAGACCGGGTCTTATATTAATTTTAGCTTTAATTAAATGCACTAAGGTTTATTTCGGGGGATGTGTTACATATTTTTATTTTAAATTTCAGATACAAAAATCTACATGTATTCATGTAAAAAAACTCTACATTTATCCAAATACAGTCGTGTTATCTTCTTCTGGAACATCGTCCTAATTTTAAAAATCCCAAATTCCAGCATTAATTTCTTGCGACTCCATTTCCTGTAGAACCATTGATCCCAGTCTCTCATGTCCAGCAATACTGCTTTAATTAAATGAGCATTTCTGGTCCATATAGCCTGCTCGTAGTGCATTGGTAACTTTATTTCACACTAGTGACGTAGTGAATTATGAACCACATCCGTTCATTATCAAGTGCACACCAGTTGCGTTTGTACTCCGACTGGCCATTCGGCATCAAGTCTCTCATTCTATCTGACGATCTTAACCAGGGCTTATTTTAGGGGTAGGTCTTATATTAAAAGCATCATGGAAAATCGTGCTAGGACGTATTGTAGGGGTAGGTGTTATGTTCGAGGAAACACGGTAGATGGTGATGGCATTCACACAGAGTTGTATCTTCTGACATGACAACATTGCAGATGTCAGAGTTCGGATATCAAGCCAGCAAGCAGTTGTATATACAGTTACTCGAATTGTTATGTGTTGTGGCAAAACGAAAAGAGTTTTACATACAAAGACTCGTGTTGTTATGTTTTGTGACTAAACAGAGTTGCGTTTCGTTATGTTGTGTTTGATTATATGTTCACATATTTGTCTGATTATTTCTGTCTGAATTATGCAATTCTGTATTTATTGCAATCCCAAAGAAATCAGGAACCTTAGAATGTGATCAACATAGAACAATTAGTATAATGAGTCACATCACAAAGATTTTGTTACGAATTATCATGCAAAGAGTGAGGAAGAAAATACAACCTGAAATAGGGGAAGAACAATGTGGTTTTGTAGAAGGAAAGGGTACAGTAAATGCTGTGTATATGCTGCGAACAGTTATCGAACGTGCTTTAGAAGTAAACAAGGATATACATCTTTGCTTTATTGACTACACAAAGGCTTTTGATAGAGTAAGACATGTCAACATTGTGGATATGCTTGCAGATCTACAAATTGATGGGAAAGACATTAGACTTATAAAAAACATATATTGGAAACAACAAGCTGCCATAAGAATTGATAATGAAGTAGGACAATACCAACCTATTAAGAGAGGTGTTAGGCAGGGATGTGTAATGTCTCCAGATCTTTTTTCCTTATACAGTGAAAATATTTTCAGAAATGTAGAAGACCTAAATGGAATCAGCATTGGAGGACGAAACATAAATAACATTAGATATGCAGATGATACAGTATTGATTGCGGACAATGCACAGGATCTGCAACAATTAGTAGACGCTGTGGTTGTACACAGTGAGCAGCTGGGGTTGGAATTAAATTGTAGGAAGACACAGGTTATGGTCGTCACTAGGAAGAACGAAGTACCACAATGTAATATACAAGTAAATGGGAATATTCTTCAACAAGTGAATCGGTTCAATTATCTCGGAACAGTCATAACATCTGATGGCAGATGCCTTGAAGAGATTAGAACAAGAATCGCCATTGCGAAAGTAGCCTTTAGCAAGATGAAAAACATTCTGACCAATAAATTGATGTCAATTGAAACGAGAAAAAGAGTGTTGAGGGGATACATAGAGCCTGTTCTTTTGTATGGATGTGAAACTTGGACAATGTGCAGTCAAGCTGAAAAACATCTGATGGCTGCAGAAATGTGGTTTCTGAGGAAAATGCAAAGAATACCATGGACAGATAGAAAAACCAATGACCAAGTACTACAAGAGACAAATGAAAATCGTAGATTGATTAGAGAAATTAGACGTAGACAGTCAAAATTTTTTGGACATGTTATGAGAAGAAATGGACTGGAGAACTTGGTGACAGCTGGCAAGATCGAGGGGAACAGACCAAGAGGAAGACCGAGAGGAAAATACCTGGATGGCTTGGCCACATGGCATGGACGAGACAGGAACACTGAGCTGATCCACGACTCTGGTCTCATCTCATCATGTTCCTCTTGTACCTTGCGGTGTCGAGGTGAAGTATAAACTTCGTGAGAGTGCCCGGTTATGGGCTTCGTATATCGACATTCCCATGGATTCTGTTATTCCCTCCGTCCAGCGTTTACGTGGTCGGCCTCTTCCTCTGTTTCCATCTGGTCTGTACGTCATTGCCTGTTGTGGCATGCTGTTGACTGGTAGCCTACTTGCATGGCCAAACCATTTGACTTGCTGCTTTCTAATAAAATCTAGAGCAGCTTTAACCCCCACTTTAGTCCTGATTTCTTCATTTCTGATCTTATCTCTTCTTGATACGTTGAGTATTCTTCTCAGGAACCTCATTTCTGTTGTTGTGATTTTTCTTTTCTCTTTTTCTGTCATTGTCCAGGTTTGGCATTGGTAGCACAGAGTTGGTAGGAAGATTGTGTTGTAAAGTGCTTTCTTAGTAGTTATTGATACATGTTTGTTCTTTAGTATTGGTGCCATTTGTCCAATGAGTTGATTTGCCTTATTGCACCTATTTTCGATCTCGTCTTCTGATCTGCCATTTGATGATATTATACTTCCTAGGTACTTGAAGCTCTTTACTTGTTTCAAGGGATGTTCGTTTAGGTGAATTGTTGCTGTTTGTTCTTCTTTAGTTATAGTCATTACCTCTGTTTTGCTTGTGCTAATTTTCATGTTATGTTCCCTACACATTTCGTTTAGACTATTCATGTGGTCTTGTAATTCAGCTTCTGATTTTGCTATTAGTGCTTGGTCGTCCGCAAACAGGAGTTCTCTAATGGTTAGATTTGCAGATGGTTCTTCTTCTGTGTTCTCGTCATGCGGTATTCTTGCTGTCTCTGCTTGGCTGGTTTCTTTACATATGTTGTCTATATATGTTATGAACAAGAGAGGGGACAGGACACAACCTTGTCGTACTCCAGATCTTATGGTGAAGGGTTCTGAGTGTCCTCCAGTTGCTCTCACTATGCATTCACTGTTGTCGTATAAACTTCTACATAGGTTTGTTAGATGTGTACTCACTCCATATTGTTTAAGGATTTCCCACAGCTTGTTTCTATCTACCCTATCAAATGCCTTTTCTTGGTCAACAAAGGCTAAGTAGAGTGTTTCATTGAATTCAATTGATTTTTCTATAAGTTGTCTAAGAGCAAAAATGGCGTCTGTGCATCCTTTGTTTTTCCTAAATCCAAGCTGCGTTTCGCTTAGCTGGGGTTCTAAAGTAGTTCGTAATCTTTTTTCAAGAATTTTGCAAAATATTTTCCCAGTATGACTCAACAGTGAAATGCCTCTGTATTGTGTGCAATCTCTTTTGCTGCCTTTGTTTTTCCAAATTGGGATAATTATGGCGTTTCCCCAGTCTCGTGGTGTCTGTTGTTCTACCCAAACATGGTTGAATAGTCTATGTAGCCAAGCTGTTCCTACTTCCCTTGCTGCTTTAATTAGTTCATTTGGTATTTCATCCTGTCCTGGTGATTTGTTCAATGGGGCTAATCTGATGGCTTCTATAATTTCTTCTTTTAGTATGTCTGGTTCTAGTTCCTCGGTGACATCTGTGTAGGTCTCTTGAATTCCTGTGACATCTGATGGGATGTTGAGAAGTTGTTCGAAATACTGCTTCCATCTTATTAGGATGTGTTTTTGTTCACTTATTGGTTCTCCATTTTCGCTGTTAATTATTTCAGTTGGGTCAAAGGGTACTCCTCTGGTTCGCATTGCACTTATCTTTTTGTAGAAGTTTCTGGTTGCCTCCTTGTAGTTTTTATTTAGGGTTTCTCCATACTCTTCCCAGTCTTTCTGTTTTTCCCTCTTTACTATTCTACTCACATGTCTTCTCGATATTCTGTATTCCATGAGATCACATTCCTGTTTGCTCTTCAACCACTTTTTATATTTTTCCTTTTTTTCTTTTACCGCTTTCTTTACTTCTGCGTTCCACCAACTTGTTATTTTCTTTATCCGTGTTTTGCATTTTTTCGTGGTTCCGCATGTTATTTTTGCAGTATTTAAAACGCTTGATTTGAACGTCTCCCATTCTTCTTCCACTGTTTTTCTTTCCGTAGGTAATTTTACAAAGAGTTCAGTTAGTTCTTTCTCATAATTTTCCCTTACTGCCTCGTCTTTAAGGTTTTTTAAGTTTACTGATTCGCATGGCATGTATTTTCCTGCTTTTTGTTTTCTTCTTCTAATGGTTCTTATTGTGGCAACGACTGCTTTATGATCTGTGTTTATACTGAAATTGGGCACTGCTCTTGCATCTAATATATTTCTCTTTCTGTTATTTCTTGTTAATATAAAATCAATTTGGCTTTTAGTATCTAGATTGTTCCATTTATACCAGGTGTATACTTGCGAATCTTTATGTTTATAGAATGTGTTTGTTATATAGAGATCGTGTTGGCTGCAAAGCTCTATCAGTCTACTTCCGTTATCATTCCTTTCATTTTGCTGATCTCCAAATGCTCCCAGGTGTTTTTCTATGCCCCCTCTGTTATGTCCTAGTCTTGCATTGAAGTCTCCCATAACTATGATGTTGTCCTGCTTATCTATTTTATTTAGCACATCATGTATGTCTTCGTAGAAGTCCTCACATTCTTGCTCATTATTGTTTGCATTACATGGTGCGTATATCTGTACATATGTTGTGATTGTTTGTTCTTTTATTCTCACTGTTATGATTCTTTCTGATATATATTTTATTTCTAGTATTGCTCTTGCTAGCTGTGGTTCGATGACTATTCCCACACCGTGTCTTGCCCTTTCTTGCTGTTCTACTCCAGAGTAAACAAACGTGTAACTGCGGTGGAGCTCCTTGCATCCTTTCCCTTTTGTTCTGGTGTCCGCTATTCCCATCAGACCAATATTCCTCTTCTCCATTGTTTCTATAAGCTCTTCTTCTTTACTATTGAAACCACAGACGTTCATTGTGCCTATTTTTTGAATCGCTGATCTATCTCGTAGTCCGTTAACATTGCCGGGTCGATAGCCGTTTGGGTCAGTCCGTTTATACTTCTTAGTTTTTCTACGAGCAGTATGAAGATCCCCTGCCGGCTTGCTAGGCCAGTCGCAGGTTTAGGACACTAATCTGACCACAGGGAGTCCATCCCCTATGGCGAGCCATAGCCCCGTTAGCCCATGACCTCGCGGTCATGGTTGCCCGGTCTGCACCACGTGGAGGTGGGGGTTGACTTGTGTAGTCTGCGGGTCATCGGCAGGCTACTAATTTTCGCTCTTCACTCTGGTGATCGAGTGAAATGGCGAATCATGACCGCCCACGCTTTCCGGCATGGCACATGATTGATTGATTGACATTGGCACCTTGCCGTCTTGACAGACGATAGTTTGTGCTTTAAAAAGGCATAATAACTTTTAACTATGGCGGTAGCGAGTGTGACTGATAAGGCCAATTTGCGCTGTAAATGTCCGTTCACAGTGGGTGCATGTGAACACGTGGTCATTTCCACCATCATGCACCATCTTACGTCTCAAACGCTTGGTGTGTGACTTTTCTGCAATAATTTTCTCCTTTGACTTTATTCCATTTCTGATATTTGCCCTCCATGCAACACGTTCAGCGGCGACTTGCTCCCAATGTGCATTATCAATGCCTGTATCAATCATGTCCCGCTTACACACATCTTTGTATCGTAGTAGAGGCCGACCCTGAGATCTCTTACCCATCTGTAATTCACCAAAAAAGATATCCTTTGGTATTCTACCATCATCCATCCGCCTAAGATGTCCTATCCATCTAAGTCTACGAAGACTGAGCATGGAATAAACTGTCACACAACCTGATCTTTCCAATACTTCAGTATTTGTGATTTTGTCTTGCCACTTAATACCAAGAATTCTTCGCAGACACCGCATATGAAAGCTGTTTAAATTGTTCTCTTGGTGTGAGTAAGTTGTCCAGGTTTCACTGCCATAGAGAAGAGTACTAAGGACACAGGCTTGATAGACAAGGACTTTTGTTTTGGCAGTAAGCTTCCTGTTCTCCCGGACTCTTTTTCTTAACCTGTTCATTGTTGTTGCTGCCTTACCAATCCGGATGTTGATTTCCTGATCTAGGGATAATTTGCTATTTACCACCGATCCTAGATATGTAAAATGGTCTACTATCTCTAGTTCGGCGTCGTCAATAAAGATTGATGGTACCCCATGTGCACCTTGTGACATAATCTGTGTCTTCTTTTTGCTAATTGTTAAACCAAATTCAGAACAAGCATTGGAGAATGCAGATAGTAGACATTGCAATTCTTCCTCAGAGTGGGTCGTAACTGCAGCATCATCTGCAAAAAGCAACTCTCTGATCAGTACCCTCCTAATTTTGGTCTTAGCCTTCAATCTCTGAGCATTGTAGAGGCCGCCATCTGAGCGTGAGTGAATGTATATACCACCATCCTGATCACGAAATGCATATTTCAGTAGAAGTGAAAAGTATATTCCAAAGAGGGTGGGAGCTAGTACACAACCTTGCTTGACTCCACTCTTGATTTCAAATTCTTCAGAAGTTGCACCATCAAACTTGATTATACCCTTCATGCCTGTGTGGAACGATTCCACAATGGACAGAAGAGTTGGTGGGCAGCCAATCTTCTTTAGTGCCTTGAACAGACCCTCACGACTGACCAAATCAAATGCCTTTGTGAGGTCGATGAAGGCAATAAACAGTGGTTGATTCTGTTCACGGCATTTTTCTTGCATTTGTCGCAATGAGAATATCATATCAGTGGTAGACCGGTTCTGTCGAAAGCCACACTGTGATTCGGGGTAGACTTGATCTCCTAGGACTTGAAGTCTGCGCAGAACAATTCTGGCAAATACTTTTCCAACAATACACAGAAGTGAGATACCCCTATAGTTGTTGCAGTCGCTCCGATCGCCCTTGTTCTTGTACAGTGTTATGATGCTTGAATCTTTGAAATCCTGTGGGACTTGTCCTTCACGCCAGCATAGCTCTATTAGCTGGTGGATCTGTATAGTGAGTGTGTCTTGCCCACTCCTGATAACCTCTATTGGAATCCCATCCTTACCTGGAGCCTTGCCAGATGCAAGTTCATTTATAGCACACTTAACTTCTGTTATGGTGGGAAGTGTGTCCAGGTGGTCAAGAGTTGGTAGAGCCTCTATGGCGTTGAGGGCATTATCCGCTAGTTTGGTCTCACTTGAGTAAAGCTCCAAATAGTGCTCTACCCATCTGTCCATCTGCTGTTTCTTATCAGTGATGACTTCTCCAGTCAAGGTTTTCAATGGTGCACTTCTTTTGATCACTGGACCACAGGCTTTCTTTATTCCTTCATACATGCTTCTTATGTCTCCCTTATCACTTGCGATTTGAATGGACTCACATAACTTGATCCAATAATCATTTGCACACTGCCTGGCAGCCTTTTGCACATCCTTCCTAGCTTGCCTTAGCTCACTCAGAGTGTTACGCGTTGGTCTTTCCTTGTTTCTTAAGAGAGCTTTCTTCTTCTTATCAATCAAGGGCTGCAGAGTCTCGCTGTTGGCCGCAAACCAGTCCTGCCTCTTATGATCCACAGTACCGTAAACCTTTACGGCAGTTTTACAAAGAGTTTCCTTAAGTTTATTCCATTTATCATTTACTGTACAATTTTCTGGTGTATCAGTGAAAGCGTCTTCAAGTTGCTGTTGAAACTGAAAGCACTTTTCAGGATCATGAGTGTTAATAATATTAATCCTGGGGCTAGATTTGTGTTTAACTGTGTAGATTCTCTTTGGTCTCAGTCTAACCCTTTCAACAACCAAAGAATGATCCGTATCACAGTCAGCACTGTGGTAACTACGAGTCAATGATATATGGTTCAGATGTTGTCTCCGTGTGATGATGAAGTCCAGCTGGTGCCAATGGCCGGATCTTGGATGTTTCCATGTGACCTTATGCATCTCTTTTGTTTTAAAAAAGGAGTTTGTAATACATAGGTCATTACTGGTGCAATGCTCCAGCAGCCTTTGCCCATTTTCATTCATGCGACCGATGTTGTATTTTCCAAGGCACACTGGCCATGAACTCGAGTCCTTGCCCACACGAGCATTGAAATCACCGAGCATATAAATGTAGTCGGATTTTGGAACTGCCTTGATCACAGAGTCTAATTCCTCATAGAACAAATCCTTCACATCATCAGAGGAATCGAGTGTCGGTGCATATGCAGTAATAATGGTGGCAAACCCACAAGAGGTTGCCAAGCGCAGGGATAATAGTCTTTCATTTCCTCCTGCTGGAATTTCAATCATTCCCAGTAGCGAATTCTTCACTGCAAAGCCCACACCGTGTTGCCTTTTTTCTGCCTGCCCTTTACCCTTCCAGAAAAAGGTGTAGTTGTTTTCCCTGAGTGACCCTTCCTCAGCGAGGCGAGTCTCCTGCAGGCCAGCAATATCAATGTTAAGACGATTGAGTTCGGCATCAATCACAGCCGTTTTTCTCACATCGTCAATATTGGTCAAGTCAGTGGAAAATCCTGGACACATGGTTCTCACGTTCCAGGTTGCAAGCCGTAGCTTGAGGTTTCTATTTATATTTTTGTTTGTACCTGGTACATTGGTTTTACAGCCTGCGATTCAGATTTTGTCCTAGCCCCAAGCACCCATTGAAGCAGGCAGGCTGTGGCGGATCAGCACCCAATTGGCTGGGGGCTGCCCAGCTTGAGGCGGGCGGTAGCTGATCAGTGACACCTATAGGTATAGGTATCACCCACCGTCAGAGGCAACGCGTGGCGCCCCATGTCTACGCCAACTGACAAGGACTTATAACCCGTAACAGTTGCCTCTCGCTTTGATTCCGAGACCAGTTAAGACCAGGGATGGAGTTATTGCCTCTCCATAGCACAAAGCCGGGCTAAAATATAGAGATCATGTGTTGCCCATGCAGCATGATCCCTCTCTCGGCCTGCCTAGTTCACTCCAGAGGAAAGGTAACACCCCTACATCTGGAACAAGACAAGCTGCAGAAGCTGCCGGATCAGCAAAGCAATGCTCTAACTGTCCGCCTGTCGGAGCTTCGATCCTAGACCAGTCGCCAACCAAGGCTTAGGGCCTGGTCTGCCCTGCCATGACAATTTTGTCTTTAGCTTGCATTTCCTCGCACCAGGGTAAGGCTTGTACCCTCCCAATTGCGCTCTTCCGCCCGAAGCCGTTGGCACAATGTGGGGTGTCGGGTTTGGTAAGCGCCGCCCAACGTTCGGCGCTAACAGAAACCAGGTAGTACCGTCTACTGTTATACGGTAGCTCAGTCATATCTGACTAAGACCTGACTGCAACTGTCTGATGTACGCCTTAAAATTATTAATACTTTTTGTACAGGAAGAAAAAGAAGAAGAATAAAAAGAATTGTTGCCTGGCAAAAAAAGTTGAAATAAATAATGAAATGACCTTGGTTCTATTTCTTGATTCTAGCATTTATTGGCCGTATGTTATTTTCTAGTCAAATTTAAATTTCATTAAATTCCCATTGCTTAATAAAATGCCGAACCTAATACATTTGGGAAGCTCGGCATTATTATAGCAACCTGGAAAAATTGGCTGTGTCTGCATCACTTGGTGGGGTATTGGCGCATGATAATTCTAATGTGGTCGGACAGATTGTTTGTGTCTGCATCACTTGGTGGGGTATTGGTGCATGATAATTCTAATGTGGTCGGACAGATTGTTTGTGTCTGCATCACTTGGTGGGGTATTGGTGCATGATAATTCTAATGTGGTCGGACAGATTGTTTGTGTCTGCATCACTTGGTGGGGTATTGGTGCATGATAATTCTAATGTGGTCGGACAGATTGTTTGTGTCTGCATCACTTGGTGGGGTATTGGTGCATGATAATTCTAATGTGGTCGGACAGATTGTTTGTGTCTGCATCACTTGGTGGGGTGTTGGTGCATGATAATTCTAATGTGGTCGGACAGATTGTTTGTGTCTGCATCACTTGGTGGGGTATTAGTGCATGATAATTCTAATGTGGTCGGACAGATTGTTTGTGTCTGCATCACTTGGTGGGGTATTGGTGCATGATAATTCTAATGTGCTCGGACAGATTGTTTGTGTCTGCATCACTTGGTGGGGTATTGGTGCATGATAATTCTAATGTGGTCGGACATATTGTTTGTGTCTGCATCACTTGGTGGGGTATTGGTGCATGATAATTCTAATGTGGTCGGACAGATTGTTTGTGTCTGCATCACTTGGTGGGGTATTGATGCATGATAATTCTAATGTGGTCGGACAGATTGTTTGTGTCTGCATCACTTGGTGGGGTATTGGTGCATGATAATTCTAATGTGGTCGGACAGATTGTTTGTGTCTGCATCACTTGGTGGGGTATTGGTGCATGATAATTCTAATGTGGTCGGACAGATTGTTTGTGTCTGCATCACTTGGTGGGGTATTGGTGCATGATAATTCTAATGTGGTCGGACAGATTGTTTGTGTCTGCATCACTTGGTGGGGTATTGGTGCATGATAATTCTAATGTGGTCGGACAGATTGTTTGTGTCTGCATCACTTGGTGGGGTATTGGTGCATGATAATTCTAATGTGGTCGGACAGATTGTTTGTGTCTGCATCACTTGGTGGGGTATTGGTGCATGATAATTCTAATGTGGTCGGACAGATTGTTTGTGTCTGCATCACTTGGTGGGGTATTGGTGCATGATAATTCTAATGTGGTCGGACAGATTGTTTGTGTCTGCATCACTTGGTGGGGTATTGGTGCATGATAATTCTAATGTGGTCGGACAGATTGTTTGTGTCTGCATCACTTGGTGGGGTATTAGTGCATGATAATTCTAATGTGGTCGGACAGATTGTTTGTGTCTGCATCACTTGGTGGGGTATTGGTGCATGATAATTCTAATGTGCTCGGACAGATTGTTTGTGTCTGCATCACTTGGTGGGGTATTGGTGCATGATAATTCTAATGTGGTCGGACATATTGTTTGTGTCTGCATCACTTGGTGGGGTATTGGTGCATGATAATTCTAATGTGGTCGGACAGATTGTTTGTGTCTGCATCACTTGGTGGGGTATTGATGCATGATAATTCTAATGTGGTCGGACAGATTGTTTGTGTCTGCATCACTTGGTGGGGTATTGGTGCATGATAATTCTAATGTGGTCGGACAGATTGTTTGTGTCTGCATCACTTGGTGGGGTATTGGTGCATGATAATTCTAATGTGGTCGGACAGATTGTTTGTGTCTGCATCACTTGGTGGGGTATTGGTGCATGATAATTCTAATGTGGTCGGACAGATTGTTTGTGTCTGCATCACTTGGTGGGGTATTGGTGCATGATAATTCTAATGTAGTCGGACAGATTGTTTGTGTCTGCATCACTTGGTGGGGTATTGGTGCATGATAATTCTAATGTGGTCGGACAGATTGTTTGTGTCTGCATCACTTGGTGGGGTATTGGTGCATGATAATTTTAATGTAGTCGGACAGATTGTTTGTGTCTGCATCACTTGGTGGGGTATTGGTGCATGATAATTCTAATGTGGTCGGACAGATTGTTTGTGTCTGCATCACTTGGTGGGGTATTGGTGCATGATAATTCTAATGTGGTCGGACAGATTGTTTGTGTCTGCATCACTTGGTGGGTTATTGGTGCATGATAATTCTAATGTGGTCGGACAGATTGTTTGTGTCTGCATCACTTGGTGGGGTATTGGTGCGTGATAATTCTAATGTGGTCGGACAGATTGTTTGTGTCTGCATCACTTGGTGGGGTATTGGTGCATGATAATTCTAATGTGGTCGGACAGATTGTTTGTGTCTGCATCACTTGGTGGGGTATTGGTGCATGATAATTCTAATGTGGTCGGACAGATTGTTTGTGTCTGCATCACTTGGTGGGGTATTGGTGCATGATAATTCTAATGTGGTCGGACAGATTGTTTGTGTCTGCATCACTTGGTGGGGTATTGGTGCATGATAATTCTAATGTGGTCGGACAGATTGTTTATGTCTGCATCACTTGGTGGGGTATTGGTGCATGATAATTCTAATGTGGTCGGACAGATTGTTTGTGTCTGCATCACTTGGTGGGGTATTGGTTCATGATAATTCTAATGTGGTCGGACAGATTGTTTGTGTCTGCATCACTTGGTGGGGTATTGGTGCATGATAATTCTAATGTGGTCGGACAGATTGTTTGTGTCTGCATCACTTGGTGGGGTATTGGTGCATGATAATTCTAATGTGGTCGGACAGATTGTTTGTGTCTGCATCACTTGGTGGGGTATTGGTGCATGATAATTCTAATGTGGTCGGACAGATTGTTTGTGTCTGCATCACTTGGTGGGGTATTGGTGCATGATAATTCTAATGTGGTCGGACAGATTGGCTGTGTCTGCATCACTTGGTGGGGTATTGGTGCATGATAATTCTAATGCGGCGCCCTTTTGTTTATAGTGCAGAAGAACGGTTAGTTCCTCACGGCTTATACGAGACTGGTACTCCAGGGAATGCCCAGAGGGTCACTCGGGACTCCAAGGACAGGCCAGACGGACAAATAATCAGGCTACTATTCAATTATGGAAGCCTTCTTGGATGGCGGGGAATGCCCATGGTCTGCCCCTGCCTCCTCTTAAGGGCTAACCGTTAATTCTTCGGCTGATCTGAATGGACCAGCTGATATGGGGATGACACCACAAACATTGAGGCTTGACCGTCCTACAAAACTCCCGGGAAGTTTAACTTGGTTAACAAATGCCCGCATAAGTCAGATGTGTCGGCCGAAAGGTGCAAATATTGCAGCTCTGTTGTAAACATGCACAACGCAATTAAGTCCAAATAATATTCCGGACGAGCGCAGACGAAAAGGAAGAGTGCTACTGGCACAATTAGTATTGGGAATCTTCGCAGGCCGTTTCAGATGAGGACGGAACACGAAAGGGTACTTCCTGAGTTCTGTCATGTGGGTTCTTGAATCACCTCATCTCAGTTCTTCGAAAGAAAAGACGCAGATAGTGTTTGGCAAGTTGAGTCAGATGATATTTGCTACATATGTCATCGAGGTATCAGGACAATTCTAGAGAAGTTATGCCATTTGGTGGGGTACTGACATCACCCACCGAGTGCCGTCTGGTCTGTGGGTTCAGCACAATGTACCCAATGCCTCTAAGGTGTTTTTTGTTCGTGTATCCAAAAATAGTTTCTTGCTATGAGTCCGTTATTTGATAGGGCCATCACACATTGTAGGCCTTAATGCAGGGGCGAATCTGTGGCCAGTATTTCTCTCATTTAGCAGGCGATGGTTTTCCCTTGTCTACCGTGGAACTGTCTATGGTTTAACTCGCTAACTTTGTCTACAGACACCAACCTTACTTGGGAGATGTTGTGCTCCCTCCAACACCCCCACCCTTTCTCCCCCCATACCCTCAGGTGGTTGTATCATAGGGTTGTGAGACATTTGACAGTTAGGTACTGTACACAACTTGATTAATCTCAACTATGCTACGATAATCTGTTTGCATCCACGAGCACTTATTAAAGATTTAAAGTTACCCTCAATATCTAGAGGCCACTCAACCATACTCCACCGCCTTGTGGAAGGGTCTAGAAGTTGGTTAGTTAGTTGGTTGGTTGGTTGGTTAGTTGGTTGGTTGGTTATTTGGACGGTTGTTTGTTTGGTCGGTTTGTTGGTTAGTTGGTTGGTTGGTTGTTTTTTCGTTAGTTGGTTGGTTGGTTGGTTGATTGGTCGGTTGGTTGGTTGGTTAGTTGGTCGGTTGGTCGATTGGTTGATTGGTCAGGTGGTTTGTTGGTTGGTCGGTAGGTCGGTAGGTCGGTCGGTTGGTCGGTTGATTGTGTAATGCTCTGGAGGACTGTTTAAGCGCCTATTGTCAATGCTTTTCTGTTGGGGTCATGTGCTCCTTGGCTTGCATCCCTTCAAATGAGGCTGGTGTAGAGACTTTCCTCCCGACCCACTACCGAAGCACCGTCTCTACGGACACACAGCTGCGTAATTCTCCCGCCCCTCTCCAAGCTGAGAAACCAGACGGGGGTGCGAGACAAGTACTGCAACTTAATATCTGGGGAGAGTATGAATAAAATTAGTGGAACTGTATTAAAGTTGCGGTAAAGTAAACAATATAAATTAACACAAAGTAATGCAGCTTTACATAACAGAATTACAAAACGCATGTGGGCGTTGTTGCGACTAGCCTTCATCAAGAAACAAATAAAATAAATAAAATGTTTTGCATATCCTTTACAGGACATCGTTGTCAACATCAGCATCTTTCAACTGATTATTGATTTCTTGGCAAGATTACGCTCAGTAGTTTGCCTTTGCTGTCTGAGCGACCGACTCCATACTCTTATAAGTCACTGGAGCGACTTGAACAGCTTCGAATTCTCGTGCGCACACGTCAACCACGAGAGTACTCGGGGTTACGGAGAAAGCTGCTAAACTCTCGACCAGGGAGACCGGCCAAGAAACAATTACATACAGAAAATACACGGAGACGACCCTCCAGTGATAACATTAATGCATGTGAACAGAATGGAACGAGTGAAAAAGATGAAAAACATAAATTAGATCAATAAAGAGAAAATGCAAATTTGAAAAACCATTGTTGCTACTTATCTCAGAATCCGAGACTCATAGTTTATAGTATCACAACAATTATCACAACCTGGGATTCTGAGATAAGTAGCAACAATTATTTTTAAAACAATAAGTTTCTTTTCATTGTTCTAATTCTTTCCCCATCTTTTCATCCTTCCCATCATTTTCTTATATAGTCACTGGAGGGTCTTCTTTGCGATTACATGTTGTGTTTTGTGTATGTATTTGTTTGCTCATAAAGGTTAGTTGCCGCAATGTCCTGTGTTTTTCTTAATTCTGTTCTGTAAAGCTGCATGACTTTGTGTTATCTACTATTGTTTACATCTGGGGAGAGCCGTGTTAGTGTGTATCCAGATCATGATTCAGGACAGCACACACAGACGAGCTGGGATAAAGCCGAAGTTCGTTTTCTTTCCTACGGAAGTTTTGTGTATTTCGGGAGTCTCCGTGGCGAAGTGGTCAAGCCGTCTGACTCAGGCTCCGAAGGTTGTGGGTTCGATTCCGGGCCGCGTCCTTCGGTTCACGAGTGCATTTTTAGGAGACTCCTGAGGGTCGTCGCTGGAGTTACGAAGTTCGTGCTTTGTATGACGCTTTAGGCAGTTCGCTGCTGAAAGAGACTGCGCTATACGGGATAAAAACCCGGTGCAATGAAGTCTACCCTTTCGACTTTTAAGCGACTTTTTGTGTGTGTATTTCATTGCCAACAGACGCCCGGCAATGCCTAGAAAACAACAGCTTCCAGCGTTAATGAGCCAAGAACCGACATCACAGTTCTCTGGGCATGCTCATATGCACTCCATCTTCAAAAAGAATCTCAAAATTGAGAGGGAAGACAAGGAGAACTTTCAATCAAATAGCATTGGGAACGATTTATAGTATGGCTCTTCGCTGGCTGTTGAATGAGGGCACAGAATGCGTATGGGAATGTCCTGAGTGCGGTGATGTCGGTTCTTAGTTCAACTCAACTCAACTCAACTCAACTTCAACAAGCCCAAATACTGACGGTGCCTGGTGCAGTCTGATTACGTGTCCATCTGACCTTTCCTGGTTTATATCACACTTAAGACATAAACACGTCTTGATTGCTGTCTTGTATTCCTTGCAGGTTGTGCTAGTATTGAACTACATCGATGCAGTGCTGACCTTGTTCTGTCCGTTTGTTCTCATGCTGGTTGTGGTGCCGCTTGTGGGCCTCAGCGCCTTGTCTGCATACGAGAGGAAGAAGCGCCTTAGCAGTGGTACAGACATGGCGGCCAGAAAAAGGTAACATGAATTGTATCTTGTCAACTTTTAGTTTATCGTCTTCATCATCGTGTGCCCTGACAACTGGTGTAGATGTTCATATCAATCCACAGATCTCGGCTCCTGGTGTCCTTGATGAAATCCATTGATTGATGTTACCCCTCCAGGCCAACATCCTCGTGCATTCAGCATCACTTGTCTAGTTCTAGCTCTGCCCCTTCTGTTGCTAATCTGTCCAGTCGTCGTAATGTTCACCAGGTATTCCACAAGTATTTCAGTGATGTTCACGATGTATTCCAAAAGTATTTCAGTGATGTTCACCAGGTATTCCACAAGTATTTCAGTGATGTTCACGAGGTATTCCATAAGTATTTCAGTGATGTTCACGATGTATTCCACAAGTATTTCAGTGATGTTCACAAGGTATTCCACAAGTATTTCAGTGATGTTCACGAGGTATTCCACAAGTATTTCAGTGATGTTCACCAGGTATTCCACAAGTATTTCAGTGATGTTCACCAGGTATTCCACAAGTATTTCAGTGATGTTCACCAGGTATTCCACAAGTATTTCAGTCATGATCACGATGTATTCCACAAGTATTTCAGTTTTCCAGACATGATTTTGCTTATGAGCAGGGGTTTTTCATGTTGAGATCTTGTAGAATTTCTGTATTTTTCTCTTTCTTGGTCTACGATATTTCAAGAACATTCTGAAGGATAAGATAAAAAGTGAAAACAATTAATGGAACTGCGGTAAAGATGTGTAAATGTTAGTAATAAAAAACGACACGGAGTAAAGCAGCTTTACATCATTGTAGATCTGTAAATCTGCATTACCCGGTGATCTTTTATAATCTTACCATAGAAAAGAACGTCTTAGGGTAAACTACATGACTTAAGCATACAGAGTCGCAACTTCAATAAGAGAATCAAAGATAGAGAACATCCGTTGGATCTTTTCCCTAGGTTATACTGGTGTGTTGGGAAACGAGCAGGAGGACAAAGTGGCTGGATTTGCACAGCTGTGTGTGGTATTAGTGCACGATAACGCAAATATCGTCTGGGCCCTGGGGTATCATATGTATAGTGAGGAAGCACACACACAGCACCATTGCCCAGAGAGAATGATGCGGTAGGGAGTGACCATAGGATCTGGACACACAATTCTCCGAAGAAAGGCCAGACGGACACATAAACATTCTGCACCTAGTACCACTAGTATTGGGACTTTTCGCTGGTTGTTGAAGATGAGGACAGAGCGCGAATGGAAATGTTCCTAGTTCTGTGATCTCGGTTGTTAATTCAGCTCAACTCAGTTCAACAACTTTTAGCATGTCCCTTCATCATCATCATCATCATCATCATCATCATCATCATCATCATCATCATCATCATCATCATCATCATCATCATCATCATCATCATCAACAAGTGCACTGCCTGCTGGCGTAGGCGTCCATGTCTCTCCACATATCTCGGTCTATGTAGTTCTGGATCAACTCTGCTGATGGTATTCCTCCATGTCACCGTCTCAATCCATCCAGCATCATTTCTCTTGGCTGCCCGGGTCTCTCTTTCCCTTGATCATTACAGTTGTCACGATATTCTCTAATGCCTCTTTTACAAGGACAAAATATTTAGCTTTCCCCAAAATGTGCTTCCCTTAAACACGAATCTCCTTCGACGTTCAGTTTTTCCTCGGATACATGTGTGCCAGTCTCCATCTAGCGATATTCTCTCAGTGGTATTAATTAACACTCGTAGATGTGAAGGACAGGAGTAATGATCAGAAGACGCAAAAGACAATAAAGCAATTAAAAGCTATAGGCACATTGTGGAGGCACATTTTCTGAGGACTATTTGGTGGAGCTTCCACGCACACTCCTTCCTTCAGCAAGGTGGTGTTCCCATTTGAAGGTGACAACTTCGAAACCCGGTAGACATAAAGCGTGTAATGTTTGTACTGTCCAGTGCCTGCTCTGGTTTCTATTTCTTGTCTTTGCTTTTATGTGTTAGTTAGTTAGATAATTAGTTACTTAGTTAGTTAGTTAGTTATTTTATTAATTAGATAGTTAGTTAGTTGGTAAGTTAGTTTATTAGTTAGTTAGATAGTTTATTAGTTAGTTAGTTAGATAGTTTATTAGTTAGTTAGTTAGTTAGTTTATTAGTTAGTTACTTAGTTTATTTGTTAGTTAGTTAGTTTATTAGTTAGTTAGTTAGTTAGTTAGTTAGTAAGTTAGTTTATTAGTTAGTTAGTTAGTTAGTAAGTTAGTTTATTAGTTAGTTAGTTAGTTAGATAGTAAGTTAGTTTATTAGTTAGTTAGTTTATTAGTTAGTTGATTAGTTAGTTAGTCATTTAGTTTATTAGTTAGTTATTTAGTTAGTTTATTAGTTAGTTAATTTATTACTTAGTTAGTTAGTTAGTTAGTTAGTTTTTTAGTTAGTTAGTTAGTTAATTAGTTAGTTAGTTAGTTAGTTTATTAGTTAGTTTATTAGTTAGTTAGTTAGTTAGTTAGTTAGTTAGTCATTTTGTTTATTAGTTAGTTAGTTACTTAGTTTGTTTATTAGTTAGTTAGTTACTTAGTTAGTTTATTAGTTAGTTAGTTAATTTATTACTTAGTTAGTTAGTTAGTTTTTCAGTTAGTTAGTTAGTTAATTAGTTAGTTAGTTTATTAGTTTGTTAGTTAGCTGGTTACTTTATTAGTTAGTTAGTTAGTTTATTAGGTAGTTAGTTAGTGTATTAGTTAGTTAGTTAGTTGGTTAGTTAGTTAATTAGTTTATTAGTTAATTAGTTTATTAGTAAATTAGTTAGTTAGTTAGTTTATTAGTTAGTGTATTAGTTAGTTAGTTAATTAGTTGGTTGGTTAATTAGTTAGTTAGTTATTTAGTTTATTCATTTGTTAGTTGGTTAATTAGTTGAATAGTTAATAAGTTAGTTAGTTACTTATATCATCCCCATTGCACATCGAACCATTCAGATCCCTTCCTCAGTACATCCAGCTGCATGTAGAGGCTAACGACAACAGTTCTGTGTTAGTTTATCAATATTCTCTGGCATCCTTGTTTGGCCACACCTATTGTAACTTACTGTTCTCGCAGTCTGACGATGGTTGTAGATTTACAGTCATCACTTGCTACTCGCAAACGACGTACTTCTCGTTTAGCAGTGGTTCTCAACCGGTGGGGAATTCCCCCCTCCCCCAGGGGGGAATTTTATGGTTTCCGGGGGGGGGGGGGGGAAATGAAGACTATTTCAAGATCGCGTTAATACAAGAACCGATTACTTGATATTGTTTTCCTCTTCATACTTTACAGTTATGTACGTCTCATGCTTCTAAAATTCATTTTATAAAGTAATTAGACCCACAAATCATGTTTTATGTGGATGTCTAGGCTTGTTTTAGTATATGCTATTAAATTAACCTTAAATTTTTACGTATACTGTGTAGGGGTGGAGGGGGAATTTTAGATATGAAATATGAAAGGGGGGAATGACGTTCTGAAAATATGGTGTAGGGGGGCACGGGCCAAAAAAGTTGAGAACCACTGTCGTAGAGCATTCATTTGTGAACGCACTATAATCACCGCGATAAGGCAGGAGATGCTTGGCCATGTCAATACATTCAGATATCTTGCGGCGATCATGACATCATATGGAAGCTGCGCCACAGAGATAAAGAGCTTAATGAACAACAAGTTCGGTATTTCAGAAGATAAAACTTATCATATGTTATAAATCTCTTTCTTGATATCTTACTCTTCTCTTCTTTTTATTTCCCGTTTGTCTGGAAAGTTTGTTTTGGACATAATTGCGTTGTGACTGTTTACAGGAGAGCTACGATATTTGCGTCTTTCGGCCGACACATCCGACTTGTTCAGGCATTTGTTGGCCGGGTTAACCTTCCCGGGTTGACATCTTCTCTCATTTAATGGTCAGATCATCGTGGCAGAGTCGATCAGAGCCATCGTTTGTAAACTTCCGGTGTGCAGATGCCGAGGTAGCAGGTTCAACCCCTACACTGGTCAGATGGACTAAAATGTTGACTTCTCGTCCTTGACTTGGGGGAGTAAATTCAAGTACCACAGAAGTCAGAGTGGGTTCGCCTGATAGCGAGAAACACTTGTAATAATGAAAGCTAGTCCAGACGTAAAATATCAGTCAAATGTGAACTGCATTAGATTTCACAACAAGTGAAGGAAAAATATTGCATGTTCTTTGACAGGACGTTGAATTCAGACCCAACATTTATAGGCCGTTTGTTATTTACCAGGCAATTTAACTTTCAGTAGCTTGCCATTGAATTTTGAACGAGAAATCAGCATTTCAGTCAATCTGATCGGCGTGTAGAGTGAACCCACTTTCAGAAGAGAAAGTTTTTTTCTTGACATGTTAAACGCAGCCTGGTTTGCTGTATGGTTGTGGATCAAGGGATGTAACGGACATATTGGGAAGGGCTTGTCAGAAACGTTAAAAGTGTGATATAAATTACAATAACCATGCCACTGTCTTGTAACCTGTCAATATTGTTGTTAAGGATGTAAAGAGTGTTACACACGTGACATCACGGTGCGGTCGAAGTCAAAGACGCCATTACGAAGTTTAAAGATGGTCGCCTCACTTTTGACATTCACCAAATAGGAGCACCATTCTGTTATCCGTTGTTTGTTTAATCAGTGAAGGGGTGAAACCCATATAAATTCATCGACGAATGATGGTCTAGTATGGTGATTCTTGCCTGTCAGTCCAGCAAGTGTACGAGTGGAGTAGGAAGTTTCAAAACGGCGTGACTTCTGTGACAGGCTGTTAAGTCCGATGAACAGGTATAGCACACGCGATCACGGAAATTTTGTTTCCTACAGGAATTCAAACACTTTATCGGCACTGTAGGACTTGCAGTGAACAAAATGATACATTTGTTCTTTAATTTGTCAGAATACATTCACGGCGGGAAAAAAAAAAACATTTGACTGACATAGTAATCAATAGCGGTTGTCTGGTAGAGACTGTGAAACTAGAACATTATTTTCAGCTGTAAGAAAGGGACAAACGATGGCATGTGTTCGTATCGTGAGCAGAGAAGGTGTCAAGGTCTCACATCCGAGGTTGCGACGCGTTGTCTGTACCAACGCCAGACACCATAACAACACGCAACCCTGAGTAATGTTAGACACGGCAGAGAGAACGCGGCGTCTTTGCCAACGCCCGGATAAGCAGCCACGCACAGCAATTGAGTTCACCCCGTGAACCGTGCAGGGGACACCAGCTGACGTGAGCGTGTAGCGTGTAGGACGCCAGGACTGTGAGACGGGCTGAGATCGTTGAACGGACAGGTCGCAAGGGAATGCGAGTTGAGTTTGAATCTGCCTTGAGAGCTAGCCTGTATGACAGTGGGAGACTGGTTCGAACGCTTGTATAGTTTGACTGTAAGTGAGATGTTTATTGCTTGCATGTATTATTATGTATTGTAGTGATATTGTTCATGCTATAATGATTGTTATGGATTGTCAGTGCGCGATGTTTGTGCGATGATAAATGCGGCGCGTCAATAAAACGTGTGAATAATACTTTCGGATATTCACTTCGTGTGATTTGATAGTTTGATATTACTTCACACTTGCCAGAAAACGAGCTACTTGTCTTGTGTTATGCAAGACTCTGACAAGTGCGAATGTGGAGGCTTTCGTCTGGGTTTTGAATCAAATGCGAACGTATACATTTTCTTTGTCCGAGTTTGAAGCGAATGTGAACATGCCGATAGAAGTGCGCAAGTCATAGATTAAGGTAAAGTAACGAATTAATAGAGTTGATTTAATTAAATTATAAGTGTGAAGATATTATTTGAAGCCAACCGAGGCGTCTTCAGACTTATCACTAAATTCAACAAATTTTGTACCTAAAATCCAAAATGACGGCCGTGCCCTTGAATGTTATTGAGTAGGTTAGTGTGAGCTTGAAAGTTGTTGATTGCGGTAACGACTAACAATAATACTTAACAGCATACAAACCTTTACAGACTTCAGTGACATTATACACACCATACATTTACAAACGTTCTAATTTCGTTTAGTTTAAAAAGTACAGGTTTTTTGTGACAACTTTACCTGAGTCTGGTGAACTTCAAAAAGTTTTTGTGCGTCAACCCGAAAGACGTTCCAGTGTGATTTCGAGCACCACTGAACAGCACAGTACCCAAGGATTACTTGAGTATAAAATTTTTTTCAGCTTTCTTTATACTTTCGTTAGTCTGGCTTTGGACATTTTTTTTTTCGAAATATAGCGACTATAGGAAAGATCAGTGGAAAGAGAGGCAGAGGCATGCAGAGAGAAATGATGATGGGTGGACTGAGACGGTGGCATGAAGGGTTGTCGTCAACAGAGTTGATCCAGAACGCCAAGGACCGAGATCTGTGGAGGGACATGGACGCTTGCGCTGTTCAGCAGGCCAACTCATGCCGATGATGACGTTGAGGATGATGATGATAATGCTTATGATGATGATGTTTAATAGAAGAGTTGGAGTTAAGAGACTGAAACTATTGGACAAGAGAGACATAGGAAGAGGAGAAAGATGTACGTGAAAAGCTTTAACAGGCGAACAACAATTAACAATTTATGCAACACAAGTTCATCAAGATATCAGATGACAGCAACGAAAGGGGAGTGGTGATAGCCCATGTCTACCCCAGACCAGACACACAGAAGAAGGGGTAGAAAAGGATGCAACATCCTAGCCCGCAGGTTACTTTTGAGTCGGTATTTAGAGGAGGAATTAGTTCATAAAACCGTAATACATGTATGTTCAACTATTTTCAGTCGAACAAGACACAACACACAAGACACAACACACAAGACACAATAAACAAACACAACAAACAAGACACAATAGACACAACACAACAAACAAAACAACAAACTAGAAACAAAAGACAAGACAAAACAAACATGACAAAACAAACAAGGCACAACAAACTACACACAAAAGACACAACACAACAAACACAAAATAGAGAATAGGACACAATAAGCAAGCCATAACAGACAACACACAACAAACATGACAAAACAAACAAGACACAACAAACAAAATTCAACAAACAAGACACAACAAACACAACACACACAAAACACAACAAACCCAATACACAAAACACAAACACAACCAACACAACACACAAAACAAGACACAACAAATACAACACAACAGACACAAAACAACAAACACAACACAACAAACAAAAACGTAACAAAAAAGACACAACAAACAACACACAACAAACACATAACAACAGACAAGATTCAACAAACAAGACACAACAAACATGACACAACAAACATTACACAACAGACAAGACACAACAATCACAACACACAAAATAAAACACAACAAACACAACACAAGAAACACAACATACCAAACACAATACAACACAACAAACACAATTCAACAAACACAACACAACAAACACAACACCAGCAAACAACACAACAAAAACAACACAACAAACACAATACAGCAAACACAACACAACAAACACAAAAAACAAACCAAATACAACTTAACAAACACAACACATCACACAAGACACAACAGACAAGACACAACAGACACGACACAGCAAACACGACACAACAAAAACAACACAACAAAAACAACACAGCAAACACAATACAACAAATAAGACACGACAAACACAATACTATAAACACAACACAACAAACAAGACACAACAAACAACACGCAACAGACAAGACAACAAACACAACACAACAAACACAACACAACAAATAAATACACAACAGACAAGACACAACAAATAAGACACAACAGACAAGACACAACAGACAAGACACTACGATGACTAAAATAGTGTTATCATTACAGAAGTGAATCCATTTATAAACAGGCGTCTTGTTTTTTTACATTCCATTAGTGTCATTAGTATTGTTGTTTAAACTAACATTGTTCGTTTCTAACAATGTCTGTCTATTTACTTTTCATGTTTTGCCCTTATTCTGATTAATGGAATTACAATTTGTTTAAAAGCAACCACTATTTGTATAAGCTTTATATATCCAGTTTGTCCTAAAATATCCCATAGTTATAAGCCACCGTTTCTTTTTCTCTATGTTTGTCTGTTTGCCACTGAACCCCCTCCCCACCCTCTCCTCCACCCCCTCTGATATCTTCCTCAAAATCTATGACGTATTGTATCAATTCAGATCGTCCTTAGATGTCTTAAAAGCTATATTGAGCCAACGCGCGTAATGGACAAAGCGAGTAATGGACAATGTCCTGTTGAGCTGTGGTATTACAGAAGAATAATATGAACACCTTGGACGGATGGAAAGAACAATGAAGCCATCTTGAAAAACGCCAACTCACAAGTATAACCGGTTTCTTGCATTAGAGGAAGACAATCCACATTTGTTGGACATGTCATGAGAAGAGTAAAGCTGGAGAAAATCAGCATAAGCGAGCTCCTTTCCCCTCCAAGCCCTGGACCCCACAGTGGGTGCATGGTGATGACTGGGGCTTCACATCTGAGGGCAGACATGCCAGGAGGTCACCAGGTCATGGTTCACGACAGGACAGACGAACTGGCTGTGATTAGACCTGGGCTGGTCATGTCATGATTTCTTTAACGGATTAGATATTTCATTGACAACAATTGCCTCCCCTATTCCGCAGAAGAATGTCAATCAAATACCCAGAAAAAGGCCAACCGACCACATAGAAGAATGTCAAACCAATACCCAGAACCATCCATCTGTACATCTAACCGTCCCTCCATACATGTCTATGTCTATGTCTGTCTGTCTGCATGTATGTCTGTCTGTCTACAAAACAGTCCACTTGTCCATCTATCAATCAATATGTCCGACCGTCCACACATTTCTATATTTTTATCTGTCTGCCTGTCATTCTAGACAACCGCCCACCTCTCCATCCACATGCCCATCCATCCATCCTTCCACACAGTTGTATATGTCTATCCATATGTATATATGTTTGTCTGTTTGCCTGACCGGCCTTTCAACCGGCTAGATCTTCCATCTGTTCCTGCAAAATTCCATTCACCCATGGCGCAGTCTAGCTGAAAATTGAGAGAAAAGACCAGGATAACTTTCAGTCAGAGAGTGATGGAAACTCTTCCCTGGCTGTTGAACGAGGGGACGGAATGCTTAAGGGAATAGTCTGAGTGCAGTGATATCGGTTCTTAGCTCAACTCAACTCAGTCTAGCTGTCTATCTCTGCTAATCTAATATCATCACATCATGTCTGTCTATCTGTGAATGTATGTTCATCTCTCTACTCCTCAATCAGTGCTATCTATTTATCTAATATGTGATCGTCATGTATGTCTATCCATGACTCTATGATTATCTCTCTACTCGTCAGTCAGTGCTATCTATTGATCTAGTATGTTCATATCATGTCTGTCTATCCGTGACTCTATAACTATCTCTTTACTAACTAATCAATCTGTGTTTTCTGTATAATTAATATGTTCACATCATGTCTGTCTATTTGTGAATGTATGTTCATCTCTCTACTGTTCAACTAGTGCTATCTGTTGATTCAATATGTTCACATCATCTCTGTCTATCTCTGAATGTATGTTCATCTCTCTACTCCTCAATCAGTGTCATCTGCTAATCTAATATGTTCACATCATGTCTGTCTATCTGTGACCATTTGTTCATATCTCTACTCCCCTATCAGTGTCATCTTTTTTTTATCAGCCTAAGGACTAACTAACTGTCAATCATCCATACCATTTCAGGCAGACTAATCCATAAGTGTAGCAAATTTGCATTTTGGCTCTTCAATAATTGTGTACCCTCGGTTGATCTAATATGTTCACAACATATCTGTGTATCCGTGACTATATGTTCATCTCTATACTCCTCAATCAGTGATATCTGTTGATCTAATATCTTCACATCATGTTTGTGTATTCATGACTATATCAGATCATCTCAGGCTGACTCATCCATCAGTGTAGCAAATTTGCATTCTTGCCCTTCATCTAATTCCTTGACTGTCTGTTGATCTTTGCTTGTGTTAATTCCCTCTTGTATATTTATCTGCCAGTGTTTCTGTCATGCTTGTCCCCACGAGAGGATTCTTGTCCTTGAAATCTGAGAAGAGCACACTATAAACACCAATCCCCGCTAGCGACCACCTTGGGCAAACATTCCCAGACGCGTGGACAGTTCCAGTAAAGAGTTCCCCGCCAGCGCCACAATTGACAAATACACAAAAACCCACTTGTGTTGTGTGCAGGAGCTGAGAATTAACTGCAGCTGTCGCCCCTGTATATCTTTCGTCTGAACTGGAGGGTTATCGACCTGTCCCGGCGGCACGTGATCTCAGGGGTGACTGATTAAGAAAGATATAGACGCTTTACATCCTCTCTTTTTTGGGCTATAGTTACACGTGCTTTGGAAATGCTAGCTGTGGTTACTCAGGATTGTCACCATGTTGTGGCGTTCTTCTTCTTCGTATTCATTTTCTTCTTCTTCTCATCTTGTTCCTCTTGTGTCTAGCGGAGTTGAGGTGAAGTATAAACAGCGGGAGAGTGCCTGTGTATGGGCTTCATGTATCGATATTCCCATGGACTGTTATTCCCCGAGTCCATCGTTAACGTGGTCGGCCTCTTCATCTGCTTCCGTATGGTCTATACATAATTGCTTGTAGTGGTATAATGTTAGTTGGTATCCTAGCTAGTCTGATTATACTTCTTAGTTTTTCTGCGCGTTGTAGCGGTACCCTGAAGTCATGCCGCCATGTTATAGCGCTGTGCCGAAGTCATGTCGCCAAGTTGTAGCGTTGTCCTGAAGTCATGTCGCAAAGTTGTAGCGTTGTGCTGAAGTCATGTCGCCAAGTTGTAGTGTTCTGCTGAAGTCCACCGTTGTCTTATCCCTCTCCGTGGCGCAGGTGTTACGGACGCAATTCGTAAACCCGTATGCCACGTCTGAAACACAGCTGAAGGCGATTTGGCAGCAGACTGCCTTGCGTTAATTTTGATACAATGGTATGAGTGCCGGATTTTTAGAAAGCAATTGCAAAGTACTGAACATAACGTACCCAACAAATCACAAGAAATCAAACAATGCTCGGGCTGACTGCTATGTCCTGTAAATGAAATGCAACATACTTAACCGTTTTATTATTTACACAAGCTTGTCTGAAATCCTTGAATCGATCGTATGCCAAGTTTTTCCTTTTTAATAGTCGTTTTAAGGGCACCGTATTGCTTAATAACAACAATGTCTTTTTCGCAACGGTCAATGGAGTGTACTGGCGTGAATGAGACAGATGAGAGATGTATGGAGTCAGTGGTAGAATTGTTTGCAGAGCGGGATGGAGAGGACATCAATAGAACTTCGTCAATTTCAGTCATTGCTGTTTCACGCTCATTCGTTGTAGAAGAGAGAAGCCTAAATGAGACTGTCAGGTAGCTATACACAATGTAGAAGAGGAAAGACTAAAATAGATTGCCAGGTAGCTCTATAAAAGGATAGAAAGAGAAAGACTAAAATAGATTGTCAGGTAACTATATGCACAGAGTTGATGTTGAAGAAATACAAGGTCGGTTGTTTCTGTCTCACGCTCATTAAGTTATTTGCATAAGACTGCATATTGTAGTTCCAGTATCTAATAACTTTCGTTTTCATGGGATGTAAAACAGCCATAGTTGTCAAAACAAATTACAGGCTTCTAATTAATTAAAGATTCAAAGTTCTTACCCCTTTGACCCCACGCGCCGGTATACTGGCCTGACGTACCTTTATCAGAGACCTTACGAGCCGGTATACCGGCTTCCACGTGTTTTCTGTTTACATCTAAATGTTAATCGGCAACCTGCCGACTGATAAACATCCAGCTTACATCTAGTCACGGCTAACATGTTTGAGGTCACTCTCTTATGCCGAAGATTCAAAAAGCGTTCGATAGTTGACGGGGTTTATGAACGAACGAAAATCTTTATTTTCAAAGGGTCAACAATTGGGCACGCAGGCCCGTCTGACATTCTGCCCTACTTCTCTATTTCCTCTCATACATTCTTTCATTCAACATCACTTATAAAGCAAATTTTTGACAACAAATGAACAGTAAGCATTAACACGCATGAAAAATAATCAGTAACAAATGACTCACTGAGTCAATGTTTAACATGGGCATTATAATTACCTAAGGAAGATGTAACGTGCCATGCATATGGGAATGATTTTTGGCTTGTTGTCGTTTGAAATAATTTACCATAATTATTGTCTCTTTTTTTTTGTTTATTTTTGTTTATGGGGGAATGTAGTCTGTACTGAGGTAGTGTTCAGACAGGTTGCGAATGTATGTATAATGATTGGTGGTGTCTTTGATTTCTTGTGGAAGATTGTTCCACAACTGAGTAGCAGAGTATGCTAAGTTTGCTTTATATAAGTATATCCTAGGTTTAGGGACATGAAGTATATTTAGTCCTTCGCTATGTCTTGCGTTATATTTAAACAATGGCGAAAGGTAGCTTGGAGCATTTTGAAATAGGATTTTGTGAACTAGTTTAGCCTTTTTAAAAAGTAGGTGTTTGTGGAGTGGCATTAACCGAAGACGTTTATGTAGGTTAGAATTGTCGGTAAGCTTTTCACCATTAATTAAATGTACTGCCCATTTCTGGAGTGAATAAAGGCGTTCTGTTATTGTTTTGGAGCATCCATCCCAGATTGTGGAGCAATAATCAATATGTGTTTGTATATGGGAAGTATAGAATATCTTTCTTGTGTTTTCGTCAAAGAAATTTCTAATTTTGGCAAGTTGGTATTCTTTTTTTGGCTATTTGTTTAACGAGAGCATGAACATGGGAGATAAAGGATAGATTTTGGTCTATGATAAGACCCAGTGCCTTGTGCTCGGTTACACTTTCTATAGGCATGCTACCAATGTGCAGCTCTAGAGTTCTCTGCGAGTTTAGCGTGTGAAGTCTTTGCCTGTTTCCTATTAACATAGATTTTGTTTTAGAAATATTAATTTCCATGCGGTTAACTAAACTATTTATTTGCTGCTGCACGGATAATTCTAGCACATTACGACCGATAGCGTTTGTGTATACTGTGCAGTCGTCTGCAAATAGATCGCAGGACGACGACAGATATAAGGAAAGATCATTTATATAAATGGCAAAATATGGCCAAAATAAGCTGTGAAAATGGAAATTGGTGAAGATAAGTATGGCTTTGTGAAAGGAAAGGGTACAAACAATGCAATAAGATAGATAGGGGGCAGAGTGGGCTCCAGTGTAACAGTACAGATGTAGGGACGATGTAAAACAAGTCTTGGTATTTCTTTCAGAAGGTTTATTAGTTAATAGGCCGCATATAATACAGAGACCACGAGATATGATGTTGTCTTGTCTCGACTTTAGCTGTAACTAACTTAACCAAAACAACCTACGTCACGACTTGAGCATCCTTAGTGATGTTCTTCTAGGATGCTCAACCGTGCCCTAAGTTTGCACACCGAAGCTAATAGCTGAGATGGTACTCATTCTGCTACACCTCCCTTTCTTTAAAAAGACTTTTCTTCTTCAAAAGTCTTAACTCCTAACCCCCTTATTCTAAACCTAACCAGCCGTCCCAAACTAACTCTATCTTAAGTAACTACTTTCTTCTACTTGTCTCTTATCACCATCCCACATAGCAAACCGCTATGAAGTTATACTTCTTCTTCGTTTCTGGCTCTTCAAAGTTTCAATACAAAAACATTCATAAAGATATTTCAACTCAGGATTATAATTTACCTCTCTTATCTCTTGTATAGTATACCCCATCATATTTAAATCTCAGTTTTATACCATTCATCCTAACCATATATGTGTACTTCTTCTTCTCTTCATAAGCGATCCGCTTAAAACCTGACCAATATCTGGTCTCAACTATAAAAACACCGTACCCTTTTGATACTATCTCAAACTCTCTATCATCATCACTAACCGTATTACCTCCACATTACTACTTCTCCCCTTTCAACCAACCTGAAATCACTCTCACACGATAGGAAGACAAAGAATCGGTGGCCACCGGAATTTAAAAGAAGCAGAACTCTTTCTCACAAAAACCACACTCATGCTTACCCCCCTATGTTACCTGAGACTTTATGTAATAAAGTCTAAAACAATTATATATCTTCTACAGTTCACTTATACCACTTATTATGGCAATTTTACAGTTTGCGCTGCTATCTACAGCATCAAGTAACCATTAAAAATATTATTCACTCCTAAATGTCTATATATTACACAAATTAAAAAGGTCCATTATTTCTCAAGACCTCCTCCAACATTATACACCTCACCTCATATAACTACTCTTCTCCTATACCTCACTCAGAATTCCCTCTTAATTTCGCCGAAAACCTCAGCAACCCACTAATGTCCTCCTGAACCTCAATTTATGCTGTTATCAACAGCAACAATATACCGCAACTGAACTCATGTCTGTGACTGCTTGCAATTAATGTTATTCTCTCTCAGTCCATATATCACGGACCCCTGAAACCTCGTGGCATTTTATCTCTGCTCGCTGTGAGCACTGACAATGTCCATTTCTCACTAACATACTTACTTCCCTTTACTATTGTATCCACAATATATATAAAACACATGGGATTCAATTCATGTTTTTACACTGTCTGGCGTAGCACGTTACCCACTTCTTCTTCTATAAGCCAGCAATCTCGTGTCTCTTATGAAAGTACATCATGGCTCTAAATCCATGTTTACTTCCGACCCCATGGAAACCATGTTTTAAACTTTCCCCACATTTACCCCACTGCTATAGACGTTAATCTTTTCTTCCCCAATATGGAATCCAATCCATATATATTCAATCAATGCTGACTTAATGCAGCTCCTATTTTTAACTCCCCCAGAACCCTTTTACTTGTGTAGTATGGCATATGTTTCCACAACTTCGTAGCCACTATGTAATTAACCTCCCTATTCTAAATTATCAACGCTGATTATCACAGCCATCTTACTAATAGAATATACTCATGAACTTATTATACACAAGAAGAATGTGTCTCTACCAGTCCTCAGTAGTTTATTAACTATTTTCTGAACGAAGAGCTTTATACTGGACAAAACCCTAACTGTTTGTAAATTAAACTTAACTTAACCAAATTCCAACCAAGGTAATTCTTATTCAACACACAAGACAATTCACCTAAATTATGAGTTATGCAAAATAAAATCACAACAGGACATCATACCCCCCCCCCCCCCAGGTTTTTAAATCATTTTTCTTTCCCCTCATATCAAATAAAAGTAATTAACCAATTCAAAGAAAGACGTTATGCAAAATAATATGACATACATCCTATCCATTGTTAGTCACTTTTACGGACTAACAATAATTTATTTATCTATTTAAGAAAACTCAACAAGTCCAATCTTAAAATCAAATGTCAATCATTTTACAAAACCAAGTCAACTAAAAAATACTATACATACCATATGTGATGCATTGAAATTCCATAAAAACAATTATCTTCTCGCTAAAGAGAACCTTTTTCAAAAAAATAATTCTACATAACCTTAAGTAACCAAACCACATTGGCCTCCTATACGAACCAATGTAACACATATCTCTTCACTACAAGCGCTACTCTTACAACCGTAATAAAAACGCTCAATGCTAGGCCCATTAACCTGCATTAATCCCCCCAAAAAAAGTATATATATATATATATATATATATATATATATATATATATATATATATATATATATATATATATCTGTTACCTACAGACTATATTCTCATCGTAACGTAGAACAATATCTATTCTCTCACCAAAAGTCATTAATTAACAAATGACTGTACTTTTTCTGGAAGTCAAGCATTAATTATCTCCCCTCTCAACATTTAAGTCTTTACAAAACTAACTCCTAACACATTACAATATTTGAAATATAACCCCAAACAACCGCGATGATAGTCAAACCAATCACCCTTATCGGAACACCTTCTATTGTGCTCTATTTATAATGCTCCGACGTTCATTTAGCTAATCACGTTCTCTCCTTCTCTTGCTTACTCCTATTTATCGGAACTCTATCAGAAACAATAAACAACAGCACACATGACTAACGACAAATCTCACTCCGACTGGGCAAACCATATTCTCTCAATTCTCTGTATCAGGCATTCTTGCTTCGACATGTCCCTGCCAACAATACTAAATCTGTTTTATGAAACGCCATTCAGAATGTTAACTCTCTTTCTGTCAGCCTGTCATAAAATTTTCATTAATTCTGTCCAACACCACACATTCCAAACTAAAGACATCACCCCTTTCACTCATCAGCCAGTCTTCGCATATTCGCACGGCATTCGTATTTTATGTTTGCTCAGACAGTGATACACAACCTTGTTCTCATATCACGACAACCTGACGTGCCTATTACTTCTACAAAATAAACAAATTAGACACCAATTCAACATTCTAGCAATTACTCACCACAGTTTAAGCATGTCGATCACTTCTACACACATTGACACAAGATATACTAAACGCCTTGTACATGCATGCGCTACTACTACTAATCATCTGACACAACGCACATATGATTGTCTACATTTTTACACATGCAAGAACAACGCATTATCAGACGAATTACTTCAACACTCAACAGGACTTTCACAATTCAACTGTTTTCTTATTTCTACTTTTCTCAATCATTCGCTCCTTTTCAAAGATCAGAGCCTATATATTATCTCTCGCAAACTATATCTCTTCTACACATTAACTAGCACTATCAACGATCTCTCAGAACAAACCTCATTCCGACGAGCTACTAACCTCGTAACCATCATTCTATACTTCTCCACACAACAATCACCTCTTCTTTCTCCGCAGGCATCATGTAATTACGTCAACCCCCTCACCAAGAACTCGTATTCTTCAAGCATCAGCTTCCATAGTCTTTTACTCTTAATACTCTTGCTTTCCACTGGCTATTTTACACAGGATACTCAACTCCTCCTTAACCTATATCTCCTCACCAGACTCGCTCGGTTCATCTGCCAATGCTACTATACCTACTTCTCAAACTGCCAAGCGAAACTATCTCAGACATCACGTCATAGCCCTGAGTCGAACCAATTCTATTACGAGCATTCATACTTAGTTTATCTCTCTCTCTGCTAATTCTGTGCTGAATCTACCCTAGTTTAATCATACCAGTTATACATCACTCAACGTGATCAACTCTCTCTATCTAGCCATTCCGGACAAGGGACATTTCAATTTCTACATTGTTTACTCTCCCCACACCACAACCAAACACAAGATAGTCTTTATAACGTATCCACGTAGAATATTCTATCAGTTGCCGTGACTCTCTATCCTCAACAACACTATTGGCTACCCTGTACCATGTGATGCTACACCAAACAAAATTCATCTGCCAATTTTAGACAGCCCATATGTATATGCTCAAACCGCAATTCATCTCATAAGCTAAAACAATACCATCTGTCATTCCTCACCCTCGGAATTCTAACAGTTATAGAGTGCATCTAAGCCAAATATGTCATTGTCTCCTAGTACTAATGTGCGTCTCTCTTCAATTATGTCATCTTCAATATCCGTACTTGTTAATCCGTTGTTAAAGTACTCAGGTCTTAATTCTCTGAGTTTTCTTATGTTATTTTCTGTCGTCGAGTAAATTTCCGCTATCTGCCTATTACTAATCTTCTTCTTAAATACTTTCCTTCTGTTCCCTTTATTTGCGTCAGTCTGATCACTGTTTTCTGTATACCTTACATAACGCTTACATTTCCCCATCTCATCTTCAGATGATATACTGATGATAGATCCCTCATCAGACTCATAATAGTTTACTGCAGACACGTCGATCATATTCGCATAGTCGGCTTTAGAACGTCTGACTTTCCTCTTACCTCTATTCCCCATGCTACGGCTCGGGACAACTCCAATATCTTTAGCTGAGGAAACTGACATCTCAGGTGTACCTTTATTGACTGTCAGACTGTTTATATTTCTTTCCCCAATACTTTTCCTCTTTGGTCTCTTTTCGTCTTTGGTTCTCGTCTGTTTATCTTTCTTAATTTCAACCGTGTCTCCCTTAGTCAAGTGAGTTGGTTTTGACTGAGTCTCTACTAACTCGGTTTGACTTCCCTTTGTTATCTTGCTGGTTGGTTGTACCTGGACCTTTTTCTCTACCCTATCAACCTGTGTTTGTGTGTTCCGTTCTACCACTTCAATCACCTGCGTCTGAGTCTCTTGGTCTATTTTCTTAATTACCACCGTCATCTTCTTTTCCTGTTTAACAGTCAAATTCGTAACCACCTTAGGAGTAGTTGAATTCCTACTTACGTTTTCTACTCTTTTCCTTGACTCTGACCTCAGATATTGTCTTCGTCTTTGTTCAAACCAGTCATCACGTTTTTTCCTAGCAATCCTGCTATGGGATGGCCACTTCCATAGTTTATTGGAAAGGTCTCTCTCAGGACCATTTTTGTACCTATAACACCTATACCAGTCCGAGCTTTCACTATTACGTCTGTTCTCACCGTCTTTTACCCTATAAACGTCAGGCCTTGGTTCGTCATAACTAACCGCATAATCAGAACCATATTGTCTTCTGTCTTTATTAGGTAGTGGCTGTCTCCTGTTATTCTTTCCTACTCTATTGCAGTCTATCTTAAATCTATAAGGCTCTTGTCTAGTCGTTCTGCTCTGCAACGTTTCCAAAAAAATTTCTACTTCACTAACCGCCACTTTTAACTCTCCCAACCATGCACGAATTCGTTTTAATTCTGTATGTAGATAGTTCATACTAATTTCTCTGTAATTTATCTATATTTTTCTTGGTACCTGTTGAGTTAGCCTGTTGCCATACCCACTCCAGTCAAAACTTGTGCTAATGAACCTGGTTCTTCTGTCATGCTGAAATATTTCACTATACACTTATACAAGCAAAAAACAATTAATAAATATTAATAAGTGAACTATAGGCACATTTAAATTAGCTAAAGGACGTAATCCATAGTTTTTCTTCCTAAAAAAAATGGGTTCAGATTAGTCAATAAATTTTCCATCTAACATAAAGGTCATTGGAATTACCGTATTCTGTTGAAATATTTTTTTCACTGGTCCACTCGAACATCAACTCCCAAATATTACTCTCGACGTCTATGTTCAACAATTGTAGGCTTCACAGACGAAGGAACGAGTATATCATGTTGAAAAGAAACAGCCTCCGGATTCCTCTCTTCTCAAATTGTCGACGCTCTCAATTTTACGGCTTCTTCAGTGGAAGGAATGCTTCTATTTTCGCCCCTGGATGGGTACACCAGTCTTGAGCCTTCTTTTCACCCTAAACAGGGCTCTTCCAAGCGACGCCTTGAAAACGGCTCTCGTGAACAACAGAGCTCGGAAATGATTCGACAGCGGCTCTCATATGCAACAGAGCCCAGAAATGATCTAGTATCGTCTAAAAGACATGGCCCAATCGATAGATTAATGAATCATTTAACTGCCGCCCTGGTTGGCTCTTGATTTAAAAAAAATCCTTTTCTCTAAAACAGTTTAGTTGCAACAGGACTCAAAATTTGCTTCGACTTTGGATGAGACTCGACAAAACGACCAGTTCAAATTAATCGCCATTCTGGAAAATTTTAATTTTACTGACTTGAGATAACCTGAGCAGTCTCGAAACGTTTACTGACCTGGGGTAACAGCCGACCTTGAGTGACCTCAAAAAAATTAACTGGTCTGAGGCAACGTTCTTACTTGTGTAAAGTTTAGCGTTATCGTGTCCTTGCTGTCCGATTAGATCTGATTATCCGGCTGCAGCTATACAATTCTCACAGTAACGCCCCAGGTTCATAAGGTGGATGATGTATTCACCAGCGGCATCCTCAAAGAGTGACGACTTGAAGCAGCAGTGAATTGGCCTCGAGTTCAGCAAAAATCACTGTACGTCAAGTATCAGGCCACTGTTTAAAAATGACTCATGCATGGCCACAGAACATCGGTACCTTAGTTAAGCGATACGGAGTAGCTTCTTGACCTTCACAGAGGACTATTTTGATAATTCAGTAGCCCGAGAAATCACAACAACTACCCCTGGGCGGGCTTTCAGTTGCTGCGTCTCTCAAATATAATCAACAAAAATAGTATGCATCTATTTTCCAGACGCGGTCAAAAAAATCTCCGCATGTGCACTATGATTCCCGCAGCGATCCAGGTTCGGATCCTGGTCACGGCAACAAAAATCCCTCCTGTAACAGTACAGATGCAGGGACGATGTAAAACAAGTCTTGGTATTTATTTCAGAAGGTTTATTAGTTCATAATACGCCGCATATAATACAGAGACCACGAGATATGATGGTGTCTTGTCTCGACTTTAGCTGTAACTAACTTAACCAAAACAACCTACGTCACGACTTGAGCATCCTTAGTGATGTTCTTGTAGGATGCTCAACCGTGCCCTAAGTTTGCACATCGAAGCTAATAACTGAGATGGTACTCATTCTGCTACACCAGATATGGTGTCCGACTCGAGTGCTAGAGGTCCCGGATTCAGGACCCGGTGGAGACCGGGATTTTTTTTATTGGAGTGATTTATTTTTTTTTTTGGGGGGGGGGGGGGAATCGGCAAATTTACAATTTCCCCAAAATTGTATAAATATGAATCTTTTGTTGTTAATCGCTTAGAAATTTTTTTTTTCTCGCTTACAAACATTTCCTTTGTTTCTTGTTGTTGTTCACCAATGATGTTTTTTTTTTTTCTTTTCAGAAATAATGTTTTTTTAAAAAAATAAAAACAAAAAAAAACAAAAAACAAACAAACGGGTAATGAACCGGGAACACCAGGATACAGAATATTTGCCCTTGGGTACTGGCAGAATTCAAAGTGTTAAAGAAATCATATACTGCATTTAACGTCACTCAGCATGCTTC
>OY992888.1:91288051-91445551 GCA_963921405.1 Cepaea hortensis
TGTAACAACACGGGGAGATTCTAGAACAAGTAACAAGTTTCTTCTATCCTGGACATGTAACAACACGGGGAGATTCTAGAACAAGTAACAAGTTTCTCCTATCCTGGACATGTAACAACACGGGGAGATACTAGAACAAGTAACAAGTTTCTCCTATCCTGGACATGTAACAACACGGGGAGATTCTAGAACAAGTAACAAGTTTCTCCTATCCTGGACATGTAACAACACGGGGAGATTCTAGAACAAGTAACAAGTTTCTCCTATCCTGGACATGTAACAACACGGGGAGATTCTAGAACAAGTAACAAGTTTCTCCTATCCTGGACATGTAACAACACGGGGAGATTCTAGAACAAGTAACAAGTTTCTCCTATCCTGGACATGTAACAACAAAGGATGGCAGAAGTGAAACAGAAATCAAAGAGAGAATACGAGTGGCGAAAAATGCTTTCAACAACATGACATCATATTAACATCTAGAGAGGTTAATAACGCATTAAACATGAGAATTTGTCTAGTTTAGTTTAGTCGATGGATCAACATCACGACACACGGGCGCAACCCATAAGTGCTCCGTTCTCCTCCTAACTCAAACCTGAGCTGGAGAAACTCAGCTCAGTGCACGAACTCCGTAGCACCGGCGAGGATCCTGAAATACTTTACGTAGATTTTTAACTCGAATTTTGGCCGGGCAGCGCCGTTAGGCTACTCTTTTTCGATTTCCAACTGCCAATTTTTTACGTCCGCAACAATACACACGGGCGTCCGATCTCAATACCCAGAGACCAGGGGAAATTTTATTACTAGAAGTCCACATGAAAACTCCCGGTCCTCACCGCGGCTTGAACCTGTGACCTCCAGCACTCGAGGCGGACACCATACCTCGAGACCCCCCCCCCCCCCCCCCGCCCTTTAAAAAAAATAATAATATGAGAATTGTCAAATGTTTCCTATATTCAACACTACTGTATGGCGCGGAAGCTTGGACATTGAACAAGCAACTAAAAAGTCGAATAGAAGCCCTGGAGATGCGGATATACACAGAAAATAAAGCGTATTTCATTGAAACAAAAAGAATCAAATTCAGAGGTCCTAGAAGAACTGGGAATGAAAAGAGAGTTGATAAAAGAAATAAAAAAGAGGGCAGTGAAATATTTCAGCGACATTAAAAGAATATAACACTCTTATAAAAACAATACTGGATTGCAAGGTTGAGGGCAAGCGAACAAGAGGTAGACGACGATACAAGTGAGAAGATAACATCAAGAGATGGACGAACACCAATCTGGCAGAATGTACAGTCAGGGCAAGAGACAGACAGTGTTGGAGATCCATTGCAGCCAACCTTCATTGCGGAGATGACATATAATTGAATGATTGAAGAACAGTGTAACAAATAAGATAAAGAACTTTCGAAAGCATCACAGACAGGGCCATTAGCTCGGCCATTGTGGTGTCTCCCCAGCGACCAAAACTAATGACGTCAGCAAATATGAAATAGGATCTTTCAACAGAAGCTACCAGAATAAACATACCACAAAAAGGATATATTTCAGCGTCGATGAATCAATTACAAATACAAGTGAATACTAATGGACGGGAATAATACCCGAGAGGGTGTAATTACATTAGTTAATGAATATTGAACTAGACAGGCAGTGGAAAAATCACCATAACTATGTGCCGTGACAGCTGGCGTAGGCGTTTATGTTCATCCACAGATCTCGGTTTATGGTTTCTAAATCAACTGTGTTAATGATATTCCTCCATGCTATCGTCTCAGTCCATCCAGCATCATTTATATGTGTCTGCTTTTGCCTCTTTATGCATTGATCTTTCCCATTGACACGATGTTCTCCAGTGCCTCTCATTTCATCACATGACCAAAGAAAATTGTTGGTTCCTTTCTTATTGTTGTATATAATGTTCTATTTCCATTATCCTGTTCCAGACATTCGTTGTTAGTGAGTTAGTCAGAGGTATTCGGAACTGTTATCTCTGAAACCACATCTCTGTTTGTTTGTTTGTTTGATTGTTTTGCGAGCGTTCGGTTTGAACCCAAACATAGTGCATCCACGTGTTACTTCTTCTAGTGCACTGGGCTGAATGTTGCGTGTGGATTAGCTTTCCCTATTGCCAGTGTCCCTCGCCATTAGGCGTACCCAGTCCGACTTCATAGGTACTTGTAATTTATATCCAGAATTTAAATCAAGAGCGAGAAGTTAACATTTTAGTTTGCTTCTAAGCGCTTCCTGATTTGTTCATTCAGGTCTATGATCCACGGTCATACATCAAAATAGGTTCTGTATTCACTACTCTCTAAACATTCAATGATAGTGACTTATTACATAAGATACTCTTCGCTGGCTGTGGAACGACGGAACAGAGCGCACGTGGGAATCTCCTGAGTGCAGTGATGTCGGTTCTTAGCTCAAAACTCATAACTCATATTACATAAGAGACTTAATTTTGTGAAATGCAGAGTTTCCTTGATCTCAATCTCTTCCTGCATCTACGATTTGATTGCAGATAATAAAATATGTAATAATGATGACAACGGAATCAATAAATACAACGCAAACCGCTGAATGTGATCTTGGATGTGGGGATTTATATTGTGAAGAACAATATTGTAGTGTACCTTATAAATGCATTACTATATGCTTTAAATCTAACTAGAGGAGTTTCTGATACGAAGAACTATATCATGGGTTAAAGATAATAATCTCTCACATAAGATAGCAACAATTTAACCAACTTGAGTGATGCAACAATAATCGTCTGACAAGAGACCAACAATTTAACCAACTTGAGTGATGCAACAATAATCGTCTGACAAGAGAACAACAAGTTAACCAACTTGAGTGATGCAACAATAATCGTCTGACAAGACAACAACAAGTTAACCAACTTCTGTGATGCAACAATAATCGCTGGACGAAAGAACACCAATTTAGCCAACTTCACTTCTGTGATGCAACAATAATCACCTGACAAGAGAACAACTAATCTACGACAATAATCTCCAGACAAGAGAGCAACAATATAGCCAACTTCTGTGATGCAATAATGATCGTTGTACAAGAGAGCATACATTTGGCCAACTTGAGAGATGCAACAATAATCACTGGACAACAGAGCAACACATTAGCGACATATATGATGCAACACAAAGAGTTTGGTGCCTAAAATTGTGCCATTGTACACACCAGTAGCCAGGTCGATGTAGTTGCTAGAGATTGTTCTGGCAGACAGAAGGTCATGGATTGATCGGACTCCCAACCTAACACTGGTATCCATAAATGTGTTTGGGAAGTGATATCGGCTGGCGTGGTATTGACCTCATGAACCTGGGAGTGTCGACAGGTTTAGTACCATGTACGCAATACGCCTTTAGGTGTATAGACTTGCATAAACCTAGGATGGGTGGGTGGTGTGACTGAATGCTTTAATTAATGGGTGACCGATCTTTCCCTCACATAAAAGAACTACGAGTGCAGGCATCGTTCATGAGGAGCTGACTCTGCGCTGGTTGTTGGAGATGATGGAGGAGTGCTTGTGGGAATGTCACAAGTGTTGTGATGTCGATTCTTGACTCAACTTTACTCTACTCCCTTCAACTCAATTCAACTCCACTCTACTCCACTCCACCCCATCTCACTCAACTCCATTCAACTCCCTTCAACTCCATTCAACTCATCTCGACTCTGGTCCACTAAACTCAATTAAACTCGACTCCACTCCACTCTACTCCACTCCACTCCACCCACTGAGCTCCACTCCACTCAGCTTCACTCAACTAAACTCCACTTCACCCCACTCAACTCCCTTCAACTCCATTCTCCTCATCTCGACTCCCGTCCACTAAACTCAATTCAACTCCACTCTACTCCATTCCACTCCACCCCACCCCACTCAGCTCCACTCCACTCAGCTCCTCTCCCCTCCACCCACTCAGCTCCACTCCACTTAGCTTCACTCAACTAAACTCCACTCCACCCCACTAAACTCCCTTCAACTCCATTCAACACATCTCGACTCAGCTCCACTCCACTCAACTCCACTCCACTCCACTTAGCTCAAATCCATTCAACTCCCTTCAACTCCACTACTCTCCACCCAACTCAAATACACTACACTCAGCTCAACTCCCTTCACCTCACCTCAACTCAACTCAACTCGACACCCTCCACTGATCACACCTTAACTAAGCTCAACTCGACTCACCTTAATTTAACTCCACTAAGTTCAACTCAATTCGACTACTCTGTTACTGTGTATGAGATGGAATCTTACTGGAAGGCAACACTAAATTAATTTAATCTCTGTCTTTCGGTATGTCCTTTTCACACACACACACACACACACACACACACACACGCGCGCGCATCACTAATCAACACACACACACATACACACGCACACACACGCACACAAACACACACACACACTCACACACACGCGCGCTTGTTTTAATGATATTCAAATCATTCTACGTACATTAGCCGCGGCAGTGACCGACCGACCTTGAACTCTTCCACAGACAGCAGCAGGCAGACAGCAAGAGTTCGCCTGAGACCAGGGTGACTCGCCTGCTGTTTGCCGTGTCCGTGCTGTTTCTGCTGCTGCACGCGCCCTTCCACGGTATCAGGGTCAAGGTGTTTATCCTTGCCCTCACAGGAAAAAGTCCGTCCAGGTGAGTAAACTCATCAATATTGTCTTTGTCCTTACAGACACATGAATATTGTCTTTTTCCATACAAGTGTTACACACTTGAATATTGTTTCTGTCTTAAACTAGTGAGTAAAGACATGCATATTGTCTCTGTCTTCATTGGCACCTTTCCGTCTTGACAGACGATAGTTTGGTACATTGTGCTTCAAAAAGGCTTAATAACTACGACCCATGGCTGTGGCGAATGTGGCTGATAAGACCAATTCGTGCTGTAAATGTTCGTCCACAGTGGATGCATGTGAAAACATGGTCATTTCCACCATCATGCACCATCTTACGTCTCTCACGCTCTGTATATGCTTTATCTGCAATCATTTTCTCCTTTGTCTTTATTCCACGTCTGATAGTTGCCCTCCATGCAACACGTTCAGCGGCGACTTGCTCCCAATGTGCGTTATCAATGCCTGTATCAATCATGTCCCGCTTACACACATCTTTGTATAGTAGTAGAGGCCTACCGTAAGATCTCCTGCCCATCAGTAATTCACCAAAATGATGTCCTTTGGTATTCTACCACCATCCATCCTCCTAACATGTCCTATCCATCTAAGTCTACGAAGACTGAGCATGGTACACACTGTCACACAACCTGATCTGTCCAATACTTCAGTGTTTGTTGATATTGTCTTGTCACTTAATACCAAGTATTCTTCGCAGTCAATTAATCATGTGCCATTCCGGAAAGCGTGGGCGGTCATTACTCTCCATTTCACTCGATCACCAGAGTCGTGGATCAGCTCAGTGTTCCTGTCTCGTCCATGCCATGTGGTCAAGCGATCCAGATATTTTCCTCTCGGTCTTCCTCTTGGTCTGTTCCCTTCAATCTCCCGACCGACACACCGGAAAAGTCTGGCTTCATCGGTCGGGAGACACGTGCTCGAGAGTGGTCACGTGGTTGAAAGAGACAGTGCCTGCCGTGTGTTGTTCAACACACAATGTAGTCGATTGTTAAAGTTTGCTGAAGCTATACTATTCAACCTCCGTAAGCCGTCCTTGTGTAAGCAGAAAGACATGTTAGTCAGTTTAAAATTACCGTGGTAGACAATCGTCATTACTGTGCGAACATGTGTATATTTCAGTTTGAAGGATTTATCTAATTAATTCACGTAAGTTGTGTGATTTCTGTAGTATGTACCTGACGAGATGCAGCGAAATATGCCAGGCAATAAATCGTGCAATCTATTGTTTGTGTCTTCGTTATTCAAAATCTTTTTATTGGTCAGAATGTTTTTCATCTTGCTAAAGGCTACTTTCGCCATGGCGATTCTTGTTCTAATCTCTTCAAGGCATCTCTCATCAGATGTTATGACTGTTCCGACATAATTGTACCGATTCACTTGTTGAAGAATATTCCCATTTACTTGTATATTACATTGTGGTACTTCGTTCTTCCTAGTGACAACCATAACCTGTGTCTTCTTACAATTTAATTCCAACCCCAGCTGCTCACTGTGTACAACAACCGCGTCTACTAATTGTTGTAGATCCTGTGCATTGTCTGCAATCAGTACTGTATCATCTGAATATCTAATGTTATTTATGTTTCGTCCTCCAATGCTGATTCCATTTATGTCTTCTACATTTCTGAAAATATTTTCACTGTATAGGGAAAAAATATCTGGAGACATTACACATCCCTGCCTAACACCTCTCTTAATAGGTTGATATTGTCCCACTTCATTATCATACTTTATGGCAGCTTGTTGTTTCCAATACATGTTTTTTATAAGTCTAATGTCATTCCCATCAATTTGTAGATCTGCAAGCATATCCACCATGTTGACATGTCTAACTCTATCAAAAGCCTTTGTATAGTCAATAAAGCAAAGATGTATATCCTTGTTTACTTCTATAGCACGTTCAATAACTGCTCGCAGCATATACACAGCATTTACTGTACCCTTTCCTTCTACAAACCCACATTGTTCTTTCCATATTTCAGGTTGGATTTTCTTCCTCACTCTTTGCATGATAATTCGTAGCAAAATACTTGTGATGTTAGTTAGTTAGTTAGTTAGTCGACAGATCATCCTCATTGCACATCGAACCATTCAGTCCATAAGTGCTCGGATCCCCTCCTCAGCAAATCCCGCAGCGTGTAGCGGCTAACGACGCCAGTTCTGTGTTGGTTTATCAACCTTCTTTGGCTTCCTGCGTAGTGTTCTTGTTTGGCCACACCTCTTTTAATTTGCTGCTCTCGCAGTCTGGCCATTGTTGTAGATTCACAGTCATCACTTGGTTCTCGCAAAAGTCTTACTTCTCGTAGAGCATTCAGAATGTCGGCCTGGTCCATGGCGCGTCCGCCCTCCACAGTAGCCTCACCTGCGAGCTTGTCAGCCCGCTCATTTCCTTGTACTCCCGCATGCCCTGGCACGAAGATGAAACTAATCTTTGCCAGTCGAGACCGCTCCAGAGGCAGCAACCATTCTCTTCGGATCGACCCCTCCTCTATCCTCTTGATCATGTTCATTGAGTCGCTAAGGAAACAAGCCCTAGTGAATGTTTGTGTCTCGAGCCATGTTATTGATTTACTTACTGCCATGACTTCCATGGTCAGGCTACTTGTGGTTTCAGTAAAAGCACCAGAGTCCTCCTTCACAATTCTCCCTCCGGCCCGAGCTGTAAAGGCCCATGAGCTTTTCACATGTCGGACGACCGACCCATCTGTGTAGATGACCGCGTCACCGTCTAGCGAATTCTCGAAAATCAACGCTTGTACTTCAGCCTCAACAGCAGCCGGATTTTCTTGTCTGCATTTTCTGTCAAGTTGGATGCAAACTGAAAAGGATGTGCAGAAGTCTGTTGGCACTTGCACCCACTCCTCGCCAGGTTCTAAGTCCTCAAGTGAACACATCTGTTGAAGAATGTCTTCGGCTTGACCCATCCACGACCGTCCTCTTTTTAACCTGCTGCCCTTCACCTTCCTAATTTCACTATGCAGTGGATGTTGTGTGTTTGCGTTAATTCTGAGGTAGGCGTGTGCCCTGCAATCTTGTATTCTCTCTTCAATGGTTGGAAACCCAAGAAGGTAGCGCATCGCCCTGCATGCTGTATCTCTTGTACATCCAAGAATAATGCGCATAGCTTCATTCTGTATCCTTTCCATCCGTTCTATCTGCTTATGGCTGAGAGTCAGGATTGCCATTGCATACTCCAAAACAGACATGACCAACCCCTCGTACAGAAGACATAGATGGCGCTGCTCACAGTTTGCTGCCGCCATCACCCGCATCGCTGCCAAACCCCGCTTGGCCTTTGTTATCACCTGGTCTATGTGCACATTATAAGCAAGGCTTCGATCAAACCGTATCCCCAGGTAATTCGTTGCCTGCGTTCTTTCCACCATCTCTGAACACAGCATTACAGTTGGTGTTGGAGTGTTGACAATATGATTATTCAACGAGAACCAAGTCACTGTTGCCTTTGTTGGGTTGACCATTGCCCCAGCTTCATCACACCAAGTACTTATGCGATTGAGTTCGGTTTGTAGTTCCACAGCAACCTCCTCTCTATCCTTCCCCTGACGATACACTAAAACATCATCGGCATATGACAATGTCCTGCCAGGTCCAGTGATCTGCTCACTGGTGATTCTCACTGTGTAGGCGTTGAACAGTACCGGAGATAATGGTGATCCCTGTGGTAGGCCAGGATATATTGTTGTTGGTTCCGAAGTCCAACTGCCACATCTAAAAATTACTTTCCGTTGGAAGAGGGCTGCAGCGATCCAACTAAGGAGGAATGGACTTATGTTTAGTTCGAGAAGCTGAAACATTAAAAAATCCAGTGGTACTCTGTTGTATGCGTCCTCAAGATCAATCGCTGCAGCAACGGTTTCAGTGCCTGAGTGGAAACCTTCATAGACATCCTGGGCAAAGACTGCTGCATTGGTCCAGGTTTCCCTTTTTGGACGGTACCCACCCAGGGTGGGTGGGAAAACACCTTGCCTCTCTAGTTGGCTTGATATTTTCTTGGCAATTACCTTCTCCAGCAGCTTGCCTATTGTATTCTGCATGGTTATAATTCGATATCCCTAAATTTTTTTGTGGTCTTTGTCAGGCTTCGGCAAGGGAATCAGATAGCTGTGTAACCATTCCTCCTTGATGCTAGCACCCCCTATACTGTTGTTGTACATGTCTGCTAGTTTCTCTAGCTCATTGTCGGTACACCTATTAATGTCATCGTATCTTATGCCATCAGGACCTGGAGCACTGTGTTTTGATCGTCGAAGCACAGCCTTGATTTCTTTCACTGTCACTGTGTCTTCATCCGAAGTGTCCTGGGCCTTGCATCTGTCTGAGGTGACCTCCTTGGCCAGATTTCGGCCTCCCATGTCTGTCTGGTTGCTTTGCTCAAGGTAGCGTTCAAAGAGGGCTTTGCCCTTGTCCTCGTCAGTCCTCTGCCAGATGAGGTCAGCACCTTGGAAGTCAGAAATGCTCTTATTCTTGACTACACCACTCATGCTTTTATGTAGTCGCCAGAACAATTTCAGTGACTTGTCTGTGCTTACTCTTTGACACACCTCTGCCCATTTTTCGCTTTTAACAACCTTGACCAGTTTTTTGAAGTAGCTTACTTTTGCGTGCATCTCTCTTTCTAAGTGCAAGCAGGGACTAGGATGACCAGCTCTGTTCTTGTGATGTGACTCGTTATACTAATTGTTCTATGTTGATCACATTCCAAGGTTCCTGATTTCTTTGGGATTGCAATAAATACAGAATTACATAATTCAGAAGGTATATCTCCAGTATCATATAATGTTTTCAGCAGTCTGGTGACTTGCTCTAGACAAATTCTTCTAAAGCTTTAATCATTTCTGTTGTGATGTTATCTGCACCTGGGGCCTTGCCAGCTGTCATATGCTTAAGAGCATGTTGTCAGAGTCTTGCATAACACAAGACTAGTAGCTCGTTTTCTGGCAAGTGTGAAGTAATATCAAACTATCAAATCACACGAAGCGAATATCCGAAAGTATTATTCACACGTTTTATTAACGCGCGGCATTTATAATCGCACAAACATCGCGCACTGACAATCCATAGCAATCATTACGGCATTAACAATATCACTACAATACATAATAATACATGCAAGCAATAAACATCTCACTTACACGTCAAACTCTTCAAGCATTCGAACCAGTCTCCCACTGTCATACAGGCTAGCTCTCAAGGCAGATTCAAACACCTCTCGCAAACCCATGCGACCTCTCCATTCGACAACCTCAACCCGTCTGCCAGTTCTCGCGTCCAACACGCTACACGCTCATGTCGGCTGCTGTCCTCTACACGGTTCACGGGGTGAACTCAATTGCTGTGCGTGGCTGCTTATCCAGGCGTCGGCAAAGACGCCGCGTTCTCTCTGCCGTGTTTCACATTACTCAGGGTTGCGTATTGTTATGGTGTCTGGCGTTGGTACAGACAACGCGTCGCAACCTCGGGTGTGAGACCTTGACACATGTTGAACCTCCATCTTTAAAATTGGTGGTCCTTCATTATTAAATCTAATATCATACTGTTCCTCCCTGTTATCATTATACAGGTTTTTCACATAATCTGTCCATACATGTAGAATCTGATCTTTTTCTATTATGATTTTGCCATCTTTAGTTTTTAGACAGCCTGTTGATGTACTTGTTCTTTTATTAGTAAGTTCTTGAATTCTTTTGTGCACTAATTTGGTATTTTGACTGTTGTGTTGTTTTTCAATTTCTAAGCACTTTTTCCTAAGCCATGATTCTTTTGCCTTCCTACATAATATTCTGACTTGTCTTTGAATTTTTTCATATTTGGCAGGATTATTTTTATTGAGTCTTCTTGTTTTCATTAGGTGTAAAATTTCTCCAGTCATCCATTTCTTACGACCCACCTTCTTTAATTTTGGAATAGTTGTTTCTGCAGCCAAACTGATTGAAATCTTTAACATTTCCCATTGATCATTCACATCCTGGAATAATATCTCTAGATCAGACAATATATCAAATCAGTTCTGTACTTCTATGTTGAATTTGTTTTGTAATTCCTTGTCATTACTCAATGTACACAAATCATATTTAGTGTTTCCTGTTATACACTTGACTTTCTTCAACTTTATCCTCAATGTTCCTGTGAGTAATCTGTGGTCACTATAACAATCAGCACTAGGAACTGTTTTTGCAGTCACAGCAAATGAAAGCTGTTTAAACGTTTCTCTTGGTGTGAGTAAGTTTCCCAGGTTTCACTGCCATCAAGAAGAGTACTAAGGACACAGGCTTGGTAGACAAGGACTTTTGTTTTGGCAGTTAGCTTCCTGTTCTCCCATACTCTTTTTGTTAATCTGTTCATTGTTTTTGCTGTCTTACCAATATTGATGTTGATTTCCTGATCTAGGGATCATCATCATCATCATCATCATTATCATCATCATCATCATCATCATCATCTTCCACTTCTGCCGTCAAGCGTCGTGGGAAAGGAATAATTTGTATTCCAGCGCCCGGTGGGCGGCACTGGATAGTGTCATTCCGTGTGATTGTACAATGTCTTTGATGTCGTCAATCCATTGTCTTCTTGGACGTCCTTTTGGTCTTGTCGCAGATGATCTTTGATGTAAGGCCAGTGTTGGTAGTTGTTGGTGTTGCATTCTAACAACATGACCAAACCACTTGATCTTCTGTCTTTCAATAAATGTGGCACAAGGTGTTGATCCCACTGTCTGTCTGATAACAACATTTCTTACTCGGTCTCGGATTGTTAGGTTGGCAGCTCTCCTCAGGCATCTCATATCGCAGGTGTTGATTTTACGAAGGTGTGATTTGGATAAAGTCAAGGTTTGAGATTGGAGATCTAGGGATAATTTGCTATTTACCTCTGATTCTAGATATGTAAAATGGTCTACTATCTCCAGTTTGGTGTCGTCAATAGAGATTGATGGTACCCCATTTGCACCTTGTGACATAGTCTGTCTTCTTTTAGTTAATTGTTAAACCACATTCAGAACACGCATTGGAGAATGCAGATAGTGGATATTGTAACTTTTCCTCTTCTTCTTTTATACCTATTATCACTATAATACTAATTACAATTTACTATATACTGAACCAATCTAACAATAACTAATTAATTCCTGAAATAATAAAAGACAATTTAAATATAATGTTTCATTTAAATTAACCAATCACAATATTCATCAATAAATGTCATCAATAAATATCAAATGATAATAATAATCAACATTTGAAAATTATTCATAATTTATAAATCAATAGTTCAATCTATCTAGTCAATCAATAAATTATTATTAATCAATTCTAAAATGTATTCTTTTTCTTCTATAATTAAAAATATTCATTGCTCAATCTTAATAGTAATGATCCAGTAACAGTAATAAACCTGTGTTCATAATAGTACTAATTATTATTTTATTTCTTCTTCTTCTGCGTTCACCCGGTTTTTTTTTTCCGGATGTGACTGCGTTGTGCCTGTTTACAGCAGAGCTGCGTTCTTGCGCCGTTAGGTCGACACATCCGACTTCTGCGGGCATTTGTTGACCGGGTTAACCTTCCCGGGGTATTATTATATTTAATTTCACTCTTTTGATTTTATAAATAAATTAAACAGACTTTCTTTATACATTAATCAACAATTATTCTCTATATAAATATATAATAATGCTCATATAGTAATATATCCATCTTTCTCATAACTGTCTATTCTCCTTTCGGACTAGAGCTCAAATCTTTATCTCATCCTATGTGGTTTTATGGCACCATAAATAAATGTTAGTATCAAGTGAATGAACAAACAACTATATTTAATTCTGTTAGTAATGTAAAAATGTATTCAGTTACGGTGCCACCATAGACAAGTATTCACCTGCTACTGAACTAACTTTTGTATCAATCATTCCGCAACGCGCAATTGCCGCCACGCAATAAGCAAAGGCACCTAACACAACGCGGACACAATGTAGTTTTACCTATTCATCACTCTCTTCAACATCAAAATCGTTCATAAATCAAAAATTTACAACCAATATTTCTCGAAATCGTTTGGACCGCCGCTCCCCGTGATGGATTGCCATTCGACCCATTCATAGCATACAAATCAACCAAAACACCATCTCGGTGATCAGCCGACCTCTGATTTAACTTCCCATACTATCAATACTTGACAACAGTCATATACGGATTCCACTATAACCAATGTACTACGCCATCGATACCCCGCCGATGCAACGCCCACAAGGGACCGCCGATGTTATGAAAGAGCACCGCATCGTCAGAGCAACGCTAGGTCACTCACTGATCCGAAATGAACCCCATTCAATTTATTTGATAGTATTAACCAACATCCAATAAGTAAAATCAAATAAATTAATCATGCAAACAGAAACAAATAGTTAGTTCTGCAACAACACAAGTAAAATAAATATCATGCAAAAATATAATTTCAAAATGCTAACTTAAATATCAAAAATCTTAATTAGCGCCGTGATGAGACCGCCTTGATGAGAGCGCCGTGATGAGACCGCCATGATGAGACCGCCATGATGAGACCGCCATGATGAGACCGCCATGATGATAGCGCCATGATGATAGCGCCATGATGATAGCGCCATGATGATAGCGCCATGATGAGACCGCCATGATGAGTGCGACTTGATGAGACCGCCATGATGAGACCGCCATGATTATAGCGCCATGATGATAGCTCCGCGATGAGACCGCCATTATGAGACCGTCGTGATGAGTACGACATTCTGCAAAATACCTGCTACATAATGTTGTATAGGCACTAGAAAGATGGAAGTATCACTCTGTCATCTCTACTTCCCGAGACATTTCCTGATATCTCTCAGACCGGGTTATTTTGACAGATTCGCCTCCATGCGAGTTTGAACCGATGACCATCCGAAGGCGTGCCAGCATGCTAGCCACTGCGCCAGCTCGACTACCCATTTCTGTCCAAAAGACAAAAGAAAAAGAGTCCCCTAGCAGGAATCTGCCGTGGCTATGTGCAGTTTTATGACCGTCACACTTGTGAAGGCCTGAGTGCGCGAAGGATTAGGTGTCAGTCTTTTCTGTCCTGGTTCGGCATCGTCTATGCCATTACCAGCTTAACTTCCTAACCATCACACCAACACGCCCGCTATTTAAACGTAGTCTTATTTATATGTATTTTGTTTGGAAGCTAACCTCGTTGTGTGTACTAATATTTAGTGTATCTTTCCAGAACTGATGGCATTCTGATGCACGTATTTCGACTCATCTACAACCTGGACACGTGCCTCAGCTGTGCTGTGTACCTGGTCTTCGGTGACAACTTCAGGCGTGTCTTCTGCAATAAATATTTCTCTAGCTGCCAGCCTGGAGCTCCAGACATCTCACTGTCGTTAACTACAACCACAACTTGTACCAGAAGTGATACTTCCATGGAGGTGAAGATGTTAAAACCAGACCACAGTCAAGACAACGATGAGTCAAATATACATTTATTGTCTGAACACGATGTATGACTGGGTGCGGATTTCACATGGAATGGTGTTTTAAAAATCTGTCCGAGGTGGTTTGTGTTGTGAAATGCATTTTCAGAAATATGCCGGGTCGCCGGTTGCTGAACTGCTTGCCTTAAGCAGTAATGCGTTTGCAACTGCTGGTTTATCTAGTGACTGCTGCCGCCATCCACGATGAACTATAAATTCTAGTGGTTTATTGTTCTGTTAACATTCTGGCAGCGGCCTTATGCACGCTTTAATATGCGTGTCCATGCTTTTGATTTTGTCACGACTGCCGTCTGTTGCACTTGTCACGTGGGACAGTGAGGAGGTTTTTGTGTGATATTCGCTGGCATTGGAACGGAACATTATAGGGTCACCCGTTGTCGAGATGTTGCAACTGCGACTTATGACTAATGACTAATGATTACTTAAGTTGTTGAACAATTTTTCATTGTAAATCTTTCATGTGTAAATAACACGCGTTGTTTGTCGAGCTCTTTCTTGTGACTGTTGTAGTGATCATGTTGTCTAGACATGTTTACAACCCCAGGTCTAATACCAGCCAGTCCGAATACCGTCATCATCATGTGTCTCGCCAGCTGGAATAGGTGTTCAGGTCTCTCCACAGATCTCGGTCCTTGGTGCTCTGAAACGCTTGCAAGTCGCCTAAAAGTTGACAGGGTCGAATTTATTTAATTGGGATTGTATCCCATATGGCACTGTCCCTTTCCGTATTGAACTGCCGAGAGCGTCAAACAAATCACGAACTCAGTAGCCCCAGCGACTACACCAGGAGTATCCGAAAAGAATGCAGTCGTGAACCGAAGGTCGCGACACGGAATCGAACCCACAACCTTCGAAGCCCGAGTCAGTCGGCTTGACCACTTCGCCACAGAGACTCCCAGAACGATATTGCTGATGATATCCGTCCAAGTCACCGTCTCAGTCCATCCAACATCATTTCAGTACCATCCGACCATCATATACCATGCCGGAATGCGTGGCCTGTCATAACTCGCCATTTCACTTGATCATCAGAGTCGTGGATCAGCGCAGTATTCTTGTCTCGACCATGCCACGTGGTCTAGGCATCCAGGTATTTACTTCTTTGTCTTCCTTTTGTTCTCTTCCCCTCGATCTTGCCAGTTGTCACCAAATTCTCCAGTTTATTTCTTCTCATAACATGTCCAAAAAAATTTGACTGTCTACGTCTAATTTCTCTAATTAATTTATGATGTTTATTTGTTTCTTGTGGTACTTGGTGTCCGTGGCGATGGTGTTGCGGACGCAATTCGAAATGCCTTTTACACGCGTTCGAAACACAGTGGTGACCGATTTGCCAGCAGACCGTATCTAGCTGATTTTAACGTGCTGGTATGGGAAACGGTCGTTCAGAAAGCAATGGCAAACTACTGAACGTACAACTTGCCAAGACATCAACAACTGCAGTAAAATGCTGGTGTTGAGTGCAAGGTCCTATAAGTTACTCGACAGATCATCGTCATTGCACATCCAACCATTCAGTCCATAAGTGCTCGGATCCCTTCCTCAGTAAATCCCGCAGCGTATAGCGGCTAAAGACACCAGTTAGTCTTGGTTTATTAATCTTATTTGGCTTCCTGCGTAGTGTTCTTGTTTGGCAACAGCTCTTTTAATTTGATGTTCTCGAATTCTGACCATGGTTGTAGATTCACAGTCATCACGTGGTTCTAGCGAACGATTTACTTCTCGTAAAGCATTCAGAATGTCAGCCTAGTCCATAGCGCGTCCGCCCTCCATATTGGCCATAACTGCGATCTTGTAAGCCCTCCCATTTCCTTGTACTCCCGCATGCCCTGGCACGAAAATGAAACTAATCTTTGCCAGCCGAGACCGTTCCAGAGACAACAACCACTCTCTTCGGACCCACCCTATCTCTATCCTCTTGAGCATGCTCATTGAGTCACTAAGGAAACATATACCCTTGTGAATGCCTGTGTCTCGAGCCATGTTATTGCTTTACTTACTGCCATGACTTCCAAAGTCAGGCTGCTTGTGGTCAAAGCAAAAGCACCAGACTCTTCCTTCACAATTTTTCCTCTGGCCTGAGCCGTAAAGGCCCATAAACTTATCACTCGTTGAACGACTGTACCATCTGTGTAAATGACAGCATCACCGTCCTATCATAAATATGCACCTCTAATAAACAAACAAACAAAAAAAAACAAAAACAAAACAAAACAAAACAAAAAACAAACACCAAAAACAGTACTTAGTCATTGGTTTTTCCATTGGTATGTCCATGGTATTCATTGCATCCTCCTCAGAAACCACATTTCCACAGCCATCAGATATTTTTGAAGCTTGACTGCTCATTGTCCGAGCTTCACATTCATACAAACGTACAGGCTCTATATAGCACTTCAAAACTCTTTTTCTCAACACTCTTTTTTCTCGTTTCAATTGACATCTTTTTATTGGTCAGTATGTTTTTCTTCTTGCTATAGGCGACTTTCGCCATGAAGATTGTTTTTATAATCTCTTCACGACATCACCCATCAGATGTTTTAACTCTTCAGAGATAATAGTACCGATTTTCGTGTTGAAGAATATTCCCGTTTAGTTATATATTACATTGTGGTATTTCGTTCTTCCTAGTGAGGACCATAACCTGTGTCTTCTTACAATTTAATTCTAACCCTAGTTGCTCACAGTGTGTAACAACCGTATCTACTAAATGTAGCAGATCTTGCTCATTGTCTGAAATAAGTACTGTGAGTGAGTGGCACCTTGCAGACTCGACAGACCAAAGTATGTGAGTTGGAATGTGGCCAGAATTCCATCACAATGCCTGGGCAGAGCTTCAGAGAAACATGTGGTGCCCAAACGACATGATCCCTCTCTCTTGCCTCGTGGCATATCTAATGATATTGATGTTTCGTAATCCAAATACGATTCAATTTATATCTTCTACTTTTCTTAAAGTATTTTCATAGTATAAGGAAAAATGATCTGGAGATATACATTCCTGTCTGACATCTCGTAATATTCTAATATTGACATACTTCATTATCAATCCTTATGGCAGCTTGTTGTTTCCAATATATGTTTTTTTTTAAAATAAAACTAATGTGTTTTCCATCAATTTGTAGATCTGCAAGCATCTCTATCATGTTGACATGTCTTACTCTATCGAACAGCTGTGTGTAGTCAATAAAGCAAAGATGTAAATCTTTGTTTCCTTCTATAGAACATTCAATGTCTGTTCGCAGCATATACACAACATTTACTGTACCCTTGCCTTCTACAAACCCACATTGTTTTTGTCATATTTCAGGTTGAATTTTCTTCCTTACTCTTTGCATGTTAATCCTTAGCAAAAGTTTTATGATGTGACTCATAATACTAATTGTTCGATGTTTATCACGTTCCAAGGCTCCTTATTTCTTTGGGATTGCAATAAATACAGAATTACTCAATTCAGAAGGTATATCTCCGGTATCACATATTGTGTTCAGCAGTCTCGTGACTTGATCTATCCCATATTTTTCTAAAGCATTAAACATTTCTGTTTTGATGTTATCTGAACCGGGGGTCTTGCCAGCTTTCATATGTTGATGAACATTCCGAATTTCCATCTTCAAAATTGGCAGACCATCTGTATTAATTAGAATATCATGCTGTTCATCTCTGTTATCATCATAAAGTTTTTTTCACATAATCTGAACATACATGTATAATCTGATCTTTTTCTATTATAATTTTGCCATCTTTTGGTTTTTGGCAGCCTGCTGATGTGCGTGTTCTTTTATTAGTAAGTTCCTGAATTGTTTTGTGCATTGATTTGGTATTTTTACTGTTGCGTTGTTTTTCAGTTTCTATGAAATATTTCTCTAGCTTTCTTTTGCATCCTTACATAATATTCTAACTTGTCAGTGAATGTCTTCATATTTGGCAGGGTTATGTTTGTTGAGCCTTCTTTTTTCCTTTCGTTGTAAAATGTGTTCAGTCATCCATTTCTTACGTCCCACCTTCTTTAATTTTGGAATAGTTATTTCTGCAGGGCGCTGAATGGTCTCGAGATATGGTGTCCGCCTCGACTGCAGGAGGTCCCGGTTTTAAGTCCCGGCGAGGGTCGGGATTGTTTCACATAGACTTCGAGTAACAACATTTCCCCTGGTCTATGGGTGGTGAGGTCGGACGCCCATTTGTATTGCTGCGCAGGTAAAACATCCCTTGGTAGTTGTAAATCGAAAAAAGTGTAGCCTAACAGCGCCTGCTCGGGCAAAATTTCGAGTTAAAAATCTACCTAAAGTATATCAGGATCATCGCCGGTGCTACGGAGTTCGTGCACTGAGCTGAAATTCTCCGGACTCAGGCTTGAGTTATGAGTAGAACGGAGCACTTATGGGTTACACCGGTGTGCCGTGATGTTGATCCGTCGACTAAAGTAAACTAAAATAAAAAGTTGTTTCTGCAACCAAACTGACTGAATTCTTCAACATTTCCCATTGATCATCCACATCTTGAAATAGGATTTCTTGTTCAGACAATATATCGAATCTGTTCTTTACTTCTATGTTGAATTTATTGTGTATTTCCTTGTTATTTCTGAATGTACACAGATCATATTTAGTGTTTCCTGTTATATACTTGACTTTCTTTAACTTTACCATCAATGCACTTGTAATTAATCTATGATCACTATAAAAATCAGCACAGGGGACAGTTTGTTTTGCAATTTTTAACACATTTCGAAACCTTCTACTAATCAGAATATAATCAATCTGGTTTCTAATCCTGCTATCAGGATTCCTCCATATCCATAATCTTCTAGGTTCTTGTCTAAACCAGGTGTTTCCTACAATCATGTCCTGCTCTTTTGCCTATTCTATGACTGTATATCCCCTTTCATTGCGCTCTCCCAAACCATGGCTTCCTACTGTGCATCCTTCACCTTGATTTCCTACTTTTGCATTAAAGTTACCCATTATGATATTTATTTCTGAATTTTTACATTTCGTCAAAGCAGACTCTATGTCATTATAAAATTCCTCTATACCAGTGGTTCTCAACCGGTAGGGAATTCCCCCCCCCCCTGTGAGGGGGAGGGGTAGGGGTGAGAATTAAGATTATTTCAATAGGGTGTTAATACAAAAACCGATTACTTGATATTGTTGTTCCCTCCATACTTTACAGTTCTGTACTTCTCGCCCTTCTCAGTTCGTTTTACAACTTAAGTAGATCCACAACTCACGTCGTTTTATGTAGACGTCTAGACTTGTTCTAGTATGTGTTATTAAATTTAGCTTCCATTTTTACGTAAACTATGTGGGGGAGGGGGTGGGTGGGAGATTTATAGGTAGGAAATACGAAAGGGGGGAATGACTTTCTGAAGGGGTGCATGGGCCAAAAAAGGTTGGGTACCGCTGCTTCATACTATCTTCACTAGATTGTCCTGTTGGGGCAAATATTTGAATGACGTTTATATTAAAAGTCTGCCTTATAATTCAACTAGTAAAACTCTGTCTGACACAGCCCAATATCCGTGAACAGATTTTGATGTTTGCCGATCCAATATAATTGCTACACTTCTTTGTAATTCTTGTCATCCAGAATAAACAATCTTAACATCTTCATCTGTATTTCTCCCTGCTCCTTTCCCTCTCGTTTCTCCCATCCCTAATATAATAATCTTCTCTCTCTCTCTCTCTCTCTCTCTCTCTCTCTCTCTCTCTCTCTCTCTCTCTCTCTCTCTCTATTCCTATTCTCCCCAGAAAGGATCCGACTCTCAGCAACAACGACGTGCCAGCACAACCTCCTGTTAGCCACCAACCAGAGGCTCTAGTTGGTAGTCATTACATACCCATGAGACATCATCAGTACCCATTTAATTGTAATCCAGAATGGTTGCACCTCACACGGTATAGCCCAGCTACACTTCGTCAAGCACTTATAATGTCGCTATACCAACAACCAACACAACCTGGTATTTACTAGCAACTTAGGACAAAGCTACACCGGATCTCGGTACAAGAAAGAGCCTCTCCTTAAACGTTTATCTGCATATTTGGTTATAACTTGATCTAGTAACGTATTAGGTTATAAGTTATTACAAACATTGACTGGTTTTGACTTTATATTAATTGATAGTTCTTAGCTGTATAGCTTTTATAATAATTCTAATTGTGTTTTCACGGTGAGTGAGGGGGTCTTCACTGCTCTTCCTTACTGATCTGTGTACGTATTTTTATATATTTACAGAGATATTACTGTTTCTCTGTACTTTAGAGTGTGTTTTTGTAATAAGGGACGTAAGTTGTATTCACTTTGTGTGTGTGTGTGTGTTTTGCTTTTAAACTTGTGATTACGCATTGTTGAAATGTCTAATAAGTACGAACACTGGTTCAGGAATAATGGGCTCAGAATCGGGCATGTAAACATATGCCATCTATTAGGGAAGCTGCCCGAACTATCACTTATACTTAATCAAAATTTTCACATGTTTGGCGTTAGCGAAAGTCGATTAAATGGCAACATCTCAGATGATGACATCGCTATCAGAGGTTTTAAAACCATTAGAAGAGATCCCTATCAGAAACAAGAGACGGGTATTGCAGTTTATATTTCCAACTCGCTTAACGCCCACCGCAGGCTAGACTTTGAAACCTGTGAGATTGAGTGTGTATGGATAGAGGTTAAACTTCAAAATTGCATACCGCTAGTAGTTGGCTATCTTTATCGAAACCCCAGAGCAGGAAATATCTGGTATGAAAAATTCACCACTATGATGGATGTAGTCTTCAGTAATGCTAGGGAAATAATATTGCTAGGTTACTTCACCATAGACGCTAACAAATCAAACAAAACATGGGAAAACATAATAGAGTCATATAATTTCCAACAGTTAGTCAAACAAGCCACTAGAATCACTAAATCATCTGCAACACTTATAGATCATATTTATACTACGTGTGCTGATAACATCACAGAATGTAGTGTACCTATCAATGCAATGAGCGATCACTATCCAGTATGTTGCACGTGGTCGAAAAGGGGCACCAAAACTCCCAAACACAAACATATAAGCATAAAATATAGAAATTACAAAAATTTCAATCGAGACGTCTTCTTACAAGATTTGGTCAACTCATCTCTAGATTATGTTTACCAGCTTCCTGACCCAGACGATGCTCTGGACCACTGGCTAAAGACCTTTCTAAGTATATTTGATAAACATGTTCCATTTAAGGAAGTTCGTGTTAAACATCACACAAAGCCCCCGTGGATCACACAGGAGGTAGTTGAACTTATGAGAGATCGCGACAGGGCTCACAAAAATAGAGATCTAACTATGTACCGTAGTCTGAGAAACAAAGTTCAATATGTTATTCGGAAGGAAAAGAAAAACTATTTTAAGAACATAGTAATAGATAAAGTCAACACTAAAGATATATGGAAAGCAATTAATACCTTGACAAACAAACACAAATCATCACAATCATTACCATCAAATCAGGTTACATGTGATCAATTCAGTAGATACTTTCAGTCCGACATAAACCAACTGAAGGCTGCAATACCAGATGCGCCTCATGACATATCTTTATTATCATCATTCTGTGAGAACAAATGCTATGGACACATTTCCTCCAACATACCGCTAATGACGACAACTGAAGTATTTACTCATCTCCGTAATCTAAAAAACAATAACTCATCAGGACTAGATGGAATTAGTAGTCGGATCCTTCGCCATGCTGCACCGGCGATCTGCGAGTCACTAACTTTTATATATAATCAATGTCCTTTAAAATCGCTAAAGTGTATCCTCATTTAAAAGCTGGTCCTCTAGACGATCGTCTCATGAGTAATTATAGACCAATTTCCATATTATCCTCATTATCCAAACCGCTAGAAAAGCACATCCACAAAACAACACTAGATCACTTAGTTCGCCATAAACTGATAGTTGACAGTCAGTCAGGATTTCGGCCAAAATATTCTTGCCATACGGCACTAACAAACATGATAGAAAACTGGCATCAAAATATTAACAACAATACTATATGTGGAGCGGTGTTTATAGACTTTAGGAAAGCATTCGATATGATAGATCATACTATTCTAATTAAAAAACTAGAAACAATGAAAGTAAGTTTTAATATAGTGACATTAATAAAATCATTCTTATTAGACAGAAAGCAAGTAGTATCACACAATAAAGTTTTATCTCAAGCCATTACCATTAATATTGGAGTACCTCAGGGGTCTATTCTTGGCACTCTATTATTGCCATTTATATAAATGATCTTCCATTAAATCTGTCGTCGTCCTGCGATCTATTTGCTGATGACTGCACAGTATATACAAACGCTGTTGATATTAATGTGCTAGAATTATCCTTGCAACAGGAAATAAATAGTGTAGTTAACTGGAGTCATGCAAACCGCATGCAAATTAACATCACTAAAACAAAATCTATGTTAATAGGAACCAGGCAAAGACTTCACACTCTAAACTCGCAGAGAACTCTTCAGCTGCACATTGGCAGCACGCCTGTAGAAAGTGTCACCGAGCACAAGACACTGGGTGTTATCATAGATCAAAATCTAACTTTTAACTCACATGTTCATGCTCTAGTTAAACAAATAGCCAAAAAGGTATACCAACTTGCCAAAATTAAAAATTTCCTTGACGAAAACACAAGAAAGATATTCTATACTTCTCATATACAAACACATATTGATTACTGCTCCACAGTCTGGGATGGATGCTCCAAATCAATAACAAAACGCCTATATTCACTCCAGAAAAGGGCAGTGCGTTTAATTAATGGTGAAAAGCTTACCGAGAATTCTAACCTATATAAACGTCTCCGGTTACTGCCACTCCACAAGCGCCTGCTTTTTAATAAAACCAAACTAATTCACAAAATCCTATTTCAAAATGTTCCAAGCTACCTTTGGCCATTGTTTAAATATAACGCTAGACATAGCGAACGACTAAATATACTTCATGTCCCTAAACCTAGGATAGACTTATATAAAACAAGCTTAGCATACTCTGCCGCTCAGTTGTGGAACAATCTTCCACAAGAAATCAAAGACACCACCAATCATGATACATACATTCGCAACCTGTTTGAACACTACCTTAGTACAGACTACATGCCCCCATAACAAACAACACAAAAAAAGACAATAATGGTAACTTATCTCAAACGACAACTAGCCAAAAAACATTCCCTTATGTATGGCACGTTACACCCTCCTTAGGTATTTATAATGCCCATGTTAAACACTGCTTCAGTGAGTCATTTGTTATTGATTATTTTTCATGCGTTTTAATGTTCTTTTGTTGTCAAAAGTTGCTTCATAAGTGATGTTGAATGAAATAATGTATGAGAGGAAATAGAGAAGAAGGGCAGAATGTCAGACGGGCCTGCGTGCCCAATTCTTAACCCTTTGAAAATAAAGACTTATTATTATTATTATTATTATTATTATTATTATTATTATTATTCTCTCTCTCTCTCTCTCTCTCTCTCTCTCTCTCTCTCTCTCTCTCTCTCTCTCTCTCTCTCTCTCTCTCCATTTCTTGTTTGATGTTATCTAATCTTGCATCGTCGCTTAACTTCCGAACATTCCATGTTGCTAATTTCAATGTCGCTGTCGTTTTCCTGTGATGATCTGTAATTAGGTGAATCGTGATAGACTAGGCAACTTTAAAGAAGGCAGTTTGTCGTTGCTTTCTTTCCCGGCAGTGACCATACTGGTCGGGTGACCGTAGCCATTGTCTTGATGATAAAGAGATCTTCTGCCTATCGTCGCGAAACTTGAGACCATAACCAACAACTATCTGATGGCTGCCCTCAGAATTTCATCCACCACCTGCCTTTAGTGGCTTCTTGTGAACAATGAACAATTAGGCATTGTCCGAGACCACACTCAATAATTGTACATTAAGTCAACATACACAAAGTTTATTCTACCCTTGAGAATATAGAACTGAATTGAACACCCTGATAGAATAATCTATTTACACAAGTACAGGATAGAGTAGAGACAGAATCAGAGATATTGCTAAATTAATCATCAGGCTGAGAAGTAGATTGGATGCAGATGTCCCGTCCAGTCGGTCCTCCACTCACCCGGCTTCCTTCCAGTGAGATGACTAGAACCTCGGAGACCACTCCGTCTCCAGAGCTTGGATCGACAACAAGATTTAACCAATTGATCACAATCACTGGCCGAACTGCAATTCAATCACTTCCTACTGAGTCACTGTTAAAGTTACTACACAGTTCTCTGTAGACAGCCTGGCTGGGAGACCCTCCTCCTTGAGGTGACCCCAGTTACTTTCGACTTCAATAAAGGTCTGTAGCCAATGACCAATTTAATGGTCCCTCAGTAGTAGCACGTACCCCTGGTTGGGTAATAGTATAGTTCTGCTGATAGTTCACTAGAGTCCTATGGGGAAAAACACTTCCCAATTCATAAACTCTATAATGACATCATTTGGATCAAACACCTATTTCACACTGTTTGTGTTGTTTGTTCAGTTTGACAATAATTAGTTGTCCGCTATACCTGATAACACTTTCAAATGTAACAATACGTAAGCTGGTGTAGGTCTCATCCTGACCTGCCACTAAAGCTGCCGTAGGTACCGCACAAGGCTATGTGCTAATCTCTGCTTAGAGTTTCTGACGTTTAGGCGGATCAACAATAGACTTGGACTTGATGAGCTCCCAGAGCTGAGAGTACTCCAACTTGATACTTCACTGGGTAAACCTAGCCACATCAATCCGTATACATACTAATGTCTCTTGTACTTGAGCGTGATTACTCAGGTTGCTGAACTTCTCTTTGCTGAAAGAGCATCTTCAAACTCAGAAAAACGAAACAAACCATCATGACCCACATGTGCAATTTCAGGGCACTGGAATCACTTGATGATTAACATTCACTCATGATGATTCACCCTTTCGCATGGTGTGGTTTAGTCAGGCGTGGTAAGTAAGAGATTCTACCCTTCGCTATGGTACACGAAGTGGTTTCAGGCCAACAACAATTGTAGTAGGCTGGTTCCTCAACAGGCAACTCCTGAAAGGAAGAGCGATCGGTGAGAGTATTCTGGCCCAAACATTGGTCCACATGCATCCTATCACTGACTACTCAACCTTCAGTCATGCTAATTAGTTATTCAACTAACTAGAGCATCATCTCTATGTTGAGAGTAGTAAAGCATGGGTATCCGTCAATGTCAGATGGCCTCACAAGAACAGCCTGTCAAACAGAGTAAGTAATCAGAATGACGAGTCTGATAGTACGTCTCACCTATCCCTATTCATCTATCAGTTGTCGCTAACGTCACTAGTTATAGTAATCAGTTATTCTAGTTCTAGAGTTAACAGAACTAAACATTAAGGTTAAGAGTCCCTGGACTAATGCCTTATATTATCCATTCAATAGTAAACAGCATAACGATCAATGTACCATCACTCGGGATATAGTAATAATACATGATCACATAAAGTATTTACACACTCCAGTTCACTGGAGGGACATCCTGCCCACCCTATAGCGAACTCTTCTTATTAGACTCTTCCCTAGAGTCAAGAAGTCTTCTTGGTAAAACATGTTCCCCACTTGTTCCAAGGGGTTTGCTCCAGTACTGCCCTTCCAAGTGGATTAGCCTTGGCCTGGACCGAACTTCATATCTGGCCTGGTCTGCCAGTCTCATACTTTCATAACTTGCTCTCAATCCCATATCCCATATGTCCCCGAGCCTCTTTCAACCTCCTTTTGTCTTTCTATACTTCTATCACATCAGCACTGACGCACTTGTGCAAGCATGAAAGAACAGGACAGTAAAGACAAGAATTAAAAACGCATGTTTACATGGCGACGGTAATGCATTGTTATCACGCGTCGAACCACTCGGCGTTCGGTATTGCCCCTAGAAGTATCACATAACATGACCTAATATATATACATCATGACACATCATATATATATATATCTCATCAATGAAGAACTTACCTTCTCACAGAATTCCACAGTCCCACAAAATGCATTCACTATAACGTTAACACAATAGTTACATCATTCCCTGTGGCTCAGCACTACGTGCTCTCTTTACTTAGTATCTAAGCACATTCCTGTCTGAATCTCCACCTAACAACTTACCTGGCTATCCAACAGTTCCTATAGCTTCAGCTATTAACTGACATAAGTTCGGTTCTTATCATACACTAGTAACTGTGCCTTAATTTAGAACAGCAACATTGTATATGCAACAATGTGCCACACATGGTAAATACAAGTTGAACACAATACGCCAATATCACAGGCCTAAATTTCAAGCAGGTAACGCAACTACACACGCCTGTCAACAAACGCGACACACGCAAGTGTAGAAGCCCTAGATTCCCAACGACGTTATCGTTCGGTTTCTCATTGGCGATGCAAAGACAACCGCATATTTAATGAGATTAGAACGATTGCGTTTTGTGAACAATTACAAAGTTAAATTAATTAACCAAGTAGATACCTGAATTGCGTGAACCAGACTCCAGTCAGCTACCAGAACTGTTCATCGGCAAGCATGCCGTGATGTGATAACAGTCAGCTGCAACTTGAGACTCTGTTTAATTGGCCTCACAAAGCCAAGCGTCTTCTCACCTCGAGAGTCAGAAAGTGAATGACTATTCCTGCCTCATTTCCCCAACACGCTGTACCAAAGCGCACGAGAAATGAGTGCTCCTTGATGAAAGTCAACTTCTCGGACAACATTCATTCCACGCACTAGAATTTCTAGATCTTTCTCCACGGGGATTTGTTGGAGCATCCGGCTACCCGGGTCAGTTAAATCCCGGTGTTTCGAGAAGATTCTAGACGGAAAATCCCATCGACTTCCCTCGGTCTATTTGTAACCGGGAAAGTCCCCGATGACACGCCAAAATAGTGCGGCACCCCGTCGACAAATGACAGATAAAGCGTCGTTTCGTCACAGATGTGAAACTTGGACAATAAGCAGGCAAGCTGAAAAAACATCTGATGGCTGCAGAAATGTGGTTTCTAAGGAGAATGCAAAGAATACCATAGGCAGACAGAAATACCAATGACCAGCTACAGGAGACAAATGAAAATCGTAAATTTATTAGAGAAATTGACGAAGACGGTCACAATTTTTGGACATGTTATGAGAAGAAGTGAATTGAAGAACTTGGTGGCAATTGGCAAGATCGAAGGGAACAAACCAAGAGGAAGACCGAGAGTAAATACCTGGTTGGCTTGGCCCCATGGCATGGTCGAGACAGGAGCACTGAGCTGATTCACGTCACTGGTGATCGAGAGAAATAGCGACGCATGACCGCCCACGCTGTCTGGAATGACACATGATTGATTGATTGAATCCACTCGCAAAATTTACACCAGTCCTACTAGAAGTAGTGTGTGTGTGTGTGTGTGTGTGTGTGTGTGTGTGTGTGTGTGTGTGTGTGTGTGTGTGTGTGTGTGTGTGGACTACGCAAGATTTCAAAGCGAGCGAGCGCGCAGAAAAAAAAATCTTTAAATGTGAGTGAGCAAAGCAGTAGACGGTACTACCTGCTTTCCCACATTGTGTCTACGGCTTCAGGCGGAGGAGCACAATTTGGAGAGTTAAAGCCTTATCCTGGTGCGAGGAAATGTAACTTAAAGAATAAATTTCAAGTCAGGGTAAACCAGACCCTAAGCCTTGGTTGGCAAGTAGCCTAGGATCGAAGCTCCGACAGGCGGACAGTTAGCGCATTGCTTTGCTGATCCGGTAGACTCTGCAGCTTGTCTTATTCTCGATGCATTGGTGTTACCATTCCTCTGGAGTAAACTAGGCAGGCCGAGAGTGTGATCATACTGCATGGGCAACACAGGTCTTTGTGCTAACTCCCAAGATCCGGCTCTTGGCATCCGCTGGACTTCATCATGACACGGAGACAGCATTTGAATCAAACATCATTAACCTGAAGTTACCACAGCGCTGATTGTGATACTGATCATTCTTTAGTTGTTGCAAGGGTTAGTCTGAGACCAAAGAGAATCTACACAGCTAAACACAAATCTATCCCCGGGGTTAATATTATTAACACCCAAGATCCTGATAAGTGCTTTGAGTTCATGGGTACATCAGAAAATTGTACAGTAAGTGAAAAGTGGTGTATAATTACGGAAACTCCTTGTAAAACAGCGGAAGGGGTTTATGGCACTGTGGATCATAAGAGGTAGGTGTGACGCACCTGGCCTGTACATTGCACCTTCTAATTACCATCATTAGTTGCAATTACAAGGTACACCCGTGTACCTGCCAAAAATAAACCATATCAACGTTACAGCTATTACAGACTGTAGAGCAGATAATTGTTCAAACCTTTCACTCTTTCAGTGCATTAATATTGTGTACGATATTACATAATAAGAAAAGTCATGTGTGAACTAATACAAGACAGGCAAAAATAAATACAATATTGTAGGTTTGCATAATTGCCCGTAAGCTTCCACGAAAATAGGCAAGTAAAATTTGACAAGTATTTTTCAAACTGAAATAATCACCGTGTCTGTTATATGAATATGTAGCTATCGTTATCTCCCGTGCTTGTATTAATGTTAATTTTGATTATATTTATTTCCCCTTATTGCCCCATTCCCCGTAGCACAGTGTTCTCTAACTTTATTTTAATGTCATGCATATTATTGTGAAAACGGAAATAGAGAACAAAATGTTAGTGAACAGTGAGACTAATATTTTGAAATATACCATAATTATCATCATCAAGTGCCTTGTCAAATGGCGTAAGCGATCATGCACACCCCCTTAGCAAAGGCGATTTAGGGGGGGGGGGGGCTTTAAATAAAAACTAAATTTTTTTTTGGTGAAAATATTTATAAAAAAGTAAAGAACATATGTAAACTTTTTCGATGTAGACACCTCTGCTTTCAATGTAAGTCCTTCATCGCCGATAAAGAGCATGGACTCCTATCGAAAAAGAAAAATCACTTGCTCACTACTCGGTGTGCATGACCAGTTCGTAAAAAGCCTGCCGATGATGTCACACCGTGTTTAAACTTCCTACTCCACTCATACACTTACTCAACTGAAAGACATGCATCACTATACTGGACCGAAATTCGCCAATGAAATTATATTGGTTTCACTCTTCACTGATCAAACAACTGAGACCAAAGATAATCTTCACAGCTAAACACAAATCCAGTCCCAGGATTAATGTTATTAACACCTACGATCCTTATAAGTGCTTTGAGTTCCAACAGGTACTTGACAACGCTTTCACTGATACATCAGAAATTTGTACAGCAAGTGAAAAGTGGGGTAAACTTAAGGAAACTCTTTATAAAACAGCGGTAGGGGTTTACGGCACTGTAGATCATAAGAGGCTGGGCTGGTTTGCAGCAAACAGCAAGACACTGCAGCCATTGATTGGAGGATGACATCAGTGGAGCTGATTCAGAGCACCAAGCTGGGACATCTGGTGAGAGACATGATCGTCTGCGTCAGTTCGCAAGGCACATGATCATGACGATTATAATTGTTGTTTTAACATTTCTCACTATCTCATCTTGTTCCTCGTGTACCTTGCCGTGGCGAGGTGAAACATAAACAGCGGGAGTGTCCGTTTATTGGCTTCATGTATCGAGATTCCCATAGCGCTTGTTACTCTCCCTGCCAATCGCTTACATGGTCGGCCACGTCTTCTGGTTCCATTTGGTCTGTACATACTTTCTTGTTGTGGGATAGTATCAGTTGGATGCCTAGTTATGTGGTCGAACATTTTAACTTGCTGTTTTCTCATGAAATCTAGCGCTGCTATGACCACCACTTTATTCCCAATTTCATCATTTCTGAATTTCTATCCTCGAATATATTGAAATTTTGTCCCGTGAATCTTATTTCCGTTGTTGCAAGGTTTGTTTTATATATATTTTTTTTGTCATTGTCCAGGTTTGGCATTGGTAGCTATAGTTGATAATGCTGATTGTCCATCAAGAATGATGTTGATCATTCATTTCATCCAGTGAGTTCTAAGATGGCTGATAAGGCCTATGGTGGCTCGAAATGTTCTTTGGCAATGTGGGCAAAGAATGTTTGACGTTCCAGGAGGAGAATCTCCTGCAGTGGTTTTTCTGTCCGCCGGTTTTCACAGCTCTTGCAGTCCTGTTTGCTTCACAAGTGACTGCACCCTTGCGTAATGATTTACGCCAAGAAGTTCCGTCTTTGGCAGCAGTCTCCCAAGTGTCGCAATGAATTTCAAAAGCTTTTAGTGAGTTCTTCAGAGTGTCTTTGAATCTTTGAAGCGTTTCCTCTGACCGCCTTGGGGGCGTTTACCACAACGCAGCTCGCCGTAAAAACAAAGAAAAATAGATTATAGAGCCTCTGATCTGGCTTGCGAGTAAAGTGACCAGCCCAGCCAATCTGATTCTTAATTATTACAGTGTTGATACTGGGTATGGGCGCTCTTTCTAGAACTTCAGTGTCTGGGATCTTGTCTTGAAATTTATTCTTCAATAGCTTCCTAAAGCAGACTGTGTGGAAGTGGATTTATTTCCTAGCATGTCGCTTGTAAACAGTCCAGGGATTCACAAGCATATAGCAGTGTGGATAATACTACTGCTTGATAGAATTTCAGCTTTGTTTGCAATATTATTCCATTTCTGTGCCACACATTCTTGTACAGTCTGCCAAAGGCTGCACTGGTCTTGGAGATTCTTGCATTCACTTCGTCATCAAATGGGGCAGCTTGCGACCTGAGTAATGAGACGATTCATTCGAGGCGTGGACTGCGGACTGCGGACAGGACACACATCCTCACCTGAATCTCCAGATACGATATACAGACAACTTCAACCTATAACTTCAAGAAGTACAGACAAAGAGCGATACACCAGTCATCTATACCATCTACAACGAGTAGGCTACGGTATGACGGGGACTGATTGATGAACCCAACAATAGAGCTGAACAGTCAGTTGGTTATTGACAGTTATCTATAGTTAAGTCACCCGTGGCCTCACCCATATCTATGATGAGCAGTAAATGCAGCACCAGTGAAACAGAATAGGCATAGAAGACCTATAGCCAAGGGTCAGATGGCCAGCCTCGGAACAACGTTCTTGCATAAGCCCAGAAGGTGCAGTAAATGTATGTTCGGATGACGCAGCCTGATGTGGTGAATATTGCGATTAAACGTTCTATGAGCTTCATCTGAGTGTTCTATTATGTGTAAGCTGAGCATCGGTCAGCCGGTTAGCGAGAGTGCCAAAATGAAGAGTACTGTCATGACAAGACGAACCCAATCTGGTCAACCTCTAGTAGAGTCATGGCAGGGGTTACGGACGCAGTTCGTAATCTGACATACCGCGTTCGAAATACAGCTGCAGATGATTTTACAGCAGGACGCCTTGCGTTGAGGTTTTTTATGAAGTGGAATGAGTGCCGGTCGTTCAGCAAGCAATGGCAAATTTCTGAACGTAAACTTGACAAGAGATGCTGAGGTTGACTGTGGCGTCTTGTAAAGGATATGCAAATAACTGTTCTGTCTGTGAATATATTCAGAAAAAAGTAAAGAACTAATGTATGATTGTTCGATATAGTCAGCACTATGTTCAATGCAAGTCCTCCATTGCCGATTAATTGCCTGGATTCCTTTAGAAATACATTCTCGTGGTTGCGTGTGTAACCACTCGTGCACCACGCGCTGTACTTCTTCATCGGACCGACTATTTTTGAAACTTCCTACTCATGCCTTTCTGGACTGACAGGCAGGCATCAACATACTGGACCTGCAGTCACAGATGGATTTCTATAAATGTACCCCTTCATTAATCAAACAACCCATAAACGAAACTCTGCCCCTCGTTGATGCATGTCGAAAGTGGGGCGGTCATCGTTCGATTGTTATTATGACGTCACGGTGTTCATCTGCACCATAATGCACATGTAAACACTCATTAACTACAATATTGACATGTCACATGACAATGCATATGTATTGTAATTCTGTCACACCTCTCCTCTAAGATTTCCAGTTGAACCCCCTTCAAATATCTAACTGTAGTGTAACATCAAGTGGCGGAGATTGCTGTGTACTTTATACGCAATGAAGGCCAGTAGTGTGACTTATCTGGCCTGCATATTACAACTTTTCATTATCGTCACTAGTAACAATTCTTGTGTAGGGCTTATTAATCGCATTATGTTCCTTTCGGCCCATCAATGCTCGTCTCCCAGTGTTCGTGGTTTGGTGAAACGAGTTTGCAGCTTGGATGACCGCCTCTACACCCTGACCAGATCATGTGCAGAAAAATCTAGATGATGATCTTACCCGCCACTAGTTACAATTACAAGGTACACGCTTGTACCTGCCAAAAATTGTGTCTGTCTTCATATGTAGCATTAAAGTTACACAGACAGATGTTCAGACCTTTCACTCTTTAAGCAAACTAATATTGTGTACCATATTATACAATAACAAGAGTCATGTATGGATTAATATGAGATAGTAAAAAAAAAAAAAAGATTGTGTGATTGCATAACTGCCGTAGAGCTTCCACGAATAAAAAAGGCAAGTAAAGTGTTATAACTATTTGTTTAATTAACTAACGATCGTGTTTGTTATGTAAATAAATAGCTATCAGTTACCTCCCGTGCTGGTCATAATATGGATTAAGATTATATTTACTTCCCCTCATTGTCTCATTCTATGTTTTTTTTTTTTTTAAATTCGCACATCCTTTTACAGGAATGTAGCAGGGTCTTCAAAATGGAGAGGAGTTTCCTCACACCAAAGTAGAAGACAAAGACTAACCCTTAAGAAAGATTATCCACTGTAGGAAAAGAAGACCGTGTTGGCTCGTAGATTAGGAGTATAGGTTTTTGGCCCAGAAAATGTCAACTTTCCTAACAATGGCACAGGCACCAGACAGTAAAACGTCAAGCCGAACAATTGGGAAAAGACAGCAGGTTTAGTTATCTGGGCTACTATTGCATGTGATAGAATTACAGCCCCTATAGAATTATCATAACTCAAGATATGAATTCTCACTGTAAATAATCAAACATCAATCTTACATTTGCTTACATATTCTGTATTCTAATAAATAGAAATGTCTAAGAGCAATTTGGAAAGTTACTCAAAATAAAAGTATACAGTTTATTTGATGCTGTTGAAGCTGAAACAAGAGAATTGGCACTTCTCTAAGTGTTGCATGTGCCTAGAGCTCTTTATGTAATCAGTGCTAGTGTACGACCTCGTTTTAGGTCCTAACAGAAGGCTTCAGCGGTCAGTGGATTTTGGCATGGTTGGCGACAGGCACTTATCTGAGTGCTGCATGGAGCTACACTCGTCTCTGCTTCTGCCTAGTGGTCAGCCACTCACTGGCTCTTCTCGTCAATAGCTCGGTGATGAAAGCATGGTGGTGCAGTAGCAACTCTGATAGCCTCTCAAGCTGAAATTGACACAAAGGCACACTCGTAAGTTTCTGGAGAACGCCTATACCTTCTCATGACTTTCTGCCTAACCTTCTATAGAAACCTATCATCAGGCAAACACTTCACTGAGGATACAGAGATGTTCTATAGCGGTTCCTTCACTCTATGAGCAGCCTAGATGACATATAGTACTAGACAATGGAATAGCGACAGATCCAGTCCCTACACAACCTTTGAAGCTTCATAGAAATGAAGACCAATAAAACATGAGTGAGAATTATACTGAATGAAGTTAATTGTTGTGCATCTCTCCGACAATCAACGTGTATCAGAAACACTCATGTCGCATCCTATCTCCCTACTGAACAAAGGAAATAGACTATGATTAACTCCTATTGATCCCTACGATCACACCTCTCAGCACTCTTGCGAATTTCGGTCCCAAATGAAAAGTTAACTTTGTAGTGAAAAAGTATCCCTTACAGTGCCCCATTGGTTTATATAAAAACAATAATAAATGATACGAACTAAAATATAGCTACGAACTCTAGACTTTGAAGTTAGCCGCTAGTAGTTACCACTACAATGTTCATGACTGCACGTGCCAAAACTGAATACATTTCAACGTATTATCGCATGCGGTAGAGAAGGTAAATATTCAGACCCATCGATCTTTAAATAAACTAATATTGTGTACGATATTATAGAATAAAAAGAGCCATTATGAATTAATATAAGATAGTAAAAGACAAATGTAAAGATTGTTTGACTACATAATTACTGGAGCGCTTCTACGAACAGAGGCAAATACACTGTTATAAATATTTAAAGACATTACATAACCACATAATTTCTTACATGAATACTCAATATTGTTATCTCCCATGCTGGCCTTACACGGGTTTAGGCTATATGTGCTTCCCCTGGTTGCTTGATTTTCTGCAGCACCGTATTTTCAAACGTTATTTTAATGTTATGCACATAAATGCGGAAACAGAAATAGACAACAGCATGTTAGCGAGCAGTGAAACTAATATTTTAAAAAAATATGATATCATCATCACGTACTGTGTCAAATGGCGGCGACCATGATGCACTTCCTTAAAGGCAAAGTTAATGAGCAAATGTCTACCAGCGAGTCAATGAGTACACAGCATCCACTGCACGGTGAGATCAACAAGAGAAAGGGCAGCAGGTTAAACAGAGGAAACTCCTAGCAGGATGAGGCTGAGCACAGCTTTATAAAGGTCTGTTCACTCGAGGACAAATATAGATTCTTGTGAAGAATGGAAACAAGTGAAAGCAACATGTAGTACATTCTTTTTAGTATGCATCAGATTGTATAGAGGGTGAACACAACAAGTTGAAGCCTTTACTGTTGAGAATTAGTCTTAGAGTAAGTAAGTCATCTAGATTGAAGCGACTATTTTTGGACATAGTGGTGTTCAAGGGTTGTTAGCTCCATGCAACTATATGCCTCTCTATTTTTCTCTTTTTAGCCCATATAACTTACTCTCTACAGCTTCATGAAACTGTATGCCTCTATATGGCTCTCGTTCTAGCCCACATAACTAAATCTATAAAGCCCGCTGTATTGTAGGGTCTCCCTGGCCAAGATGTTAACGACACTGTTCGTAATCACTTATATCCAAGTTGGGAAAACAGCAGCTGCGAGAATTGGCAGCGGTTCGCGCCGCGCTGGTAACTTACAGGGGTATGTGAGCCTATCGTTCAGAAAGTAATGGCAAACTACTGAACGTAAAAGATGCCTAGTACATCAACAACAGCTGAAAAATATTGGTGTTGACTGCAACGTCCTCTAAGGGCTATGTAAAAAAAAAAATGTCATTTTATCTCCTTTCTGTATGTGTGATGTGTGGTATATGTATGTTATGTGTGTGTGTTGTGTATGTGTGTGTTTGTGTTTGTGTGTGTATGTGTGTGTGGATAACTTTTAAAGCGAAGCACCAGCTTCTGTTATTTAGATGATTTTTACAACGTGTTCACAGTTGTCCTAAACACTTTTATAAATAACTGTGCTATGCTATCCCAGCTATTTGAACTGCTCTTTATATACTACGACTGTGAATCTAACAATGCTACGCAATTAGGAAAAACTTTGAGGCGGCAGAAATGTGCTCACTTAGACGAATGTTGCGGATACACTGAACTGCGAGAGCTACTGGCAACAAGTGAATGGAAGAGACCGATGAAGATAACCATTATAAGCAATTAAACAAAAGAGGCATATATCGTTCTTTGGACAGACAATGAGAAGTCTGGTACTCGAAAACACCGTAACCACTGGGAAAATAAGCGGAAGAAGAGGCAGAGACAGAACAAGAGACATGATGTTGGGTGGACTTAGCAGGTATAGTGTAGGATGGATCAGTGGAGCTGATTCAGAGCACCAAGCTGGAACATCTGGTGAGAGACATGATCATCTGCGTCAGTTGGCAAGGCACATGATCATGACGATTATAATTGTTGTTTTGAAATGTCTCACTATCTCATCTTGTTCCTCGTGTACCTTGCCGTGGCGAGGTGAAACATAAACAGCGGGAGTGTCCGTTTATTGGCTTCATGTATCGAGATTCCCATAGCGCTTGTTACTCTCTCTGCCCATCGTTTACATGGTCGGCCACGTCTTCTGGTTACATTTGGTCTGTACATACTTTCATGTTGTGGAATAGTGTCAGTTGGATGCCTAGTTATGTGGTCGAACATTTTAACTTGCTGTTTTCTCATGAAATCTAGCGTTGCTATGACCGCCACTCTATTCCTGATTTAATCAATTTTGAATTTCTCTCTTCGTGATACATTGACATTTTTTCCCCACAAATCTCATTTCCGTTGTTGCAAGGTTTATTTTATCGTTTTGTGTCATTGTCCAGGTTTGGCATTGGTAGCTATAGTTGGTAATGTTGTTTGTCCATCAAGAATAATGATGATCATTGGTTTCATCCAGTGGGGTTGAAAGTATGGAGCCGTGAGTTCTAAGATGAATGATAAGGCCTATTTTGGCTCGAAATGTTCTTTGACAGTGTGGGCTAAGAATGCTTGACGTTCCAGGTAGAGGATCTCCTGCAGTTGTTTTTCTATCCGGCGTTTTTCACAGCTCTTGCAGTCCTATTTGATTCACAAGTGACTGCACCCTTGCGTAATGATGTACGCCACGAATTTGACAGCAGTCTCTCGGGTGTTGTGATGGATTCCAAAAGCTTTTTAGTGAGTTCTTCAGAGTGACTTTGAAGCGTTTCCTCTGACCGCCTTGGGAGCCTTTACCACAACGCTGCTCGCCGTAAAAAATTCAATTATAGAGCCTGTGATCTGGCTTGCGAGTTAAATGACCAGCCCATCGAATCTGATTCTTCATTAGTAGAGTGCGAATACAATACTGGGTATAGATGCTCTTTCTAGGACTTCAGTGTCTGGGATCTTGTCTTGCAATTTAATCGTCAATAGCTTCCTAAGGCAGACTGTGTGGAAGTGGTTTGATTTCCTAGCGTGCCGCTGGTAAACCGTCCAGGGTTTCACAAGCATATAGCAGTGTTGATAATACAACTGCTTTGTCGACCTTCAGCTTTGTTTGCAGGCTTATTTCACTTCTGTTCCACACATTCTTGTACAGTCTGCCAAATGCCGCGCTAGCCTTGGAGATTCTCGCATTCACTTCGTCATCAATTGGGGCAGCTTGCGACCTGAGTAGAGAGACGATTCATTCGAGGCACAGACAGCAGACAGGACACACATCCTCTCCTGAATCTCCAGTCACGATATACAGACGACATCAACCTAGAACACCAAGAAGTACAGACTAAGAACGATACACCAGTCATCTATACCATCCACTACGAGTAGGCTACGGTAAGACGCAGTCTGATTGATGAACCCAACAATAGAGCTGAACAGTTAGTTGATTATTGACAGTTATCTATAGTTAAGTCACCCGTGGCCTCACTCACATCTACGACGAGCAGTAAATGCAGCACCAGTGAAACAGAATAGGCATAGAAGACCAACAGCCAAGGGCCAGCCTCGGAACGACGTTCTTGCATAAGCCCAGAAGGTGCAGTAAATGTATGTTCGGATGCTGCAGCCTGATGTGCTGAATATTGCGAATAAACATTCTATGAGCTCCATCTGAGTGTTTTGTTAAGTGTGTGCTGAGCATCGGTCAGCCGGTGAGCGAGAGTGCCAAGATGAAGAGTACTGTCATGACGAGACGAACCCAATTTTAAAACAAACTCTACTAGAGTCATGGCAAGGGTTGCGGACGCAGTTCGTAATCTGGCATACCGGGTTCGAAATACAGCTGCAGACGATTTTACAGCAGGCCGCCTTGCGTTGAGTTTTGTTTTTATGAAATAGAATGGGTGCCGGTCGTTCAGAAAGCAATGGCAAACTACTGAACGTAAAATTGCTAAGAGATTACAAAAATCAAAAAAAAAAAAAAAAAAAAAAAAAAAAAACAATAGAAAATGTTCACGTTGACTTTGGCATCTTGTAAAGGATATGCAAATAATTGTTCTGTCTGTGAATATATTCTGAAAAAAAAATAATAAGAATTAATGTATGATTGTTCGATGTAGTCAGCACTATATTCAATGCAAGTCCTCCATCGCCGATTAATTGCCTGGATTCCTTTAGAAATACATTCTCGTGGTTGCGTGTGGAACCACTCGTGCACCACGCGCTGTACTTCTTCATCGGACCGACTAATTTTAAAACTTCCTACTCATGCCTTTCTGGACTGACAGGCAGGCATCACCATACTGGACCTGCAGTCACAGATGGATTTCTATTAAATTTACCCCTTTATTAATCAAACAACCCATAACAAAATGCTGCCTCTCGTTGGTGCATGTCAAAAGCGGGGCGGTAATCTGTCAATTGTCATTGCCACGTCACGGTGTTCATCTGCACCGCAATGCACATGTAAACACTCTTGACATCATTAACGACAATATTGACATGTGACATGACAATGGCAAGGTCATTGTAATTCTGTCACACCTCTAGGATTTCCAATTGAAGCCCTTTCAAATACCTAACTGTAGTATAACATCAAGTGCCGGAGATTGCTGTGTACTTTCTACGCAATGAAGATCAGTATTGTTACGTATCTGACCTGCGTATTACAACCTTTCATTACCTTCACTAGTTACAATTATTGTTTAGGGCTTGTTCGCGTTATGTTCCTTTCGGCCCATCAATGCTCGTCTCCCAGTGTTCGTGGTTTGGTGAAACGAGCTTGCAGTTTGGATGACCGCCTCTACACCCTGACCAGATCATGTGCAGACAAATCTAGACTTCGATCTTACCCACCACTGTTGTTTGTCCATCAAGAATGATGATGACCATTCATTTCATCCAGTGGGGTTGAAGGTATGGAGCCGTGTGTTCTAAGATGGCTGATCAGGCCTATTTTGGCTCGAAATGTTCTTTGACAATGTGGGCAAAGAATGATTGACGTTTCTGGAGGAAGATTTCCTGCAGTGGTTTTTCTGTCCTGCCTTTTCTTCACAGCTCTTGCATTCCTGGTTGCCTCACATATGACTGCACCCTTGCGTAATGATGCACGCCACGAATTTCGGTCTCTGGCTTCAGTCTCCCAGGTGTCATGATGAATTCCAAAAGCATTCAGTGAGATTTTCAGAGTGTCTTTAATTAAAGCGTTTCCTCTGGCCACCTTGGGAGCGTTTACCACAACGCAGTTCGAAATTCGTTTAGGGAGCCTGTGATCTGGCATGCGAGTCAAGTGACCAGCCCAGCGGATCTGATTCTTCATCAGTAGAGTTTGGATACTGGGCATTGACGCTCTTTCTAGGACTTCAGTGTCTGGAATCTTGTCTTGCCATTTAATCTTCAGTAGCTTCCTTAGGCAGACTGTGTGGAAGTGGTTTAATTTCCTAGCGTGTCGCTGATAAACAGTCCAGGTTTCACAAGCATATAGCAGTGTGGATAATACAACTGCTTTGTAGACTTTTAGCTTTGTTTGCAGGCTTATTCCAATTCTGTCCCATACATTCTTGTACAGTCTGCCAAAGGCCGCACTGGTCTTGGAGATTCTTGCATTTACTTCGTCGTGAATTGTGACAGCATGTGACACAGTGCTGCCAAGATAGGTGAATTTGTCCACAACACTTAGTCTATGATTATTCACTTTGATATTCGGCACAGTGTGATTATTCCCTGAAGCTGGCTGGTACATAACTACAGTCTTCTCCAAGTTGATATTGAGCCCAAAGTTGGCACAGGCATGTGAGAAAGCTGAAACGTTTATGTTGCATGTCCGCCTCTGAGTTGGCGTATAGAGCGCAATCATCATCAAACAGGAGCTCTCTGACGGTGTCGCTGTTAATTTTGGTTTTAGCTTTCAGCCTTCTGAGATTGAATAACTTTCCATCCATACGGTAGTTAATGTCTATTCCAATGTCGTCGTTCTCGAAGGCATTCATCAACATGGCTGAAAACATGAGGCTGAACAGTGTTGGTGCCAGGACACATCCTTGATTCACTCCATTGGTGACAGGAAAGGGCTCAGACAGTTCACCATTTTCCTGTACTCTTGCCTGCATGCCATCATGAAATAGCCGCACTATTTGGACAAACTTTCGTGGACAGCCATATTTTGCCATAATCTTCCACAATCCTTCTCTGCTGACTGTATCAAAAGTCTTGATAAGGTCAATGAAAGTGGAGAACATTTCGCATTTCCGTTCTTGACATTTCTCTTGCAGCTGCCTTGCAGCGAAAATCATGTCAATAGTTCCACGTTCTTTTCTGAAGCCACATTGACTCTCAGGAAGAAGACCTTGATCGAGATGGGCTGTGAGGCGATTGAGAAGAATTCTGGCGAGTATCTTCCCTGCAATTGAAAGCAAGGAGATGCCTCGGTGGTTGTCACAGGATTGGCGGTTTCCTTTACGTTTGTAAAGGTGGACTATTGACGCGTCCTTGAAATCTTGTGGCATGTTTGTAAAGACTTGGTGAAGCTGTTCTGTTAGGACCGGCCCACCTGCCTTGTATATCTCTGCTGGGATGGAGTCAGGACCAGGTGCCTTGCCGCTGGAGAGTTGCTGGATGGCTTTGTTTACTTCCACTATGGTTGGCAGGTCATCAAGTGTCTCATTGGTGGGAACTTGAGGAAGGCAGTTGATGGTTTCATCATCGAAGAAGGAAGTTGCATTTAAGATGTTGCTGAAGTGCTCTGCCAGAGTTGAAGGATTTCTTTCTTATCGGTGACCAATGTTCCCCCATCTGCACTGAGGAGGGGAACTATGCCTGGTGATGTAGGACCATAGACCGCTTTCAGTGAGTCGTAGAAGTTTTTCATATCATGTCTGTCAGCAAAGCCCTGAATTTCATCAGCTTTGCTGCTCAGCCAGGAGTCCCGCATGTGCCGAAGTTTCTGCTGCACTACTCTCTGAATGTTCTTGAAGGCATCTTTTTTTATGTTGACTTTGGGTCATTCAAATGTGCCTTGAGGAGAAGATGTTTCTCGGTCAGCAATTGGTTGATGTCTTCGGAATTTTCATCAAACCAATCTTTATGCTTTCTCGGGTTTGGGCCCAGGATGTCCATAGCAGTGTTGTAAATTATGTCCTTTAGGTCTCTCCATTCTGTTTCTGTATCCTGTTTAGCTGCAGCATTGTGCTTGAGGCGGTCTTCCAGCATATTTTCAAACGACTGCCGCATTTTCTTGCTGTTTAGGCGGGTGACATTTAGCGTTTTTTGCATTTTCACCCCTTGGGGACGCCGTGATGGCCTGATGTGAATGTTTATTTTCGAGACAATGAGACGATGGTCTGTCCAACATTCGGCACCACACATGGATTTTGTCACTCGAACGTCTTGTCTGTCACTCTTCCTGACGATGACATAGTCAATGAGGTGCCAGTGTTTCGAGCGAGGGTGCATCCACGATGTCCTATTTCTCATGGGGAGACGGAAAATTGTGTTCGTAATCAGGAGATCATGTTCGGCGCATGTCTGATGGAGGCGGAGTCCATTGCTGTTACAATTTCCGACTCCATGCTTTCCAATAATGCCACTCCAAGAGGTGGTGTCCGTGCCTACTCTGGCATTGAAATCCCCAAGGAGTATAAGTTTGTCTCCTTTTGGGAACAGATGTTAATACATTGTGCAGGTCCTCATAGAACTTGTTCTTGACATCATCTTCGTTGATCATAGTTGATGCATAGACACTAACAATGGTTGCATGCTTCCTTCCATTCAGCAGGGGTAACTTAATGGTCATGAGCCTGTCGTTTATAGCCTTTGGAAATCCAGCTAATTTGCCGACCAGGGCTGACTTAATGGCAAATCCCACACCGGATTGGCGTCTTTCCTCGCTTTTCCTTCAACTCCAGAAAAATGTGTAGCCGGCACCTATTTCACAGATTTGGCCTTCTTATGCAAGTCGTGTCTCGCTCAAGGCTGCAATGTCGATGTTGTACCTGCCCAGCTCTCTCGCAATCAGTGCTGTTCGTCTCTCTGAACCCGACGCGCCGTCTCTGTCAAGTAGGGTACGTACATTCCAAGTTCCAATTGTTAAGGGAATATGGTGTACTCTTTTAGCTTTGCTTGTTTTTTCTTTGTGTGTATATCGACCGCAGTTAGTGTACCCACCAACCGCGGCTAGCTGGTTAGGTAGTGATGGAGCAGACAATGTTTAGGGCACCTTTTCTAGCCCCTTCCTCATGCTATGGAGGTGAGCAGTGTGTTCCTATAGAGGACTGCTCAGTCGCTCAGGGGGCTGCCGAATCCCACTGCTGCTCCGGTCAGTAGAAGACGACCATATGACCTGAGCCGCCTGTGTGCAGGTCTGCGACTACGGCTGCCAGCGTACCCACGCCTGCCGCTTCGCCGCTCGCCCATCGCCATAGGGCAGGTGATATATGACGTTGGTTGAAGAATGACTTGCGCGATTACTTGGATTAAAGTGAGGAAGAGTTGCGCAATTCGTCGACCTCACTCTCTCGCCTGAGTCCATCTGAGTCCAGTGGCAAGACAAATCGAGACGACTGGAGACGAATGCAGGTACAATGGATGACCAGGCCGCTCTACATGCCTTGCCGTGCTCATTACGTTCCACAACGCTTTGCAGGTAAACGCCGTCTTGCCCGTTGAATCAGGAATGATTTCTTCCGCGCAGTCTGCCGGACCCTGTCTTCACATGCTGGGTAGGCATACCCTAGTTTACCGCTTGGTTTGACACCAAATCGTCTACCCGCGCCTGGTTTAGCCAGCCTCTCACAGCTGTTGTCCGGGGGGTGGCCGCTGTCGCATGCTGACAGCTACTAGGAGCCACAGGCACGAGCTGGGTGTCAGGCTAGGACCAGTGGGGGATGGGTCCTGAAAAGGACATGAGAGTCATCCTTACCAAAGGTGACCCACCACTAGTTACAATTACAAGGTACACGCTTGCACCTGCCAAAAATAGTGTACATATGTTAGTTTTTGGCCATAGAGTTACACAGACAGAAGTTCAGACATATCACTCTTTAAGCAAACTAATAGTGTGTACCATATTATACAATAACAAGAGTAATATATGGATTAATATGAGATAATAAAATTAAAAACAAAGGATTGTGTGATTGCAAAACTGCCGTAGAGCTTCCACGTAAAAAAAGGCAAATACAATTTTATAACTATTTGTTTAATTAAATAATGATCGTGTTTGTTATGTAAATAAATAGCTATCAGTTACATCCCGTGCTGGCCTTAATATGGATTCAGATTATATTTACTTCCCCTCATTGCCTCATTCCATGTAGCACATTCTTTCCAAACTGTATTTTGATGTCAAGCACATTAAAGCGAAAACAGAAAGAGACAACAAAATGTGTGTCAACAGTGAGACTAATATTTTGTAATATATCATCATGATCATCATCATGTGCCTTGCCAAATGGCGTATCGTATCATGCACTCCCTTATCGGCAAAGTACACGAGCACACGTCTACCAGCGAGTCCCCATATGACGGTTAGACAATGAACCGCTACGGCCTCTGGAGCATTTATCCTTGTGGCTGTGCTTTGCATTCGCATTTTCCTTATTTTAGACTGGTAGTATATGGTTCCGTCGCCCTGCTACTGAGTGAGTGCATGGTGTGACTCTGTCAGCTGTGAAATTCACGTGGAATGCTTTTACATCTGTTCGCTTTTGTTTGAAAAGTGAACTGCATGTTCGGAACAATGTCTACCGGTTGTTGCTGAATTGATTAATTTAATTTTTCCAGCTTTCGAGTGCATTTTTCAGGAGACTTCTGGGAGTCGACGCTGGAGATACGGAGTTCGTGCTTTGTGCGGCGCTTTCAGCGGGTCGCCCTACAGAAAGATACCGAGCCATGCGAGAAAATCCGGGTCAATGAAGTCTTTCTGGTGACTGCCGAGTCCATCGACGACGAACTGTATTTTTCGTGGAAGACGTTTGTGTTGGCATTCTGACGGCGGCATTATGCACAGTGTACCCGTGCGGGTTGTTGGCTTTCCGAGACTCCTGTCTATTCAACTTTTCACATTGGACAGTGGGGAGCATTTTATGTGATATTCACTGGCACTGGAAAGAAGCATAATGGGGACGACCCGTTGCCGTGAAGTTGGAACCGCGACTAATTAACTAACTAACTAACCAATGAGTGCACATCATCCACTGCACGGTGAGGTTAAGAAGAGACATGGCAGAGGTTAGAAAGATGAATATTCTGGAAGGGCCAGTAAACACATACATGTTATCACTGTCCATACACGTGTGCATACACATTCATAAAGCTACCCGTGGCTATGTGAGCCATAGTGTTATTCATTTATTCGCTTCACAAAATATATAAATCAGCAGTATACACATGACAGGGTAAAACGGAATATGCCAGGCCATAAATATGCCAATATATTGTTTGTGGCGTCTATGTTGAAATTCGCTACAGGAACACATTGCTTTAGATATTGTCTCTGTCCGTAACAGTGAGCATACAAACAACTGAATATTGTCTCTGTCCATACAAGTGTGCATACAAACACATAAATATAGTCTCTGTCCATACACATATACATACAAACACATGAATATTGTCTCTGTCCATACATGTGTGCATACAAACACATGAATATAGTCTCTGTCCATACACATAGACATACAAACACATGAATATAGTCTCTGTCTATACACATAGACATACAAACACATGAATATTGTCTCTGACCATACATGTGTGAGTAGAAACACCTAAACAGTGTCTCTGTCCATACATGTGTGAATAGAAACACCTAAATAAAGTCTCTGTCCATGCATGTGTGAATATAAACACCTAAATACTATCTCTGTCCATACATGTGTGAATAGAAACACCTAAATAGTGTCTCTGTCCATACATGTGTGAATAGAAACACCTAAATAGTGTCTCTGTCCATACATGTGTGAATAAAACACCTGAAAATTGTCTATGCCCAAGCATGTGCGAATAGAAACACCTAAATAGTGTCTATATCCATACATGTGCGAATAAAAACACATTGATATAGTCTCTGTCCATACAAGTGAACACACAAACACATGAATATTCTCTCTGTACATACACGTAGACATACACAATCATGATTATTGTCTATGTCTGAACACATGTGTTATAAAGTTGTAACCTGCCTTCAATGGCGTAGGAGGCGATTAAGGAGTGTTGGTGTGGGACTGGCCACCAATCCTGTACAACACTTTAGCCACAACATCCAGCAAACCATGAATAGGTCAAAGGTCGCCGTTTCGGTTGTCCTAGGGCCTATGGGATACAGCTAAATGAAAGATAGAAGAAAAGGACGACACAGATGACAGCACATCTGAATATTGTTTATGCCCTAGTCTATATGGACCAGAAACTTGTATATATCTGCCCAGGAGACTTCTCATCCGAATACTTTCTCTGTCCGTACTGGTGAGAATATATCTGAATACTGTGTAGGTGAATATGCAGCTGGACTTGGTTTCGCCCTAGATGAGTGCTCTGTGCGACACTGTGTGCTGTGAGTCTCTTTTGAGATGATTTTTGTTAGTGCCCACAATTGTTGTATTAACAGTACTGACTCGGATAATGGCGGACGGATAATTGCAGGCATTCCGGCGGCTGAATTATGTGATAATGCGCGTGCGGGCTTTGTGTGATTGCTTGCACCGCTGTCTCCTTCCACTTTGAACTGCATATTCAAGTGAAGGTCGGCATGCTGTTGGTGCTCCGACGATTTGGTCTAATCGAAGCTATTGCCTCCTCATTCACCAGTTCACAAGTGGCAATGATGAGCGTTATTTGTTATTTTCGCTGGCACAGGAATGGAGCAACTATGGGTGACAAGTTGCTGAGAAGTTCGAATCGTACGACTATAACTGCGACTTATATCTGTGGTTTGTGAATGCGCGACAGTAACTAAAACTGCATATGTCCAGACTAACATGAATACACTCAGTTGACAAAGTGTGCGGAAACTCAGTAAGCAAAAAAGCAAAAACAAATGAGGGCACTTTAATTTGAGTGGTTACATGTAAGTGTGTTGTATAATTAATATGGTCAGTAGTGTGACTTATCTGGCCTGCATATTACAACTTTTCATTATCCTCACTAGTAACAATTCTTGTGTAGGGCTTATTAATCGCATTATGTTCCTTTCGGCCCATCAATGCTCGTCTCCCAGTGTTCGTGGTTTGGTGAAACTAGTTTGCAGTTTGGATGACCGCCTCTACACCCTGACCAGATCATGTGCAGAGAAATCTAGATGATGATCTTACCCGCCACTAGTTACAATTACAAGGTACACGCTTGTACCTGCCCAAAATTGTGTGCATTTTTATCATACTTAGATGTACAGTTACACATACAGATGTTTGGACCTAGTACTCTTTAAGCAAACTAATATTGTGTACCATAATATAAAATAACAAGAGTCTTGTATGGATTAATATGAAATAGTTAAAGAAAAAAAGAAAGATTGTCTATTGCATAACTGCCGTAGAGCTTTCACGAAAAAAAAAATGGCCAGTAAGATGTATTTACTATTTGTTTAATTAAATAACGATCGTGTTTGTTATGTAAATAAATAGCTATCAGTTACCTCCCGTGCTGGTCTTAATATTTATTCAGATTGTATTTACTTCCCCTCATCGCCTCATTCTATGTAGCAGAGCTTTTTCAACCTTTATTTTGATGTCATGCACATTAAAGCGAACACAGAAAGAGACAATAAAATGCGTGTCAACAGTAAGACTAATATTTTGAAATATATCATCATCATCATCATCATCATCATCATCATCATCATCATCATCATCATCATCATCATCATCATCATGTGCGTTGTCAAATGGCGTGTAGCATCATGCACTCCCTTATCGGCAAAGTGCATGAGCACATGTCTACCAGCGAGTCCCCATATGACGGTTAGGCATTGAACCGCTACGGCCTCTGGAGCATTTATCCTTGTGGCTGTGCTTTGCATTCGCGTTTTCCTCATGTTAGACTGGTAGTATATGGTTCCGTCGCCCTGTTACTGAGTGAGTGCGTGGCGCGACTCTGTGAGCTGTGATATTCACGTGGAATTCTTTTACATCTGTGCGCTTTTGTTTGTAATGTTAACTGCATGTACGGAACAATGGCTAACGGCTGTTGCTGAATGGACTGATTTTTTTGTGTCAGCTTGCGAGTGCATTTTCAGGAGACTTCTGGGAGTCGACGCTGGAGCTATGGAGTTCGTGCTTTGTTCGGCGCTTTCGGCGGGTCGCCCTACAGAAAGATATCGAGCCATGTGAGAAAACCCGGTCATTGAATTCTTTCTGGTGACTGCCGATTCCTCGACAATGAACTGTATTTTTAGTGGTCGACTTCTGTGTTGGCATTCTACCGGCGGAATTATGCACAGTGTACCTGTGCGGACTGTTGGCTTGTCGAGACTCCTGTCTGTTTCACTTTTCACATTGGACAGTGGAGAGCATTTTGTGTGATATTCACTGGCACTAGAACGAAGCATAATGGGGACGACCCGTTGCCGTGAAGATTGAACCGCGACTATTTAACTAACTACCCAATGAGTGCACAGCATCCACTGCACGGTGAGATTAAGAAGAGACATGGCAGTGGTTAGAGAGAGAGGAAACTCCTGGAAGGGCCAGTGAACACATAAATGTTATCACTGTCCATAAAGGTGTGCATACATACTCAAAAGCTACCTGTGAATATGTGAGCCAAAGTGTTATTCGTGTATACGCTTCACAAGATATATAAATCAGCAGTATACACATGACGGGGTAAAACGGAATATGCCAGGCCATAAATATGCCAATATATTGTTTGTGGCGTCCATGTTGAAATTCGCTAAAGGTAAACTACGCTTTAAATATTGTCTCTATCCGTAAAAGTGAGCATACAAACAACTGAATATTGTCTATGTTCATACAAGTGGACATACAACATCATGAATATTGTCGCTGTCCATACAAGTGGACATACAAACTCATGAATATTGTCTCTGTCATTACAAGTGGACATACAAACTCATGAATATTTTGGCTGTCCATACAAGTGGACATAAAAACACATGAATATTCTCTCTGTACATACAAGTACACATACACAACCATGATTATTGTCTATGTGTGAACAAATGAGTTGTAACGCTGTAACCTGCCTTCAATGGCGTAGGAGGCGATTAAGGAGTGTTGGTGTGTGACTGACCACCAATCCCGTACAACACTTTAACCACAACATCCAGCAAACCATGAATAGGTCAAAGGTCGCCGTTTCGGTTGTCCGAGGGCCTATGGGATACAGCTAAATGAATTTTTTTTTTTTTTTTTTTTTTTTTTTGCATATCCTTTACAGGACATCGCTGTCAACACCAGCATCTTTCGTCTGTATGTTGATTTCTTGGCAAGATTACGCTCAGTAGTTTGTCATTGCTTTCTGAGCGGCCGGCTCACATACCCCGTAAGCTACCGATGCGATTCGAACCACTGCTGATTCTCACCGTCATCACGTTACCGACGAGAGTATACGAGATTACTGAGAAAAGTCATAACCTCTAAGCCACGAAGCCGGCAGCTAAATGAAAGATAGAAGAAAAGGACGACACAGATGAGAGCACATCTGAATATTGTTTATGCCCTAGTCTGTATGGACCAGAAACTTGTATATATCTGCCTAGGAGACTTCTGATCCGAATACTTTCTCTGTCCGTACTGGTGAGAATATATCTGAATACTGTGTAGGTGAATATGCAGCTGGACTTGGTTTCGCCCTAGATGAGTGCTCTGTGCGACACTGTGTGCTGTGAGTCTCTTTTGAGATGATTTTTGTTAAATAGTTGTGTTAAAAGTACTGACTCGGATAATGGCGGACGGATGATTGCAGGCATTCCGGCGGCTGAATTATGTGATAATGGGCGTGCGGGCTTTGTGTGATTGCTTGCACCGCTGTCTCCTTCCACTTTGAACTGCATATTCAAGTGAAGGTCCGCTTGCTGTTGGTGCTCCGATGATTTGGTCTTATCGAAGCTATTGCCTCGTCATTCACGAGATCACAAGTGACAATGATGAACGTTATTTGTTATTTTCGCTGGCACAGGAATGGAGCAATTATGGGTGACAAGTTGCTGAGAAGTTCGAACCGTACGACTATAACTGCGACTTATATCTGTGGTTGGTGAATGCGCGACAGTAACTAAAACTGCAAATGACCAGTCTAACAAGAATACACTCAGTTGACAAAGTGTGCGGAAACTCAGTAAGCAAAAAAGCAAAAACAAATGACGGCACTTTAATTTGAGTGGTTACATGTTAGTGTGTTGTACAATCAATATGGTATTGCATGGATATGAAACATAGGCAATACGCAGTGAAGCTAAGAAAAATGTATTGTCAACGATATTGTAGTCTCTGAGGAAAGCATGCAGTGAATATCCTGTACGGACAGAATATAAAATCCACTGAGAAAGTCCGTTACAAAGCAAATTAAAAGCTTAAATGAATTGGGTAAATTAGATGAGAAGTGGGCACTAGTTTTGTGCACTCCCTGTGCTCCCATCGCTGCACGCTACAACTACACACATGTGATGGCAGCACAGGGAGGCCGACACACCGGACGGTTCTCGCTTCATCAATTGGTAGGCACGTGTTGGAAACCGGTCATGTGATAGAGACGGTGTATTTCGGGCGTTGTTCAACACACAAAATAGTCGCTTGTTAAAGTTTGCAGAAGCTATAATAATCAATCTACATAGACCAATTTTGTACAAACAGAAAGACATGTTAGTCAGTGTAAAATTACCATGGTAGACAATTGACATTACTGTGCGTATATATGTATATTTCAGCTTAAAGGATTTATCTAGTTATTTTACTTTTTGTTGTGTAAATTCTACTGTATGTACCTGATGATTTGCAGTGAAATATGCCAGGCAATAAATCGTGCAATCTATTGTTTATGTCTTCGTTATTTAAATTCACTACGGGAAAACATTATCTTGAATAATATGTAAGTTTATTAATCATTATTTTATGTAAATATACACAAAGAGAGAATTACTAAGAATTATCGTATTTACAAACATTATGAGAACGCATATATTTCTGTATTCGATGGACAAGAACCGACGACCTGCTGCTGTCAAGTCAGCTCTGTGGCCAGACAAATATTCAGATCAACTTGAAGATTCGCTGCTGGATGTGAACCGTGTGAAATTTACCTGGGATCGCTACCTCGTTGTGAATGGGTAAGTCGTCGCAGACTTGATTGTATTCAGTCCTAATGTAGTGCAATAGTTTGAAGGGGTGATTAACAAGAAAAGCAAGTCACTTTAGTTGCTTGATGCTGAACACATTCAATGCTGCTCTGGAAATCCCAGCTTCCTCTGGGTTTGATCCCCGTGTTGGCAACAGCTGTACATATGTGGTGGCCGAGGTTGTTGTAGACGGAGATATACTGTTATTGAGAGGTACATTGCCCATCCCTTTTTTCTAATTCTCTGTCCTTCAAGAATGATGATGACCATTCATTTCATCCAGTGGGGTTGAAAGTATGGAGCCGTGAGTTCTAGGATTGTTGATAAGGCCTATTAGGCTCGATATGTTCTTTGACAATGCGGGCAAAGAATGTTTGACGGTCCAGGAGGATCTCATGTTGTGGTTTTTCTATCTAGCCTTACCTTCACAGCTCTTGCAGTATCGGTTGCTTTACAAGTAACTGCACCCTTGCGTAATGATTTACGCCACGAATTTCGGTGTTTGTCAGCAGACTCCCAAGTGTCATGTTGACTTTGAAAAGCTTTCAGTGAGATTTTCAGTGTCTTTGAAACGTAGCTCGCCGTAAACAATTCGTTTAGGGAGCCTGTGATCTGGCATTCGAGTCAGGTGACCAGTACAACGAATCTGAATCTTCATTAGTAGAGTGTGGATACTGGGCATGGATGCTCTTGAAGAGTAACATATTATGAAAATACCACCAACATATTTAAGGAAACAGAAGACATGATCATGGACGAAGCTGTGACAGCTAATAAATTGTCCATGTAACTGTATGTCTCTCTCTAGCTCATATAAATTACTCTCTATAGCTCCACGTAACTGTATGTCTTTCTATGTCGTTATCTGTGTGTGTTATGTATGTGTGTTGTGTGTGTGTGTTTATCTGTGTGTGTGTGTGAGTGTGTGTGTGTGTGTGTGTGTGTGTGTGTGTGTGTGTGTGGATATCGTTTATAGCGACACATCACATTCTATATGTTAGATGGTTCTGCACTTCGTTTGCAGTTGCCCTCAACCCATCCTTACAACTCTTCGATGCTATTCCAGCACTGCTCTTCAAATGTTAACCATCAATTTAGGAATAGCTTTGATGCAGCAGAAATGTGGCTTCCTAGAAGATTGTTGCGGATACCCTGGACTACCAGAGCTACTGACAAGGAGTCAATGAAAGGGGATAATGAGGCTAGACCTTACAATCTAAAATACACAAGAGGAATATAATGTTATTTGGTCAGCCAATGAGGAGACAGGTACTGGAGAACAACGTAACCACAGGCATAATCAGCGGTTGAATAGGCAAAGGAAGATTAAGAGACATGATTATCGATCGGAGGTATCGTGGAGGAATGCCATCAGTAGCACGGATAGAAGAAGAGAATTTTTGATGGACTAAGAAGGTATCGTAAAGGAAATGCCATCAGTGGCATAGCATAACCAGAGACCGTTGAGTGGACTAATAAGGTATCGTGGAGGAATGCCATCAGTGGCAGAGACAGAACCAGAGAATGTTGGGTAAGCTAAGAACGCGTAGTGGAGGAAATCAGTGGAGCTAATTCAGAGCAGCAAGCTGTGAGATCTGGGGAGGGACATGATCGTCTGCGACAGTTGACAAGGATTATGATTATGATTGTTGTTTTGACTTTTCTCCCTATCTCATCTTGTTCCTCTTGTACCCTGTAGTGTCGAGGTGAAGCAGAAACAACAGGTGAGTGTCCGTTGATATGCTTCATATATCGAGACTCCAATGCACCCTATTATTTCCCTTTGGCCACTTCTTCGGGTTCCATCTCGTTGTGCATCATTACTTGCTGTGCTATATTGTCAGTTGGACGACTAACTATGCGGCCGAGCCATTTAACTTGCTGTAGTATATTGTCAGTTGGACGACTAACTATGCGGCCGAGCCATTTAACTTGCTGTAGTATATTGTCAGTTGGACGACTAACTATGCGGCCGAGCCATTTAACTTGCTGTAGTATATTGTCAGTTGGACGACTAACTATGAGGCCGAGCCATTTAACTTGCCGTAGTATATTGTCAGTTAGACAACTAACTATGCGGCCAAGCCATTTAACTTGCAGTAGTATATTGTCAGTTAGACAACTAACTATGCGGCCGAGCCATTTAACTTGCTGTGCTATATTGTCAGTTGGACGACTAACTATGCGGCCGAGCCATTTAACTTGCTGTAGTATATTGTCAGTTAGACAACTAACTATGCGGCCCAGCCATTTAACTTGCTGTGCTATATTATCAGTTAGACAACTAACTATGCGGCCGAGCCATTTAACTTGCTGTGCTATATTATCAGTTGGACGACTAAATATGCGGCCGAGCCATTTAACTTGCTGTTTTCAGATAAGATCTATTGCTTCCATAATTCCCTCTTTAGTCCTGATTTCTGCATTTCTGATTTTCTCCGCTCTTGATACATTGAGTATTCTTCTCAGGAATCTCATTTCCGTTGTTGTAATTGTTCATTTCTCTGTTTCCGTCATGGTCCAAGCCTGGTATTGGTAGCTTATAGTTGGTAGAAAGATTATGTTGTAGAGTTCTTTTTTTTCTTCAGTATCTACTGATACGTGCTTGTTCTTTAGTATTGGTGCCAATTGTCCAATGAGAGGGTTTGCCATATTACAACTATTTACGATTTCTTCACCTCATTTCTCACCTATCTTCCAATAATGTGATGCTGATACCTAGAACATCCACCTATAAGTAGATCTGAAGCAATGAGCTCACAATTACATTGACCAGTCATGTCTCACAGTGTAGCTCTCCTTCCTGCCCTAATGAACTTGTAGAAGTTCTGAGCGCGTACACTCAGTTAAGAGTGAGAGCTTCAAGACAGTCTACGATAAAATACGAGGATCTTGAATTGTCAACTTTTTTTGGGTTTCGGATGTGAATATATTCTGAAAAAGTTAAGAACAAATGTATCATTTTGTCGATGTAGTCACCAGTGTGTTCAATGCAAGTCCCTCAGAGCAGATACAATGCTTGCATTCCTGGAGAAAAATAAAACCAAATTATCTTGGCCTCGTGTGTAACCGCTCATGCAGCACCTGCTGTAACTCTTTATCGGACCGAAAAGTTATGAAACTTCCTACTCATACCTCACTGGACCGACAGTCATTCATCACCATACTGGACATTTATTCGCCGATGAATTTCTATAAATTCATCCCTTCACTGATAAAAAAAACAAACAAACACGGATAACAGAACGCTGTTCCTCTTGGTGCATTTCAAAAGTGAGGCAACCATCTTTAAACTGTCCTTATGACGTCATCGTGTTCGCTTCACTTTGATGTCACGTGCTTAACACCCTTGTCATCCTTAACAACAATATCGAGAGGTCACATGACAATGACATGGTTATTGTAAGTGTAATCACACTTCTAAGATTTTGATGTGAAGGCTCCCCCTCCCTCGTATATCTAACTATAATGTCGCGCCAAGTGGTGGGAATTGCTGTAGATTCTTTGTCGTATACTTTCTACACAATGATGGTCATTAGTGAGACGTATCTGGCCTGCACATTACAACCATTCATTACCCTCAATAACAACTGAGTAAGCTTAGTTAAAATGTTATTAAAGCCTATTAGTCCCATTATGTGCATTTGGGCACTTTGTGGTCCACCAAGGCCAGTCTGCCAGTGTTAGTGCTCAGTGATTTGGTAATTCAAATGTTAAGCGTGTATAACCACCTATGCAGGCTGACCAGATCAAGTGCAGACATCTAGAATTTGATATTAGCCCCTAATTACAATTACAACGTATACGTGTGTACCTTTTTGTTTTTAAGAATTGCTCATGGTTCCCAGAGGGGCGAGAGCCTCCCCCTAGGTCCCACGTCCCTGTGTTTCTGTTGTGTTGGGTGATCATCCCGACCCCTGGCAAGATCAAGTGGCGGGGATTGCTGTAGATTCTTTGCCGTATATTTTCTTCTTAATGATGGTTACCGGTGTGACGTATTCGGGCTGCACATGACACTTTTTCATTACCATCACTAGTTACAACGCCATTTTTAGGGTCTCTTAGTACCACTACGTTCCTTTCGGCCCAATGTGTTCACGAGTCTGCCAGTGTTAGAGCCAATCGAGTTCACAGTTTGGATGACATACCCTGCACCCTGGCCTGATCAAGTGCAGATAAATCGATACTTTGATCTTAGCCGCCACTAGTATCAATTTATGGAGGACCCAGAGCCGCCCCATCAGATCCCCACGTCTCTGTGTGCCACTTTGTGGACCTTGGCCTTGTCAAGTTCAAGTGAAGATACAACATTTTCATCTGAGCCAAAAGGCCGAGTACAATTACAAGGCACACCAGTGTACCTGCCAAAAATATACAATTTCTGTGCATGCGTGAATCAACGGTTAAGCGGGTAATTGTTCAAACCTATTACTCTTTAAGAAAACTAGCATTGTGTACGATATTACAATTTTAAGACGTTTATGGATTAGTACAAGACAGGTAAAACTACATAAAAAAAGATGTTTTGATTGCAAAATTGCGGGAGAGATTCCAAGAAAAGATGCAAGTAAAATTTAATTTTTTTTAAAATGTTTAAAAAAAATAAATAATCGCCATAACGGTTATATAAATAAATAGCTATCGTTATCTCCCTTCTGTCCTTGATATGGATTTAAATTATATTTGTTTCACTTCATTGTCTTATTTCCTCTAAACTCTAATACAATGTTTAAACCGTTATTTTAATGTTATGCACATTGTTGCGAGAACAGAAATAGACATATACATGTTAGTGAACAGTGAGGCTAGTATATTTGAAATATTAATTTATTATCATCATTATGTGCCGTGTCAAATAATATCGGCGATCGTGCTCACACTTAACGGCAAAGTATATGAGCACATTCTGACACTCTTCGGAATAACGGGTCTAAATGTGGACATAACACTTTAGTGTAAACAGTATCCCTTATAGCGCCTCATTGGTTGATATAAAAATAAAATAAAATATAGCTACGAACTAAAATATATAACTGCGAAAATCGAAATACATACCAATAATAACAATCATCATCATCAATCAGGAGCCGTCTCCACAATGAAGATTGGCTGCAATGGGTCTCCAACACTGCCTGTCTCTATGGTAGGTCTATGAACTAAAATATATAATTGAGAGAATCTAAATACATACCAATAATCATCATCATCATCAATCAGGCGCCGTCTCCACAAGGAAGATTGGCTGCAATGGATCTCCAACACTGTCTCTCGCCTTGACTTTACATTCTGACAGGCTGATGTTCATCCATCTCTTAATGCTATCTTCCCTCTTGTATCGTTGTCTACCTCTTGCTCGCTTGCCCTCAACCTTGCCTTGCTTGCATGCGTTCGCTGGCTGTAAACTCCAGCGCGAAGTCCTGTATGTCGGATGAAGACATATTGTTGTCCAACATCAGTGTGATGTCATACAGGACCTGAGATTTGCGTGAGTATCCGTTGTCCCATGTCTGACTTATTGGTGTGCAGACTGGTGGTTCCTCGCCTTGCAGGCAGATAATCTCCGACTTCGGAAGAATCAGCGATCCTACTACATTAGCCAGGACCCCGAAGCGACCTGTTGCCCAGGACGCACGACTAGGGCGTGTTAGTAGGTCTTGGCCAGTATGGATCCCGGCCCTGGTTCCCTGGAAACACCTCTGCGTCCCAGTTAGCCCAGCTAACTTTTGTCTATCTACTTGGCACTCAGGTGTGAAAGGCAACGAGCGAACCGACCGTTTGGCGATTATCGAAGTGGGAAGAGCAATAGAAGGGCCAGGCATCATAAACGCCATCAGAGACTGACGAACAGATGAGTTTAATAGCAGACCTGTCCAGAGTGCGATGACGACGACACTCGCTAATCACTCGGCTCTCTGATGGGGAGTAAAAGAAGAATGGAGCACAGAGGTACGGTTAGCTCGCGCACAGACACAAACATCTGGGGAGATGACTGCGACTTCAAACCTGTCTTTCATGTTTCTTTGAACTACTTATACCTTTTTGTTTCATGTTATATTGTTATATCCCGTGGCAGCCAAAGCCTGTCTTCTTCTTCTTCTTCTTCTTCTTCTTCTTCTTCTTCTTCTTCTTCTTCTTCTTCTTCTTCTTCTTCTTCTTCTTCTTCTTCTTCTTCTTCTTCTTCTTCTTCTTCTTCTTCTTCTTCTTCTTCTTCTTCTTCTTCTTCTTCTTCTTCTTCTTCTTCTTCTTCTTCTTCTTCTTCTTCTTCTTCTTCTTCTTCTTCTTCTTCTTCTTCTTCTTCTTCTTCTTCTTCTTCTTCTTCTTCTTCTTCTTCTTCTGCTGCTGCTGCTGCTGCTGCTGCTGCTGCTGCTGCTGCTGCTGCTGCTGCTGCTGCTGCTGCTGCTGCTGCTGCTGCTGCTGCTGCTGCTGCTGCTGCTGCTGCTGCTGCTGCTGCTGCTGCTGCTGCTGCTGCTGCTGCTGCTGCTGCTGCTGCTGCTGCTGCTGCTGCTGCTGCTGCTTCTGCGTTCATCCCGGGGTTTTTTTCCCGGACGTAATTGCGTTGTGCCTGTTTACAGCAGAGCTGCGGTCTTGCGCAGTTAGGCCTACGCATCCGATTTCTGCGGCATTTGTTGACCGGTTAACCTTTTCGGGGGTTTCTTAAGACTTTTGACTCTCACTGTTGTGGTGTTATCCCCCATCCCAGCTGGCCCATCTAGAATAGCAAATACATCCTGGTCAGCCTTCAAGGGAAGGCAGAGGCAGACCATGGGCATTCCCCCCCCCCCTCCTCCTTCCCTACCCATACAAGTAGGCTTCCATAATTGCAGACCCGAAACATGGCGTTCTGGTACTGGGCTCACCCAAGGAATCATCACGTCCTGCACGTGGCTGCTTAGCCTCACCTCCGTATATTGGGCCTTCCGTTCACCATAGGCTGTTCCTCCGGAAACCAGAAGAATGCAGTCGGCAGATGACATCCACACAGTGAGCTTTCGATTCGGACTTTCCACGTAATGGAATTGCTATACAAGCAATATTCCATTTCATGCGCCTGGGACGCTTTTGTTACGGACATACCTGTGGTATGAAGTGTGGCAGTCTCAGTACTTCTTCATGCACCTTTAGATATCACCTGAATGTAGTTAAAGTAAGCTGCCGTCAACTTGAGCTTGTTGATATCTCCATAGAGCTTGTCCTCAAATGAAGCAGGTGTGGGCGAAAATATCTTTCTCTGTTCTGCATATATTGGGCACTCCTGCAGCAAATGTTTAGCTGTCATTCTACGAGTTCCACAATTACATTCATCGGTATCTCCTATCTTTATTTTATTGAACAAGTGGTATTTCAACCTGTTATGTAATGAGCGGAGTCTGAAGGTTGCTACTTGTTATATTCGGTCGACTTTTTAATATGCATCATCTTTCTGGTGGCATGGATGCTCTGATTCCCGTTTGGTTCTATAAGTGCTTTTTATAAACGTCTTTGCCTCATTGTAGGTTATGTCTATGTCAGGCTGAGGTAGTCGTTCGCCCTCTTTTGCCAGTCTTTCAGCCTCTTCATTTCCATGTATACTGCAATGTGATGGAATGCACTGTATTACAACTTTTGTTTGGATTTCTGGCATAGACCATGGAATGCTGTTCTTACTTCTGCTAGTTCTGTGCTGTTTTTGCTCTTCAGTATTGAGACAGCTGACTTTGCATCTGTGAAGATAGCTATTTGCTTCTCTTTATTTTCCTCCATCAAGAGCATTTCTGCTGCAGTTTTCAAAACTTCTACCTCTGCTTTGAAGTTACTTGAAAATGCTCCAGTTGCGTGACTAGTGCCGCCTTGGTATCGTTATTTCCTTTTTACTTGCATCCATAACCCTTCAATTATTTGTGTCTGAAAGTCACTGTATACAAGGTCAACAAAGTTATTGGCATGAACAACAACTGTATGATCGTAGATGCCATGTTTTAGTTGACCGTCGTTGTTGTAGCCTCGCCAGGCATCGGTGACAATGTTCGTTCCTGGTTAGACGTGATGACTTATAATGCGTTCCCGTGTTGTCGCATCCCGCCTTTCCCCAACTTCCAACCAGCAACGACCACTACCGCATTCAACCATCCCAACTACCCATTGACCAGGACGTTCCAGTGTTGTCGCATCTCGCCTTTCCCCAACTTCCAACCAGCAACGACCACTACCGCGTTCAACCAGCCCAACTACCCATTGACCACGACGTTCCAGTGTTGTCGCATCTCGCCTTTCCCCAACTTCCAACCAGCAACGACCACTACCGCATTCAACCAGCCCAACTACCCATTGACCAGGACGTTCCAGGTTGTCGCATCTCGCCTGTCCACAACTTCCAACCAGCAACGACCACTGCCGCCTTCAACCAGCTCAACTACCGATTGACCAGGACGTTCCAGTGTTGTCGGATCTCGCCTTTCCACAACTTCCAACCAGCAACGACCACTACCGCCTTCAACCAGCCCAACTACCAATTGACCACGACGTTCCAGTGTTGTCGTACCTCGCCTTTCCCCAACTTCCAACCAGCAACGACCACTACCGCCTTCAACCAGCCCAACTACCCATTGACCACGACGAACGTGACCAGGATGGTACTTACGCTGGAAAAAGTAGCTCTCGTCAACTTCAACGACCAGTGAGTGTCCGTTAGCATCAAATCCTCCCATCTTAGGGTTGCTAAGCAGCACTCAGTTGTAACATTCTACCCGAAAATAGTTATTGTAGTTGACAATAGTGTCACAGCTTGTCAAGCGTTCGATAAAAATCCCATGTTTCAACTTCACATCGAATAATCAATAAAACATTGTCATCACAACTTGTTCAGTTGGGAGTTTACAAGAGGCAAAGAACGAACCTGTTCGTATACTGCTACGACTATTAAATTAACGACACTGCCACGAGAATCTGTAACAACATTCCAACCGAGAAACTAATGACATCGGAAGTTGGCAATGTGAACATTCCACCGTGTTTCGTATTAATCTGTGTGTAGCAAGCCATTGTAGCCACTGTAGTTTATTGTTCATTAATGTATATAAGTCACCAGGTCTGACATCTACAGCTGCCAGTTGATCAATTGGTAGAACATTACAGCTGGTCTGTGTCGGAGCTGATGGTCTGCCTGCCATAATAATATTTCTTTCTGAGAGAGTTTATTCGCAGAAGGCAAGGGCACAGTAAATGTTGTGTATATACTGAGAACAGTAATTGAACGTCCTATAGAAGTAAACAAAGTTCTATATCTTTGCTTTATTGACTACACAAAGGCGTTCGATAAAGTGGGACATGTCGACAAGATAAGGATGCTTGGAGATCTACAAATTGGTGGAAAAGATCTTAGACTTGTAAATAACATATATTGGAAACAACAAACTGCAATCAGAATTGATAACGATGTAGGTCAATATCAACCTATTAAAAGAGGTGTGAGACAAGGATGTTGTAATGTCTCCAGATCTTTTTTCCCCGTACAGTGAAAATATTTTCAGAAATATAGAAGATATGGAAGGAATCAACATTAGGGGACGATACATCGAACGAACGAACGAACGAACGAACAAACTTTATTTTCAAAGGGTTAAGAATTGGGCACGCAGGCCCGTCTAACATTCTGCCCTTCTATCACTCTCTTTCATACATTATTTCATTCACACATCATTCAAGGCTAACAAAGAACAGTAACAATATAAAAGATATGCATTATAAAGGCATGGGCAAAATGCAAACATCAAAAGTACACGAAACAGTAATATTAGATAATGGTCTGACACTTGTTATTAGCCAAGTGGAATATACTGGCCTACAAAAAGGTGATTGGCTGTTATACTAGGGTTTTGTTATTATTATTATTATCTCAATTATTAAGGGGGAATGTAATCCGTATTGAGATAGTGTTCGAATAATTTGCGATTTTATGAATAGGGATTGGTGATGTCTTTGATTTCTTGTGGAAGATTGTTCCACAGCTGAGATGCAGAGTACGTTAAGCTTGATTTGTATAAGTCAATCCTAGGCTTCGGAATGTGTAGTATATTTAAACGTTTACTGTGTCTAGCATTATATTTAAACAAAGGCCAAAGGTAATTTGGGGCATTCCGATGCAGGATTTTGTGAATTAGTTTAGCTTTATTGAAAAGCAGGCGTTTGCGGAATGGTAGTAACTGAAGGCGTTTATACAGCTAGGATTGTCAGATAAATGTTTGCTATAAATTAGACTCATGGCCCGTTTCTGGAGTGAGTAAAGTCGCTTGGTGTTGTAATTAGAACAACCGTCCCAGATTGTAGAGCAGTAGTCAATGTGTGTCTGTATATGAGAAGTATAGAATAGTTTCCTTGTGTCCTCATCAAGGAAGTTTTTAATCTTGGCGAGTTGATAGACTTTTTTCGCTGTTTGTTTAATGAGCGCTTGAACATGGGAATTAAAGGTTAGGTTTCTATTAATGATTAGGCCTAATGTTTTGTGCTCAATTACACTTTCTACTGGCATGTTATCGATGTGAAGTTGAAGTGATGTGTGTGGGGTTAGAGTTTGAAGTCTTTGTCTGGTTGTTAATACCATTGCTTTTGTTTTAGTGATGTTAATTTGCATACGGTTTGAATAGCTCCACTTAACTACATTATTTAATTCTTGTTGTAAAGACGACTCCAGTAAAATACAGTTTTCAGCGTTTGTGTACAACGTACAGTCATCTGCAAATAGATCGCAGGACGACGAAAGATGCAAAGGTCAATCAATCAATCATGTGCCATGCCGGAAAGCGTGGGCGGTCATGATTCGCCATTTCACTCGATCACCAGAGTCGTGGATCAGCTCAGTGTTCCTGTCTCGTCCATGCCATGTGGCCAAGCCATCCAGGTATTTTCCTCTCGGTCTTCCTCTTGGTCTGTTCCCCTCGATCTTGCCAGCTGTCACCAAGTTCTCCAGTCCATTTCTTCTCATAACATGTCCAAAAAATTTTGACTGTCTACGTCTAATTTCTCTAATCAATCTACGATTTTCATTTGTCTCTTGTAGTACTTGGTCATTGGTTTTTCTATCTGTCCATGGTATTCTTTGCATTTTCCTCAGAAACCACATTTCTGCAGCCATCAGATGTTTTTCAGCTTGACTGCACATTGTCCAAGTTTCACATCCATACAAAAGAACAGGCTCTATGTATCCCCTCAACACTCTTTTTCTCGTTTCAATTGACATCAATTTATTGGTCAGAATGTTTTTCATCTTGCTAAAGGCTACTTTCGCAATGGCGATTCTTGTTCTAATCTCTTCAAGGCATCTGCCATCAGATGTTATGACTGTTCCGAGATAATTGAACCGATTCACTTGTTGAAGAATATTCCCATTTACTTGTATATTACATTGTGGTACTTCGTTCTTCCTAGTGACGACCATAACCTGTGTCTTCCTACAATTTAATTCCAACCCCAGCTGCTCACTGTGTACAACCACAGCGTCTACTAATTGTTGCAGATCCTGTGCATTGTCTGCAATCAATACTGTATCATCTGCATATCTAATGTTATTTATGTTTCGTCCTCCAATGCTGATTCCATTTAGGTCTTCTACATTTCTGAAAATATTTTCACTGTATAAGGAAAAAAGATCTGGAGACATTACACATCCCTGCCTAACACCTCTCTTAATAGGTTGGTATTGTCCTACTTCATTATCAATTCTTATGGCAGCTTGTTGTTTCCAATATATGTTTTTTATAAGTCTAATGTCTTTCCCATCAATTTGTAGATCTGCAAGCATATCCACAATGTTGACATGTCTTACTCTATCAAAAGCCTTTGTGTAGTCAATAAAGCAAAGATGTATATCCTTGTTTACTTCTAAAGCACTTTCAATAACTGTTCGCAGCATATACACAGCATTTACTGTACCCTTTCCTTCTACAAAACCACATTGTTCTTCCCCTATTTCAGGTTGTATTTTCTTCCTCACTCTTTGCATGATAATTCGTAACAAAATCTTTGTGATGTGACTCATTATACTAATTGTTCTATGTTGATCACATTCTAAGGTTCCTGATTTTTTTGGGATTGCAATAAATACAGAATTACATAATTCAGAAGGTATATCTCCAGTATCATATAATGTGTTCAGCAGTCTAGTGACTTGCTCTAGTCCAAATTCTTCTAAAGCTTTAATCATTTCTGTTGTGATGTTATCTGCACCGGGGGCCTTGCCAGCTTTCATATGCTTAAGAACATTTTGAACCTCCATCTTTAAAATTGCTGGTCCTTCATTATTAAATCTAATAGCATACTGTTCCTCTCTGTTATCATTATACAGGTCTTTCACATAATCTGTCCATACATGTAGAATCTGATCTTTTTCTATTATGATTTTGCCATCTTTAGTTCTTAGACAGCCTGTTGATGTACTTGTTCTTTTATTAGTAAGTTCCTGAATCCTTTTGTGCACTAATTTGGTATTTTGACTGTTGTGTTGTTTTTCAATTTCTAAGCACTTTTCCTCAAGCCATGATTCTTTTGCCTTCCTACATAATATTCTGACTTGTCTGTGAATTTCTTCATATTTGGCAGGATTATTTTTGTTGAGTCTTCTTGTTTCCATTAAGTGTAAAATTTCCTCAGTCATCCATTTCTTACGACCCACCTTCTTTAATTTTGGAATAGTTGTTTCTGCAGCCATATTGATTGAATTCTTTAACATTTCCCATTGATCATCCACATCCTGGAATAGGATCTCTAGATCAGACAATATTTCAAATCTGTTCTGTACTTCTATGTTGAATTTGTTTTGTATTTCCTTGTCATTACTCAATGTACACAAATCATATTTAGTGTTCCCTGTTGTATACTTGACTTTCTTCAACTTTATCCTCAATGTTCCTGTGAGTAATCTGTGGTCACTATAACAGTCAGCACTGGGAACTGTTTTTGCTACTGTTAGGGCGTTTCTAAATCTTCTGCTAATGAGAATGTAGTCAATCTGGTTTCTAATCCTGCTATCAGGACTCCTCCAGGTCCATAATCTTCTAGGGTGTTGCTTGAACCAGGTGTTTCCTACAATCATTTCCTGTTCTTTTGCCCACTCTACTAGTCTGTATCCTCTTTCATTTCTCTCTCCTAAACCATAGTTTCCTACTGTGTATCTATCCCCTTGATTTCCTACTTTTGCATTGAAGTCCCCTATTATAATGTTTATTTCTGAATTTTTACATTTCTTTAAGGCAGACTCTATGTCATTATAAAATTCCTCTACACTATCTTCACTGGACTCTCCTGTTGGGGCATATACTTGAATAATATTTATGTTAAAAGGTCTGCCACTCAATTTAACTAGTAGTACTCTGTCCGACACGGCCCAATATCCCTGAACAGACGTTGATGTTTTCCGGTCCAAAACTATTGCCACTCCCCCATGCCGATCCTCACCTCCAGAATAAATAATCTTAAAATCTTTATGTATCTTGATGCCTGCTCCTGTCCATCTCGTTTCGCACATACCTAATATATTAATTTTTTCTCTTTGAATTTCTTGTGTTATGTTCTCTAATTTTCCGTCGTTGTTTAGCGTCCTAACGTTCCATGTTCCTAATTTTAATGTCTCTGTCCTTGTCTTGCGATGATCAGTCTTTAAGCGAATCATAATAAACTAGGCAATTTCAAAGAGGTAGTTTGCCGTTGCTTTCCTCTATGGCAGTGACCATACTGGCCGGATGACCGCAATCAGTGTCTCTCGAAAGAGAGAAAGCTTGCCGTCGCGAAACTCGAGACCATAACCAACAAATATCTGTCGGCTGCCCTCATAATTTCATCCACCACCTGCCTTCCGTGGCTTCTTTTGAACACTTCCAATTAACGAACACGAAATAACATCACATAATCCAAAGGAAAAACACTATCCACACGAATTTCACGGGAATTTCCATAAGGAATCCACAGAAAAACACTGAACAGCTTCTCCCCCAAGACAGCGAGTCATCGCGTCTCCATTACACCGGAAATGCAAAGGTAGATCGTTAATATATATGGCAAATAATAGAGGGCCAAGAATAGAGCCTTGCGGTACTCCAATATTGAAGGTAGTGGTTTGAGACAGAGATTTATTGTGTGATACTACTTGCTTTCTGTTTGATAGAAAAGATGATATTAGAGTGACTACATTAAGGCCAATTTTCATTGCCTCGAGTTTTTTAATTAAAATAACATGGTCTATCATATCAAATGCTTTCTTGAAATCAATAAACACAGTTCCACATAGACTGTTGTTGTTTATATTCTGGTGCCAATTTTCTATCATGTTTGTTAGGGCCGTATGGCAAGAATATTTTGGTCGAAATCCTGATTGGCTGTCAACTGTTGCGAACTAGATACTGTAATGTTACTTTATGGATGTGTTTTTCTAGTGGCTTAGATAGTGATGAGGAAATGGGTCTGTAATTGTTAGGGAGACCATTGTCCAATGAACCAGATTTAAGAAGAGGGTACACTTTAGCGATTTTGAGAGCTGATGGAAAGTGGCCTTTGTTTTAGACACTGATTATATACATAGCTTAGTGATGTACAAATCACTGGCGCAGCACAACGGAGAATCCGGTTGCTGATTCCATCTAACCCAGATGAGGTTGTGATTTTTAGGTTACTGAGGTAAGTGAATACTTCAGTGATTGTCATTAGCGGTATGTCGGAAAGAATATCGCGGGAGCATCTATTCTCGCAAAACGATGACAATAAAGATAAGTTGCAAGGAGAATTAGGTATTGAAGCCTTCAACTGGTCTATGTCAGTTTGAAAAAATTTACTGAATTGGTCGCATGTAATATGATTTGATGGTAAAGAATTTCGGAAGTTATACTTGTTTGTCAAGGTGTTAATTGCCTTCCATATATCCTTACTATTTGTGTTATCCATTACTAAGTTCTTAAAGTAATTTTTCTTTTCCCGTCGTATGCTATATTGAACTTTGTTTCTAAGAGTACGGTATGCGCTGAGATCCCGCTTTTTATGTGCTTTATCTCTGTCTCTCATAATTTCAAGTATTTCCTGGGTGATCCAAGGTGGCTTGACGTTGTGTTTTACTCGAACTTCCTTGACTGGCACATGTCTATCAAAAACATCAATAAAGGTTTTCATCCAGAATTCCAGAGCATCATCCGGGTCAGGAAGCTGATAAACATTGTCTAGAGGTGAACTGAGCAAGTCCTGTAAAAATGCGTTTTGGTTGAAATTTCTGTAACTTCTATATTTTACACTTATGTGTTTATGTTTAGGAGTTTTAATTCCTTTTTTAGACCACGTGCAGCATATTGGGTAGTGATCGCTCATTGCACAATTGGGTACGGTGCATTCTATGATGTTGTCTACATCAATATCATTAGATATGCAAATGATACAGTCTTGATTGCAGACAATGAACATGACCTGCACAATTTAGTAGATGCGAGTGTTGCACACAGTAACCAACTAGGGTTAGAACTGAATAGAAGGAAATACCACAATGTGATATTAGTAAATTGGCATATTTTTAAGCAAGTGAATCGATACAGTTATCTCGGAACAGTCATAACATCTGATGGGAGATGCCTTGAAGAGATTAGAACAAGAATTGCCATTGCAAAGGTAGCCTTTTGCAAGATGAAAAACATACTGACCAATAAAAACATATCAATTGAAACGAGAAAAAGAGTGTTGAGGTGCTACATAAAACCTACAGTTTTGTATGGATGTGAAGCTTGGACAATGAGCAGGCAAGATGAAAAACAGCTGATGGCTGTGGAAATGTGGTGCCTGAGGAAAATGCAAAAAATACCATGGACAGACACAAAAACCAATGAACAAGTCCTTCAAGAAACAAATTAAGATCGTAAACTGATTAGAGACATTAGACGTTGCCATGTAGCGAGTCAGAGTGCATGACGTAATGAATAAGTTACAGAGAATTTGAGAAGCAATCTAGAAACAACAGATAGAGAAAGTCGCTATGTGACGTGAGAAAGTAGAAACATCACAGTGGTTAGTTTAGCAACAACAGACAGAGCTTGGGGCTGACGGCACGGAAGGCGGCAGGAATCTTGTCGAGTAGAGCACATTGTCAACCAACTTTGAGGACATGGCAGTGAGAGCTAACGACTACGTGGAAGAAGGGCTCTAGCGTGAAGGCAGCGTTCCTGGCAGACAGGACCAACGACTGGCCATGAAGGTGTAAGTTAGAACTCTGAGAGAATATGGCCAAGGTGACGGAACGGTCAACCCATAAGAGGCATGAGAACCGACGCTAGGAGATGAGAAGATGTCCAGAGATTAGAGCGGTTAGATCGGCTGTGTGAGTATCTAGGGACTTATTTACGACACTGTCCCTCCCTGCTGCTACGGGAACGTTGGTCTGCGCATATATTATTAATTCTATTATTTTTAAGATCACAAGCTGTTCGCCGGAAAATTAACGTTGATTTTACGAACATGTCGCCTGCTTTATGGTTGTTGATGCTGTTGGCGCATTATGCTTCTAAAGTCTGTCCAAGTGGTTTCATCAGGACGACGAGTTGTTTTTGCTGACGTTCACTGATTGCATTTCATAAAGACCATTTGGCAGACGCAGACAGTTAAAATTTTTTGGGCATGTTATGAGCATTGTGACGATTTTAGCACTCAATTTAGTGCTTTTTTTCAAGTAATTTAGTACCAGATTTTGCATTTAGCGCGGCCGCGCTAATTTGGTGCTTCACAATTTTTTGGGAGTGCTTTTTAGTGCTTTTTTGGGTGGGAAAAATTACTTTAAAAAATCATTTTTGGGACACTAAAAAGCCGAATTTGAACTGAAGCGAGGGAGTAAAACAGTCTTAGTACATTACCGTGCAATATTCAAGTAATTTAACTCCCTTTAATACGATTTAGATGAAGTGAGTGACTGCAACGCGCAGGCAGTATGCAATATGTTAAAAGATTGTTTAAACAAGAATGGACTTGAGTTGCAAAGACTAGTTGCACTCGCCACTGACAATGCATCTGTCATGACAGGTGTAAACAATGGAGTATATACAAAATTAAAGTCCGTAGTTCCTCATCTGGTACTAGTTAGGTGTGTATGTCATTCTCTTCAGCTGGCAGTGTCACAGGCTGCAGTTGCTTGTCTGCCCAGGAACATAGAGTTCATGTTTAGAGAAACATATAACTGGTTTTCTCACTCAAGTCTTTGTCAAGCAAAGTACAGGGAGCTTTTTGCTTTATTAAATGATGGACAACATCCGCTGAAGGTTGTTCAATTAAGCCAGCCACGATGGATGTCCATTCAATCTGCCATTGTCAGAATATTGCAGCAGTGGGTCGAGCTCATTTTGATATAGCAAGACTCAACGAGTGCTGTTATACAGCAGACCTTCTACATTCTATGTTTAGCGACATGAAAAACTATGTGTATCTCATATTTCTCAAGCATATTCTCAGAGAAGTTCAAAGTGTGAATAAGGAATTCGAAGCAGATATACAGGATCCAAGAAAAAATACTCAGCGATATTGTCCAACTCACTGATTCTATCAGTTCAAAGACTGCTATTCCTGTGGGGGAAAAAATAACAGAAAGTAATACTATTCAAGATTATTTAGATCCTAATCCTAATCTCGGTTATGAGTTTGAGAAAGAAATAGCAGATTAGACTACCAGTTTCCTGATGAGAAAGAAATTCGTGGAAGGTGCATCCAGTTTTTAATAGAGCTGTTGACACAGCTGCGTTTACTTTTGCCAGATAACGTTCGAGTGTTGCAGTCCATGTCATGTCTTAGTGGAAGTGAATGTCTACAGCCAATGAAACCCTGTATATTGGATCTTGCTAAAATGTTTGTAGAAGATGCAGCTACTCTCACCCGCATCGATTTCCAGTGGAGAAAATTTCATTATATGCAGTGGACACAGACCTCTGACATACTTGGACTGTGGGCAGAAATAGCCTTATACAGGGATGCCACCGGTGAAAATCCTTTCCAAGATCATACAGATTTAGCTTTAACTGTGCTCATTTTACCTCATTCTAATGCGGACTTGGAGCGTATTTTCTGTGAGATGGGAGTTATAAAATCAAAATTGCGGTAAAGACTGAGCATCAAGAGTTTGACAGCTGTTTTGACTATTAGATATAGAATGAAGAGATATGGCAAATGCTGTCATAATTATAAACTACTTAAGAATATTCTATGAAAAACTTGGATCACAGGAGGCATTTACACATTTCTTTCAATCATCACCATCATCATCACAGGAGCAAACACATCAGGAAATAGTTATAGAAACTGAAGAGTTGCTGGCTGGGATTTGGCAGATCTGGAATAAACTTCATTCTAATATTCAGTGATAATAATAAATTATAATGTGCTACTTTATAACATTTTGAATGAATACCGCCCGTGCTTGTTTTGGTGCTTTCCCCCCCAAAATATTATTACAATTTGGTGATTTTTTTTGGCTCGAGAGTAGTTCTGATTGGGATTTGGCGGATCTGGAATAAACTGCATTGTAATATGAAGTGATAATAATACATTATATTGCGCTACCATGTTACATTTCGAATAAAAACAGTTGGTGCATTTTTGTGTTGCTGTCCAAAAAATTTTGATGATATTTGGTGCTTTTTTGGGTCGATTTTGGTGCTTTTTCATCAAAGGAAGGTGACAACACTGGTTATGAGAAGAAATGGATTAGAGAACTTAGTGACGACTGGCAATATCGAAGGGAAGAGGCCAAGGGGAAGAACCAGAGTTAAATACCTGGATGGCTTGGCTACGTGGCATAGTCGAGACAGGAACCCAGAGCTGATGCACGACTTTAGTGATCGAGTGACATGGCAGTGCATGACCGCCCACGCTTATCGGCATGCGCATGATGGATGGGTGGGCCAGTAAGTTAGCTAATGTTGTCAACATGCGGAATAACTGTCTTTGTACTGTCTTTGTCTTGTCGCTTTCACTTAATTAATTTATGAAAAATAAAAAACATAAAAATAATACTTTGCCGTCGGGGAAACAACCACAGTCCCCTGCTTTACATGCGGCGATACTTACCGCTATGCTATTGAAGACACGTCGAAAGTTTAACAAAACTGTAAATATAGTCAAATACATGTCCCGATGACGTCACGTACGTCACGTGACTAGCCTTTGACCCAATAAGGCCCTGTAAGGAATAATTTTTAACTACAGAGTTATGTCCCCATTTAGACCAGTTGTTCGGAAGAGTGCCCACTTTCCTACCAGTCAAATAATGAGTGCACAGCATCCACTGCACGGTGAGATCAAGAAGAGAAAGGACAGCAGGTTACACATAGGAAACTGCTGGAAGGGTCGGGCAGAGAAAAGCATTGGAAGTTTCTGTTCACTCGAGGACATAAATTCTTGTGAAGAATGAATACAAATGCAATCAACATGTAGTACATTCCTATAGGTATGCATCAGACTGAGTAGAGTGTGAAGATACGAACACCCGATAATGTCAAAGGTAAAAATTCGATCCTTTACTTTTGAGAGTTCGTTTTAGGGTAATTAGTCTTCTAAACAGACGGGTCTGTTGTTGGACATATGGTATCTCAAGGTGTTTTTGTTTTTGTTTTACAAATACTGACGGAAATACACATGTGAAGGGTGACTGCGGTGCCTTAAAACAAGAAGTCTGATTATGGAGGCAATGGCCGAAACTAAAGTAGTAGCCTGTATAGAGACACAGATTGTAACCCAACATAACAATAACTAAAGCAGTAGCCTGACTGGAGACACAGATGTTCACCGGACATGACATGAACTGAAGCAGTAGCCTTGCTGGAGACACACATGGTAACCCGACATGGCAGTAAATAAAGCAGTAGCCTGACTGGAGACACATGTGGAAATCCGACATTGCAGTAACTAAAGCAGTAGCCTGACTGGAGACACATTGGTAACCTAACATGACAGCAACTAAAGCAGTAGCCTGACTAGAGACACATATTGCTATGCAAAGAAATACACTAGAGAAATTGGAGACAACTGGCCAAAATGAAGGGGAAAATAAGGGTAAGGCAGAGACATAAATATCCAGATGACTTGGCAACGTGTTATGGTCGAGACAAGAACAAGGAGCTGATCCAAGATACAGATGAGCATGTGATATGACGATACTTGACCGCCCACGATTATCGGCATGGCACCTGATGATGAGCTTACTCTCTATAGCTTCATGTAACTTCATGCAGTCTCTCTATATATCACTTTCTAGCCCATATCACGTACTCTCTATAGCTCTATGTAACTAAATGCCTCTCTATGTCTCTCTTTCTAGCCCATATAACTTACTCTGCATAACCCCATGCAACTATATGCCTCTCTATGTCCCTATGTGTTTGGTGTATGTATGTGCTATGTGTATGTGATGTGTGTGTCAGTTCTATGTGCATATGCGTTTTATGTATGTATGCTATGTATATGTGTGCGGATATCTTTTATTGCGACACACCGTCTTCTGCCTTTCGGTTTTCAGCTTGTTTGCAATTGTCCTAAACTCTCTTTTAGCTGTTCTATGCTATTCTAGCTAATTGCGCTGCTCTTTGAATACTATGACAGAGAATCTCCGAATGTGAACCAACACATGAGAAAGAGCATTGGGGCCGCAGAAATATGTTTTCCCAGACGAATGCTACGAAGACCTTGGACTGCCAGAGCTACTGACAACCATTAATGAAACAGGCTCGTAAAGCTGCACCAGTATACGGCATTATACACAGGAGGCATGTGTCATGTTTAGTCTGACAATGAGAAGACAGGCACTGGAGAACGTTGTATCCACTAAAATATTTAGCGGTAGAGGAGGCAGAGACAAAACAAGATAAATTATTCTGGATGAACTAAGAAGGTAGCGTGGAGGAATGTCATTAGTGACAGAAACAGAACAAGAGAATGTTGGGTGAACAAAGAAGCCATTGAGGTGAAATGCCACCAGTGGCAGAGGCGGAACAAGAGAAATGTTATTTTTTAAATTTTTAATTTAAAAAAAACTTTTTTTTTTGCGCTCGCTTGTCTTGCTTTGAACTCAATCGTAGTCAATACACACTATTTATAGTAGTGATGGACTGAATTTTGCATACAGATTAGCTTTCCCTATTAACAGTGTCCCTGGCTATCAGGAGAACAAACTCCGACTTCAGAGGTACTTGTAATTTACGTCACCATGTCAAGGACGACAGGTCAACATTTTAGTCCAGCTGTCCGATGTAGGGGTTGAACCGCTTACCTCGGCATCAACACAATGGATGATTAAGAATACTCGTTCTTACCCATTCGGTCTAGCTAACCTGCAGAGAAATGATGTTTGGTGAACTAAGAAGACATCGTGGAGAAAAATGCCATCAGTGGTAGAGATAGAACAAGGGAATGTTGGGTGAACGAAGAAGGCATTGTGATGCCAGTGGCAGAGACAGAACAAGAGAAATGATGCAGGGTGGTCTAATAATGCATTGTGGAGAAATGTCATCATTGACAGAGACAGAACAAGACATTGTTGCTGAAAGGACTAATAATGCATTGTGGAGAAATGCCAATGATGGCATTATGATTGTTGTTTTGATATTTCTCACTATCTCGTCTTTCCCCTCTTGTATCTTACATTGTCGAGGTGAAGCATAAACAGCGGTGGAGTGTCCGTTTATATGCTTCGTGTATGGAGATTCCCATGGACTCTGCTATTCCCTCAGTCGATCATTTACATGGCCGGCCTCTTCTTCTGCTTCCATGTGGTCTGTACATCATTGCTTATTGCGGTATACTGCTAGTCTATAATCTAGTTAACTTGCTGTTGTCTGTTGAAATGTTGCGAGGCTGTAACCCCCACTTTATACATGATTTCTTCATTTCTGATTTTATCTCTTCTTGATATTGTGAGTATTCTTCTCAGGAATATCATTTGTGTTGTGATATTTCATTTCACTTTTTCGTTTGTCATTGTCCAGGCTTGGCACTGGTAGCATACAGTTAATAGGAAGATTGTATTGTAAAGTGTTATCTTAGTAACAATTGATACGGGCTTGTTTTTAATAAGCTAATAGTATTGGTGAAATGTGTCCAATGAGTTAGTTTGCCTTATTGCATCTATTTTCGATCTGGTCATATGATATGCCATTTGATGATATTACACTTTCTAAGCACATGAAGTTCTCTACTTGTTTCAGTGGGTGTACTTTTAGATGGATCATTTTTTTTCCATCTTTGGTTATAGTCATTATCTCTATTTTACTGATGCTAAGTTTCATGTTATTTTCCTGAACACACTTCGTTTAGACTGTTTATGTGCTCTTGTAATTCTGCTACTGATTTTGCTATTAATGTGTTTTAAACTGTGACATTGTACTAGCTGTCACAGATTCCTCCATGATCATGTCTTCTTTCTCCTTAAATAAGTCGGTAGTGTTTTCATAAGATGCCAAACTGGCCAATGTACCTCTCAGTAACAGAAAATCTCCGTCTACCTGCACAACCTCGGCCACCACAAATGTATAGCTCTTGCCTATATGCGGGTCAAACCCAGAGGAAGCTGTGATGTCCAGAGAAGCATTGAATGTGTCCAGCACCAAGCAACCCAAGTGACATTTGCTTTTATCTTTAACATCCCCTTTAAGCTGTTGGCCTACTTTAGGACTGAGCACCGCCAAGTCTGCGACGACCTCCATGATGGGGTACCCATTCACAATGAGGTAGCGACCACTGATATCTTCCTCACGGTTCACATCCAGCATAGAACCTTAAAGTTGATGAGGATATTTTCTTGCAACAGAGCTGACTTCACAGCAGCAGATTCTCGATTCTTGTGTATCGGATGCAGGAATACCAAGGTGTTGCCATCGCAACATGTTTACAATTTCACGTTTACAATTATAAGGTACACGCGTGTGCCTGCCAAAAATGATAGATCGAAAATTTCTGCATGTGTGCAGTTAAGCAGGTAATAGTTCAGACCTATCACTCTTCAAGTAAAATAATAGTGTGTACGATATTATATAATTTTGAAAGTCATTTATGGATTAATAAAAGATAATGAAAAACAAACACAACGGTTGCTTGATTACACAATTATCGGATATCTTCCAAGAAAAAAGACAAGTAAAATGTGATAACTGATTATAAAAATTAAATAACCACAGGTTTTTATTATATTAATAAATATCTTTAGTTATATCCCTTTCTGGCCTTAGATTATGATTGTTTCCTCTTATATCCCAATTTCTTGTAGTACAGTATTTTCAAATTTTATTTTAATTTTGTTGTGCACATTTTTGCGAAAACGGAAATAAACAATAAAAGGTTTGTGAACATTGAGACTAATATTTTGAAATATACCATCACCATCATCATATGTCATGTCAAATCAAATTATAATCACGACACTTATTATTGTTATTTTCTTATTTCTCTCTATCTCACATGTTCCTCTTGTAACCTGTGATATCGATGTGAAACAGTGGTTGACGTGGGCGCACGAGAATTGGAAGCCGTTATAGTCGCGTCAGTGACTTATAAAATTATGGAGCCGGTCGCTCAGAAAGCAATGGCAAACTACTGAGCGTAATCTTGCCAAGAAATCAACAATCAGCTGAAAGATGATCATGTTGACAGCGATGTCCTGTAAAGGATATGCAAAACATTTTTGTTTAATACATTGAGTATTATATATATATATATATATATATATATATATATATATATATATATATATATATATATATATATATATATATATATATATATATATATGTCAGAGTCTACGGTACGGCAGTGATGCCGTGACATCGTTACGCCGCCAGGTGACTCAGTCCCTAGGAGGAATGAAGGAACTTCGTTACGCCGCCAGGCGAACAGTGGTCACCTGCCTGCGAAGTTGCCGGCTGGCGAGACGGCCAGCGGTCACACCAAGGACGCACGCATGTCTCGTGAAGCCACCTCCGGTGAGGAGGCGAGTTCCAAACCACAGGCAGACAGCTCTGGGACGTAGACAAAACAGGACGCATGTTGCGAGAAAGGTTTCTGTGCCCGAATGTCGAATGCCTGGACATCTTGAGAGTGAGACTGTGTGCTGTATGGTAGATGCAAGTGTTTAGAAGTATCCAATATATATTTGCTGTGATCATCGTGTTGTATATGATCTGTAATTAAATCCGTTGAACGTTGTGTCGTTGAGTCTTGAGTCAAATCACGTTGTACTTGTACTGTCCCACATGTGTTAGGTAGCGAGCCCAGTGTAAGACCCTGACAATATATATATATATATATATATATATATATATATCATCTCATCTCATCTCATCATGTTCCTATTGTACATTGCTGTGTCGAGGTGAAGTATAAACTTCGTGAGAGTGCCCGATTATGGGCTTCATATATCGATATTGCCATGGACTCTGCTATTCCCTCCGTCCAACGTTTACGTGGTCGGCCTCTTCCTCTGTTTCCATCTGGTCTGTACATCATTGCTTGTTGTGGTATACTGTTGACTGGTAGCCTACTTGCATGGCCAAACCATTTGACTTGCTGCTTTCTAATAAAATCTAGTGCTGCTTTAACCCCCACTTTAGTCCTTATTTCTTCATTTCTGAACTTATCTCTTCTTGATACGTTGAGTATTCTTCTCAGGAACCTCATTTCATTTGTTGTGATTTATCTTTTCTCTTTTTTTGTCATTGTCCAGGTTTGGCATTGGTAGCATAGAGTTGGTAGGAAGATTGGGTTGTAAAGTGCTTTCTTAGTAGTTATTGATACATGTTTGTTCTTAAGTATTGGTGCCATTTGTCCAATGAGTTGATTTGCCTTATTGCATCTATTTTCGATCTCGTCTTCTGATCTGCCATTTGATGATATTATACTTCCTAGGTACTTGAAACTCTTTACTTGTTTCAAGGGATGTTTGTTTAGGTGAATTGCTGTTGTTTGTTCTTCTTTAGTTATAGTCATTACCTCTGTTTTGCTTGTGCTAATTTTCATGTTATGTTCCCTACACATTTCATTTAGACTATTCATGTGGTCTTGTAATTTAGCTACTGATTTTGCTATTAATGTGTTTTAAACTGTGACATTGTACTAGCTGTCACAGTTTCCTCCATGATCATATCTTCTTTCTCCTTAAATAAGCTGATAGTGCTTTCATAAGATGCCAAACTGGCCAATGTACCTCTCAGTAACAGAAAATCTCCGTCTACCTGCACAACCTCGGCCACCACAAATGTATAGCTCTTGCCTATATGCGGGTCAAACCCAGAGGAAGCTGTGATGTCCAGAGAAGCATTGAATGTGTCCAGCACCAAGCAACCCAAGTGGCTTTCTTTTATCTTTAACATCCCCTTCAAACTGTTGGCCTACTTTAGGACTGAACACAACCAGGTCTGCGACGTTCTCCATGATGGGGTACCCATTCACAACGAGGTAGCGACCACCGATATGTTCCACACGGTTCTCATCCAGCAGCGAACCTTCAAGTTGATCTGAATATTTGTCTTGCAACAGAGCTGACTTGACAGCAGCAGGTAGTCGATTCTTGTCTATCGGATGCAGGAATACCAAGGTGTTGCCATTGCAACATATTTACAATTTCACGTTTACAATTACAAGGTACACGCGTGTACCTGCCAAAAATGATAGTTCTATCCAATTCAAAAAGCGTGCAGTTAAGCAGATAATTTTTCATAATTATCACACGTTCAGTATAATAATAGTGTGTACGATATTATACAATTTTGAAAGTCATTTATGGATTAATAAAAGATAATAGAAAATAAACAAAAATTTTGATTGATTGCACAATTGACGAATATTTTACAAGTGAAAAGGCAAGTAAAATATGGTACTTGAAACTCTTTACTTGTTTCAAGGGATGTTCGTTTAGGTGAATTGTTGTTGTTTGTTCTTCTTTAGTTATAGTCATTACCTCTGTTTTGCTTGTGCTAATTTTCATGTTATGTTCCCTACACATTTCATTTAGACTATTCATGTGGTCTTGTAATTCAGCTTCTGATTTTGCTATTAGTGCTTGGTCGTCCGCAAACAGGAGTTCTTTAATGGTTAGATTTGCAGATGGTTCTTCTTCTGTGTTCTCGTCATGTGGTATTCTTGCTATCTCTGCTTGGATGGTTTCTTTACATAAGTTGTCTATATCTTATATATAAAAAAGGATCTCCGTCCGTCTGTCTGTCTGTCTGTCTGTCCGTATGTCTGTCTGTCTGTCTGTCTGTCTGTCCGTATGTCTGTATGTCCGTCTGTCCTTTATGCGCTCGCGAACGGCCCATCCGATTGAGATGAAATGTTCTACACGCCTTCCTTTCATTCCAGAGATGCCAACTGTCGTAGTTTTTTTTTCTTCTTCCTCCTCCTCCCTCCTCCCTCCTCCCCCTCCCAAAATACGTACGTCCAGGAAATGGTCTTCTACATAGACACTTCTCTCTGAGGTCCGCGATAACATATTACCCTGGTGGGATGGCAATCAATCATCCTACTACCTCCTCCCTCCTCCTCCCTCTTCCTCCCTCCGCCTCCTCTCCTCCCACTCTCTACTCCTCCTTCCTCCTCCTTCCTCCTTCTCCTCCCTCCTTCTCCCTCTTCCTCCTCCCTCTTCTCTCCCTTCTCCTCCTCCTCCCCTCCTCCTCCCTCCCCTCCTCCTCTCCTCCTCTCCCTCCCTCCTCCTCCCCCTCCTCCTCCACCCTACTCCTCCCTCCTCTTCCTAATCCCTCCTCCTCCCTCCTATTCCTCCTGTCTCCTCCTCCCTCCTCCTTCTACCTCTTCCTCCCTCCTCCTTCTCCCTCCACCTCCTCCCTCCTCCTCTCTCCTCCTCCTCCCTCCTCCTCCCTCTCCCTCCTCCCTTCTCATCCTCCCCCACCTACGTTCTCCTCCTCCCTCCTCCCTCCTCCTCCTTCTTCCTCCTCCTCCCCCTCCCTCCTCCCCCTCCTCCTCCTCCTTCACCCTCCTCCCTCCTCCTCCTCCTCATTCACCATCCTACCTCCTCCTCCTCCCTCCTCCTCATCCTCCCTCCTCCTCCCTCCTCATCCCTCTTCCTCCTCCTCCTCCCTCCTCCCTCCTCCTTCTCCCCTTTCCCCCCTCTTTCTCTTAATCCCTCCTCCTCCCTTCTCCTCCCTCCTATTCATCCCTACTCCTCCTCCTCCCTCCTCCTCCTCTCTCCGCCTATCTCTTCCTCCCTCCTCCTCCCTCCTCTCTCTTCCTCCTCCCTCCTCTCTCTTCCTCCTCCCTCCTCCTCCCTCTTCCTCCTCCTCCTCCCTCTTCCTTCCTCCTGCTCCCTCCTCCTCCCTTCTCCTCCCTTCTCCTCCTCCCCCTCCTACCCCTCCCTCCTCCCCCTCATCCGTCTTCCTCCCTCCTCCTTCTTCCTCCCTCCTCCTCCCCCTCCTCCTCCCTCTCCTCCTTATCCCTCCTCCTCCATTCTCCTCCTCCCTCCTCCTCCTCTCTCTACCTCCTCCCTCCTCCTCCCTTCACATTCCTCCTCCTCCCTCTTCCTCCTCATCCCTCCTCCTCCTCTATCCTCCTCCCTCCTCCTCCTCCTCCCTCTACCTCCTCCCTCCTCCTCCCTTCACATTCCTCCTCCTCCCTCTTCCTCCTCCTCCCTCTCATCCTCTTCCCTCCTTCTCCTCCCTCCTCCTTCTCCCTCTTCCTCCTCCCTCTTCCTCCCTCCTCCCACTCTCTACTCCTCCCTCCTCCTTCTCCTCCCTCCTCCTCCTCCCTCTTCCTCCCTCTTCCTGCTCCCTCCGCCTCCTCCCTCCGCCTACTCTCTCCTCCTCCTCCCTCCTCCTCCCTCTCCCTCCTCCTCCTCCCTCTCCTCCTCCTCCTCCTCCTGCGATCTCCTCCTCCCTCCTTCTCCCTCTTCCTCCTCCCTCCTCCTCCCCCTCCTCCTCCACCCTACTCCTCCCTCCTCTTCCTAATCCCTCCTCCTCCCTCCTATTCCTCCTGTCTCCTCCTCCCTCCTCCTCCCTCCTCTTCCCTCCTCCACCTCCCTCTTCCTCCTCCCTCCTCCATTTACCCAAGACAGACAGACATACAGATAGTCGGGAACGGGATCTTATATGACTACTTATATGATTTAAATGAGATGCTCTCCACCATGGGCTGGGCCGGGTCAGACAGACAGACAGACAGACAGACAGATAGATAGACAGACAGACAGACAGTCGGGAACGGGAGCTTATATGACTACTTATATGAATTAAATGAGATGCTCCCCACCAGAGTCTGGGCGAAGCCGGGCCGTGTCAGCTAGTATGTTATAAACAAGAGAGGGGACAGGACACAACCTTGTCGTACTCCAGATCTTATAGTGAAGGGTTCTGAGTGTCCTCCAGTTGCTCTCACTATGCATTCACTGTTGTTGTATAAACTTCTACATAGGTTTGTTAGATGTGTACTAACTCCATATTGTTTAAGGATTTGCCACAACTTGTTTCTATCTACTCTATCGAAAGCCTTTTCTTGGTCGACATAGGCTAAGTAGAGTGTTTCATTGAATTCGATTGATTTGTCTATAAGTTGTCTAAGAGGAAAAATTGCATCTGTGCATCCTTTGTTTTTCCTAAATCCAAGTTGTGTTTCGCTTAGCTGGGGTTCTAAAGTAGTTCGTAATCTTTTTTCAAGAATTTTGCTAACTATTTTCCCAGTATGACTCAACAGTGAAATGCCTCTGTATTGTGTGCAGTCTCTTTTGCTGCCATTGTAATCTCGTGGTGTCTGTTGTTCTACCCAAACATGATTGAATAGTCTATGTAGCCAAGCTGTTCCTAGTTCTCTTGCTGCTTTAATTAGTTCATTTGGTATTTCATCCTGTCCGGGTGATTTGTTCAATGGGGCTAATCTGATGGTTTCTATAATTTCTTCTTTTAGTATGTCTGGTTCTAGTTCTTTGGTGACATCTGTATAGGTCTCTTGAATTCCTGTGACATCTGATGGGATGTTGAGAAGTTGTTCGAAATACTGCTTCCATCTTATTAGGATTTGTTTTTGTTCTCCATTTTCGCTGTTAATTATTTCAGTTGGATCAATATATATATATATATATATATATATATATATATATATATATATATATATATATATATATATATATATATATATATATATAAAAATATATATTAGTGTCAGGTCTTAGTCAGATATGACTGAGCTACCGTTTAACAGTAGACGGTACTACCTGGTTTCTGTTAGCGCCGAACGTTGGGCGGCGGTTACCAAACCCGACACCTCACATTGTGCCAACGGCTTCGGGCGGAAGAGCGCAATTGGGAGGGTACAATATTTACCCTGGTGCGAGGAAATGCAACCTAAAGACAAAATGTCACGGCAGAGCAGACCAGGCCCTGAGCCTTGGTTGGCGGCTGGTCTAGGATCGAAGCTCCGACAGGCGGACAGTTAGAGCATTGCTTTGCTGATCCGGCAGCTTCTGCAGCTTGTCGTGTTCCAGATGTAGAGGTGTTACCTTTCCTCTGGAGTGAACTAGGCAGGCCGAGAGAGGGATCATGCTGCATGGACAACACATGATCTCTATATTTTAGCCCAGGCTTTGTGCTATGGAAAGGAAATAACTCCATCCCTGGTCTGAACCGGTCTCGGAAGTAAAGCGTGAGGCAACTGTTACGGGTTATAAGTTCCTGTCAATTGGCGTAGACATGGAACGCAACGCGTTGCCTCTGACGGTGGGAGACACCTACAGGTGTCACTGATCAGCCACCGCCCGCCTCAAGCTGGGCAGCCCCTGGCCAATTGGGTGCTTATCTGCCACAGCCTCCCTGCTTCAATGGGTGCTTGAGGCTAGGACAAAATCTGGATCGCAGGCTACTAAAAAGAAAAATAGAAACCTCAAGCTACGGCTTGCAACCTGGAACGTGAGAACCATGTGTCCAGGATTTTCCACTGACTTGACCAATATTGACGATGTGAGAAAAACGGCTGTGATTGATGCCGAACTCAATAATCTTAACATTGATATTGCTGGCCTGCAGGAGACTCGCCTCGCTGAGGAAGGGTCACTCAGGGAAAACAACTACACCTTTTTCTGGAAGGGTAGAGGGCAGACAGAAAAAAGGCAACACGGTGTGGGCTTTACAGTGAATAATTCGCTACTGGGAATGATTGAAATTCCAGTAGGAGGAAATGAAAGACTATTATCCCTGCGCTTGGCAGCCTCTTGTGGTTTTGCCACCATTATTACTGCATATGCACCGACACTCGCTTCCTCTGATGATGTGAAGGAGTTGTTCTATGAGGAGTTAGACTCCGTGATCAAGCCAGTTCCAAAAATCTGACTACATTTATATGCTCGGTGATTTCAATGCTCGTGTAGGCAAAGACTCGAGTTCATGGCCAGTGTGCCTTGGAGAATACAACGTCGATCGCATGAATGAAAATGGGGAAAGGCTGCTGGAGCATTGCACCAGAAATGACCTATGTATTACAAACTCCTTTTTTAAAACAAAAGAGATGCATAAGGTCACATGCAAACATCCAAGATCTAGTCATTGGCACCAGCTGGACTTCATCATAACACGGAGACAACATCTGACCCATATATCATTGACTCGAAGTGACCACAGTGCTGACTGCGATACGGATCATTCTTTGGTTGTTGCAAGGGACCAAAAGCGAATCTACACAGCTAAACACAAATCTAGCCCCAGGAGTAATATTATTAACACTCACGATCCTGAAAAGTGCTTTCAGTTTCAACAGCAACTTGAAGACGCTTTCACTGATACACCAGAAAATTTTACGGTAGATGAAAAGTGGGGTCAACTTAAGGAGATTCTTTATAAAACCGCCGTAGGGGTTTACGGCACTGTGAATCATAAGAGGCAGGACTGGTTTGCGGCAAACAGCCAGACTATGCAGCCCTTGATTGATTAGAAGAAGATAGCTCTCTTAAGAAACAAGGAAAGACCAACGCGTAACACTCTGAGTGAGCTAAAGCAAGCTAGGAAGGATGTGCAAAAGGCTGCCAGGCAGTGTGCAAATGATTATTGGATCAAGTTCTGTGAGTCCATTCAAATCGCAAGTGATAAGGGAAACATCAGAGGCATGTATGAAGGAATAAAGAGAGCCTGTGGTCCAATGATCAAAAGAAGTGCACCATTGAAACCCTTGACTGGAGAAATCATAACTGATAAGAAACAGCAGATGGACAGATGGGTAGAGCACTATTTGGAGCTTTACTCAAGTGAGACCAAACTAGCGGATGATGCCCTCAACGCCATAGAGGCTCTACCAACTCTTGACCACCTGGGCACACTTCCCACCATAACAGAAGTTAAGTGTGCTATAAATGAACTTGCATCTGGCAAGGCTCCAGGTAAGGATGGGATTCCAATAGAGGTTATCAGGAGTGGACAAGACACACTCACTCTACAGATCCACCAGCTAATAGAGCTATGCTGGCGAGAATGACAAGTCTAACAGGATTTCAAAGATTCAAGCATCATAACACTGTACAAGAACAAGGGCGTTCAGAGCGACTGCAACAACTATAGGGGTATCTCACTTCGGTGTATTGTTGGAAAAGTATTTGCCAGAATTGTTCTGCGCAGACTTCAAGTCCTAGGAGATCAAGTCTACCCCGAATCACAGTGTGGCTTTCGACAGAACCGGTCTACCATTGATATGATATTCTCATTGCGACAAATGCAAGAAAAATGCCGTGAACAGAATAAACCACTGTTTATTCCCTTCATCGACCTCACAAAGGCTTTTGATTTGGTCAGTCGCGAAGGTCTTTTCAAGGCACTAAAGAAGATTGGCTGCCCGCCAACTCTTCTGTCCATTGTGGAATCGTTCCACACAGGCATTAAGGGTATAATCAAGTTTGATGGTGCAACTTCTGAAGAGTTTGAAATCAAGAACGAACGAACGAACGAACAGAATTTATTTTCAAAGGGTAACAAATTGGGCACGCAGGCCCGTCTTGCATTCGGCCCTTCCAATCACTCATCTTTCATTTCATCAACAGTCATAGGAAAAAACATTGTCACATGAATTTTGTAAACATAAACAATGCATATTACTATGTTATGTGACACATCCACCACCCACCCACACATCCCCCATTCACTCCAACTCCTCCACCCAACCACACACATAACCTACACACACATACATTCCCCCACCCATCCATCACATCCTTACACCTATACATCTCCCCACCCACAGACACCTCTCACCCACCACACATCCCATCCACCCACACCACAGGCACACATACATTCCCCAACCCACACATCCCCCACCCACACACATCCACCCACCTACACACATCTCCCCACCCAATCACATATCCTCTAACCGTCCCATTACCCACCAAAAATCACTCACCCACATATCCTCCTCCACCCACACACCTCCAACCACCCAGCCAAACACACATTCCTCAGCCACACATCCCCCACGTACACACACATCTCCCCGTCAACTCACATATCCCGCACCTACCCACACACAAATTCCGAACCCACCCACATAATCTCCCATCTCTCCCAGCCAACTCACAGATCCCGAGCCCACCCCTATAAACATCCCCCACCATCTCCTAACCTACACACACTCACCCACTCTCATATCCTCTACCCACCCACACATCCTCTACCCACTAATCCCCCAACCAAACATCCCTTAACCACACACTCTTACATATACAATCACCCACCCACACATCCTCTACCCAACCACACATCCTCCAACCCCCTCCCCCCACCCCTAGCCACACATTCCTTAACCACACACCCCTACCCATATACACACACTTCCCCACCCACGCACAATCTCCCCACAGATACACACATCACTCACATACATCCCACCCACCAAAACATCCCCCATTCACAAACACACACCTCCCATCCACGCACAACCCACACACACATCCCCAACCCATACACTCATCCCCTCACACATTCCTAGACACACGTACTTATCCCTCAACAACTAAGACCCACACATCCCTTACCCACTCATCAACACAAATATCTCCTATCTACCCACCCACACTCACACACCCTAACCACCCATCTAAACACACATCCCCCACCCTCACACACATCCTTCACCCACTCGCACACCTAACCACATCTCCATCCACCCACACAGACATCGTTAATCCACTCCTAGCTCCCCTCCCACACAACACCACACCCACACACATCCCAAAGACACATCCCTCACCCACACATACACATCTCCTCACACATCTCCTACCCATCCACACATCCCCAAACTACAATAACCCTCACTACCCACACATATACATCCTCCATCTAGCCACACACACCTCCACCCAGCCAGACATATCCCCCACCCACACACACATCCCTAAATACATCACCCATACCAATCACGCACCCCTCTCCCAACCCACACACATCCCCCACACACATTCACCCACACATCTCTCATCCACACACACTCTCCACCCCACCCATCCACCCAAACATCCCACACCCATACACATCCCTCACCCACACACACATCCCCAAACCCACAACCACCCCCACCTGCACATATCTCCCACCCACCACACATCCCCACACCCACATCTCCCCACTCACACATATAACCCCCACCCATCCCATAACCCACCATCAATCATCCACCCACATATCCTCCTCCATCCACTCACCCACAGCCACCTAGCCAAACACATATCCCCACCCACACACACATCTCCCCGCCAACCCATACATCCCGCACATACCCACACACAAATCCCCCACCCACCCACACAATCCCACCCCGCCCACCCACACATCCTGAACCCACCAACACACATCACGAATCCACCCACACAATCCCCCATCCCCTAACCTACTATTATGATCAATCTCCCACATTTTACACACACATACAGTGACGATTGTCGTGAGCATTGTCGCAAAATTGTAAAGTAAATGGAGAAATATTGTACATATACATTTTGTAACTTAAAAATTAGTGATGCAATTTAACTCTCTCTCTCTCTCTCTCTCTCTCTCTCTCTTCTCTCTCTCTCTCTCTCTCTCTCTCTCTCTCTCTCTCTCTCTCTCTCTCTCTCTCTCTCTCTCTCTCTCACTCACTCACTAACGCTCTCGCTCACATTACAGTAATATTATATTATACATGATAAATTCAAGTGTCATACATACAAAATGATAACGTGAAAGATGAAAATACACAAAAAATATGGAATGGCATATTACAGGACATACGTGCACTCAACTCTCTCTCTCTCTCTCTCTCTCTCTCTCTCTCTCTCTCTCTCTCTCTCTCTCTCTCTCTCTCTCTCTCTTCCTCTCTCTCTCTCCCTCTCTCTCTTTCTCTCTCTTTTTATTACACAGGCACACATTAACTCTCTCTCTCTCTCTCTCTCTCTCTCTCTCTCTCACACACACACTCATACTCCCTAATTCTCTCACCCGCTCTGCAGTGATGTACATGTGTTCATGTTATAAATTATAACATCAATTGGCATTCAAAATGGTAATATGAACATGAGAATACACAAAATATATGGAATAGCATGTTACATCATATGCGTGCGCTTAAATATCTCTCTCTCTCTCTCTCTCTCTCTCTCTCTCTCTCTCTCTTTCTCTGTCTCTCTCTCTCTTCTCACCAACACACACCAATAGACACTCACAAACAATGCGCGCACACATACACACAGATCCAATCTTCCACTGTCTCTCTCTCGTTTGCTCTCTCTCTCTCTCTCTCTCTCTCTCTCTCTCTCTCTCTCACTCACTCACTCGCAATCACTATTTCACCCATTAAGTACCTCTCTCCATCTTTCATTTACTCAATATCACACTCTCATTCACTCTCACTCACACACAGACAGACACACAAACTCTCGCTATCAAATACACATTCCCTCGCATACACACGAAAGCATATACACATACATAAACTAGCATACACACACGCAAATACACACATATCCCTTCGCACACATACACACATCCACACCCATACACACATACTTACACACACACACACAAATGCCCACTCCCTCGCATACACTGCATGCATGCACACATACACACAAACATGCACATACATACACGAACATACGTATATATATATATATATATATATATATATATATATATATATATATATATATTCTCATTCTCTCACTCAATCTCTCACACATACGTGTACACAGACATTCACTTACTCTTTCACCCTTGCAGGCACACGCGCATACAAACTCTCTCACTTTCTCTGTCTCATACTCACTCTCTCACTCACACTCTTTCTCATTCACTCTCTCACCCACTCTCTCACTCACACAGTGTAAAATGATAGTGAAAAAATGATACCAGTAGGTGACTTATGGAGGCATATAGTCGGTATGAAGTAAGTATTGAAAGAGTTTTCGGTTGAATGTGTAGGGACTCATTCGCGTTTTCAGATCTGGTGGAAGGCTATTCCACAAGTGAGCACCAGAATACGCGAGACATGATTTGTATAAGTACAATCTAGCTTAGGAACCTGTAATAAATTTAAGCGCTTGCTGTTCATTGCATTAGATTGAATTAAAGGTAGAAGATACTCTGGGGTATTTTCAGATATAATTTTATTCACTAATTTGGCTTTGTTAAAAAGGAATCGCTTTCGAGGTGGTAGAAGTCTTAGATGACTATATAAGTTATTACTTTCAACTTGCTTTATGCCAGAAACTAGACGTATAGCGCGGTTTTGATGCGAACACAGTCGTTTCATATTAAATTTAGGGCATTCATCCCAGACTGTGGAACAATAGTCGAGAGGTGATTGGATATAGCTGCATAGAATATTTTTCGTGTGCTTTCATCCAAGAAGTGCTGAATTTTAGTAAGTTTGTAAACTTTTTGTGCTATTCTCTTGGTGAGGACGTGAGTGGAGTTAAGCAAGGGTTTGTACTAGCTCCGACCCTCTTTGGAATATACTTTTCACTTCTAGTGAAATATGCCTTTCGTGATCAGGATGGTGGTATATACATTCACTCACGCTCAGATGGCGGCCTCTACAATGCTCAGAGATTAAAGGCCAAGACCAAAATTAGGAGGGTACTGATCAGAGAGTTGCTTTGTGCAGATTATGCTGCAGTTACTACCCACTCTGAGGAAGAATTACAATGTCTACTATCTGCATTATCCAATGCTTGTTCTGAATTTGATTTAACAATTAGCAAAAGGAAGACACAGATTATGTCACAATGTGCAAATGGGGTACCATCAATCTTTATTGACGACGACGAACTAGAGATGGTAGACTATCTTACATATCTAGGATCAGTGGTAAATAGCAAATTATCCCTAGATCAGGAAATCAACATCCGGATTGGTAAGGCAGCAACAACAATGAAAAGGTTAAGAAAAAGAGTCTGGGAGAACAGGAAGCTTACTGCCAAAACAAAAGTCCTTGTCTATCAAGTGAAACTTTTGGCAGTGAAACCTGGAGAACTTACTCACACCAAGAGAAAGGTTTAAACAGCTTTCATATGCGGTGTCTGCAAAGAATTCTTGGTATTAAGTGGCAAGACAAAATCACAAATACTGAAGTATTGGAAAGATCAGGTTAGGTGACGGTATATTCCATTCTCAGTCTTCGTAGACTTAGATGGATAAGACATCTTAGGAGGATGGATGATGGTAGAATTCCAAAGGACATCTTTTTTGGTGAATTACGGATGGGAAAGAGATCACTACGATACAAAGATGTGTGTAAGCGGGACATGATTGATACAGGCATTGATAATGCACATTGGGAGCAAGTTGCCGCTGAACATGTTGCATGGAGGGCAAATATCAGAAATGGAATAAAGACAAAGGAGAAAATTATTGCAGATAAGTCACACACCGAGCTTGTGAGACGTAAGATGGTGCATGATGGTGAAAATGACCACGTGTTCACATGCACCCACTGTGAACGAATATTTACAGCGCGAATTGGCCTTATCAATCGTATTCGCTACCGCCATAGGTAAAAGTTATTATGCCTTTTTAAAGCACAAAATATAGTCTGTCAAGACGGCAAAGTGCCAATGTGTGTGTGTGTGTGTGTGTGTGTGTGTGTATATATATATATATGAGTTATTATTGGTGGGTAATGGGACGGGTAGAGGATATGTGAGTGGGTGGGGAGATGTGTGTAGGTGGGTGGGTGTGTGTGGGTGGGGGATGTGTGGGTTGGGGAATTATGTGTGCCTGGGGTGTGTGTGGATGGGATGTGTAGTGGGTGAGAGGTGTGTGTGGGTGGGGAGATGTGTAGGTGTAGGGATGTGGTGGATGGGTGGGGAAGTGTGAAGTTTTAGCCTTGTTGCTATTAACATAGATTTTGTTTTAGAAATGTTAATTGGCATGCGGTTTGCATGACTCCAGTTAACTATACTTTGTATTTCCTATTGCAAGGATAATTCTAGCATATTACGATCAACAGCGGTTGTATATACTGAGCGAGAGAGAGAGAGAGAGAGAGAGAGAGAGAGAGAGAGAAGAGAGAGAGAGAGAGAGAGAGCGAGAGAGAGAGAGGGGGGGGGAAGAGGAGAAAGAGATACTGAGAGATAAAATTCAATTCAATTCAATTCAACTTTATTTTAAAAGGGTTAAAAATTGGGCACGCGGGTCCGTCTTACATTCAGCCCTTCCAATCACTCATCTTTCATTCATCAATAGTGCATGATGCATTCACGTAGGAAAATGCATTGTCAAATGAATGTTGTAAACATAAACAATGCATATTACAATGTTATGAGACACAAGTAGTACCTTATGGAGTATTTACACCGTAAATGGGGTCCGTTTCGGGCGTCTGGAAGTCGTATTTCTTTATATGAATGTTATACCGCCTCCTACCGGACCCCCTGAAAAACGGACCTCATTGTTAAAAAAAAATTGGTGGGTATTTTCTTGGGTTTGGTTGTCACTTCCGGTTGTCCTGATGACTACTGCCTGTTGATTAATTCCTGTTGTCACATCCGGTCCCGGGCGGGTGGGCGGGTGCGAACAGGTACCTCCGCCGGCCGTCTCGGCTTCCCACTCCTGAGACCATTCAAAGACAACGAGGCATGCCCCGGGCATGTGGAATACTTATATAGATAAGTCGACCATCTAGTCGCCGGGCACCCGAAATCGAGTCCCCGTGTGTGTGTGTGTGTGTGTGTGTGTGTGTGTGTGTGTGTGGTGCGGTGTGTCGTGTTATCGAGCTACAGTCATGCAGATATCGAACCCTTCGATGAGGAGAGCGAAATCAATATGACAGAGTGGAAAAAAAGATTTATTCCATCACCCGAGTTACCTCGAGTAGGCCAAGTAATGACCTCGTCAATAAACGTTTGCACGCTGATAGCTAATTCGGCAGGTGTCCATAGTGGCTACCCATGTATCAACTTTACGCGAGTGGCGAAAATCTGGTTAAAAAATATACTAGACAGGCATACAATATTATTAAATATTATGCCTAAAAAACATAATAAACAGCTAAATTTTTTGTATGTATAGCGGAGAATAATAATGTCAATATAAAACTATTATTCTCAATTAATTTAAGACATACCCTACTAAGATTATCATAAAAATATGTAATGAAATTAAACAAATAACGTCCTCTTTTTACAAACATATATTAAATTAACCAGGGGAGACTAATCGGGTCCCTTGGCTCAACCAGAATTGTCGCCCCTTTTGCTGACTAAGCTCCCCTTGAAGGGAAGTTTACCTGCGCGGACAAGCAAACAGTAATGCTCCACCGAGCACGACCCGGGATAAAGCTAATAGCCATGGGCCAGCGGGTACTGATAAGCGGTAGATAAAATATGAAGATAATTACCATTGACACGGTAGCCGAGTTGTGGTCAGTTTTGGTCAGTAAATGCTGGCATGTACAGTTTTAAATAAGTGGTAGAAATAATACTGACTATGTGTGTACATGTATGTGTGTGTATGTGTGTGCATGTGCGTGTGCGCGCGTGTGTGTGTGTATGTGTGCGCGCGTATAGGCTTGTGTGCGTGCGTGGGTGTACTGCCGAGTGTATGTGTGTGCGTGCGAGCGCGCGTGTGTGCTATCAATTACAGGACATCGCAGTCAGTCCCAACATGCTGTGGAGTGTCGAGTTTGCTGGGCAAGATTGCTGTTGTCTTTTTGAACGAACGTCACCCATGTCATAAAATCGTGTGCCATGCCGATCGCACGGAATTCATTCGATGTTTTGCAGTGCAAGGAATATGCAACAAGCGGTCTACCCGGTCATTCCCGGGAATATCTTGAGAGCGCTCTATGTGAAGAGGGTGTATCACCGGCTAGGTGTCTATCTATTACAGTACGTTGCAGTCATCCCCAACATTGTTTGTTGCACATGTGCCATCATGATGTGCCGTGTCATGACACGACCAAATGTATGTCTCGTACAATAGCTATGTGTCTATCTATTACATATCGCAGTCAAGCTGTAATGCATTGCATTTACAGGACGTCGCAGTCAGCCCCAACAGTGTTTGGTTGTTCGTGTGCCATCATGATGTGCCGCGTGTGTGTGAGTGCGTGCGTGCGTGTGTGGATGTGTGTGTGTATGTATGTGTCTGCGAATGCGTGCGTGAGTGTGTGTGTATGTGTGTGTGTGTGTGTGTGTGCGGTGTGTGAGTGAGATCATTATTTGTCTAATATTAACGAAGAGGCTAGCGGGATTGAATTGTGGAGACGGGGTGGTAAACTGATTCGCGAGGAGGTCACCGTGGCTGAATGATCATATCACAAGTGGTAATGGGAAAACCATAACACATGCTCACTGGCTGGCACTGCACCCGATCACCCGTGGCTAATGGTCTCATCCGATCACGAGTGGTAATGGCAACACCAGACCACGTGGCTAAAGCCACTCAAAGATGGCGCTGCATCCGGTACACCTGGGTAATGGGCACATACAATCAAATATGGCGCTTTTTCCGATCGCATGTGTAATTACTACAACGAGAACACGTGACTAAAGCCAGTTAAAAGATGGCGTCGCAGTTGGGTACATTTGTGTATGAGGTACAAACGAGACACAAAGGTAATGACTACGTCCGGAATTATTCATGGAATCCAAATTCACAGTGGATGAGATTACATCCAATTCGACCTTACAAACCATTATAAATCTGACACTAGTGATTGCAGCACCTAGAAAATGATCAAGAAAGGACATTCTCCTTACAAACAGCAAACGAAACGTCAAAGAGAAAAACGAAAACATGAATTACAACCCTTGCAATAGGAAGAAATTCCTGACTCTACTCACACGGGATGGGACACAGAGCAAAAGCCCCAGTCCCAAAGCATAGTAGTGGTGCATGATCAGAGAAATAAAGACATTGGTTTCCAAAATAATGTCAGCCAAAGTTCAGCAGACCATGCAGTTTTGACAAAAGTAGCACAGCTTTTACGTTACCTGTTTTGAAGACTAGAGATTCTTGTTTATTCATCCCGGCTCTGTCATTAGACATGTTGTTCTGCAAGAAAACTACTTCTTGTAGTCAGACACCCATAGACCCGCCCGAGATAACATTTGATCTGCTTGACGATTTTTCTTCAGATGAAAATATTGACCGTCTCTCTAGAAGTCATAAACTAGACTCTGAGTTTCTCAAGAAAATCAATGCTTTGTGGAATGAAAACTATCCTACTGCTGGTTTCCGAAGTTGCTCCTCTGTCGCAGCAGATGAAATACAACACCAAACGAGTAAGGTATGTATAAATAGTAACGATCATGATCATAGATTCCAAGAACAGGCGTAATAGTTCTGGTGTATAATGGTACATTCTATTATCTGGCCCTCTTTATTTCACTATAAGTAGGCTTCAATGTGATTATTCTCCTCTACAGGTTAATTTTGCAACAGAACCGCACTTCTTAACAGTTCATATCGTTGGCACCGAAGAACGCAATGGTAACTGGCACCATGTGATCAGAGAACGTGAGCGTTTTGAACGGCGTAAACTAGAGTTGGAGCAAATTCTAGACCCCAGTCCTGGGGGACAGTCACAGAGTCAAAGTCCTGGAGGAAAGAAAAAGTCGAGAACAACAGTGAAAGAGGCCGAGATAGTCTAACCCCCGTATGGTAACTGTTAATTAAAATACAAAGGTCAATCCACACTAGCGGACGAGTATTAAAACACCTAATATAAAAACAAAATGGTTGTAATATACTTACAGTCCTATCTTTAATAGCTGACCAGTCCTCAATACGAAGAAAACTACAGTGGGCGTTAGGAGACTGTATATGCATATCACTGTTATTCTGACTTCACAGACTGTAGCTCACAGTGACTACAACTCAAGTAACACGGCGCCCTTTACGCTATCTATTTCATCATGGTTAGAGGTCATGTGGCAAGCATGACCCGCATTCCCCCAAACCAGCTCAAACATACAACGGGTCAACGAGCGGGTAGTAGAACGTTTAGTCGCGCCATACGGATAGCCACGTCAGCGTAATCTGAACCGCTTGACCTAAGAAACTGGCTGAAACTGGTTTTACGCGTGGCTCAAACAACTAGTATATAAACCCGAGGCTGGTAACACTCAAGCATTGTGATCAGAAGATGACTACAGACCTCAAGACTGTGCCTGCTAACTGGGTCTACATGCCTCGTAGTGGTGAGACTATTAGACCAGTGGGCGGTGGTGAGAAAGCCGTGTTTGTCTCATTCTACAGAGGAACGATCAAGTTACACATCCGCAGATAATACGGTGAATCCGACCAGAAATTCCCGACTAAGACGGGTATGACACTTACTCGACAAGAATATGAATATATGAGCGCCATGCATCGCGAGGTCCTAGCTGACTTTGACAGACTCAACCAAGTAACGAAGTCAAACAAGGTACTAACAGAGAGAAGCAAGTCAGTAAAAAAAAAACATTCAAGTCAGAGCTCATGTCAAACAAGGCACTACCAGAAGCAAACAACCCCAAAACACTCAAGTCAGTGCTCAAGTTAACCCTTTATTTACAAGGAACTAACCGAAACCACCACCAAGTAGACGCACACTATACCGCTAGTTTTCAACCCAGCTACAGTCAGATGTGTGATGACCCCAGCAACCAGATGTATGATGAGTCCAATAGCCAGCTGTTTGATGTGCAACAAGACACCAACCGAAGCAATCAAGTCCAACACACTCAAGACAGTACTCAAGTCAAACAGGGTACTAAACAAAGCCACCAAGTAGACGCATACTATACCACCAGTTATCAACCCAACTACAGTCAGATGTGTGATGACCCCAGCAACCAGATATGTGAAGAGCCTAATAGCCAGATGTTTGATATCCCCAACACTCAGATGATTGATGGCCCGATTGTCTACAATACTCAGATTTCAACCCACAAAACAGGAGACCAGTCTTATGACTACATACCAAGTGACATATACATACCACGCAACAACCCAGAACAACCAACCTACTCAGACAGTGGTGTGAAGAAACCCAGAGGCAAAATACATATTGTATAGCTCTATATGTGAAAATAAAATGTTTAGATGACACTATGTATACCGGCTCATATCACATCATCCATTTCGTATAATGACATTATGCACACAGCTTCACCAAGGCTTACACACCCCCACTCACCCACACACATCTCCCACATACACCCCATCCACCCACACCCACACACACCCAAACAACCACCAACCCAACTTTACCTATTAACACATATCCCCCCAAACACTCATCTCCACACAACACACCCATCCACCAGCCTACACATACCCACCCACCCATATCCACACACCTCCAACCACCCAGCCAAACACTCATCCCCCAACCACACACACACCTCATACCAACGCACCCACTCACATACACATTCTCCACCCACCAACCCACACAACCCCACCCACACACACCCCACCCACCCCACCCTGCCACATAGAGAGAGATTGAGAGAGGGAAAAAGTGTGTGTTAGTGTGTTAGAGAGAGATAGAGAGAGAGAGAGAGAGAGAGAGAGAGAGAGAGAGAGAGAGGGGGGGAGGGTATTTAACAACCCCTCAACATACAAGGATTGTTAATCATGTCATAGTCATTGTCGTGTGTGTAAAGAATGAATGTCGTAGTAGTTATTTGTTCTTCTTTACCACTTTAGTGTCGTCCCTGGAGTGAGGGGAATGAACACCCACATTTGTTTTAATTCAATATCTCTATCCTGGAGATATCTAGTAGACTCCGTCCACAACACTCCATCAATCTGAAGACACCTTCTTCTCACTCTTACTCACTCCTGGATCATGCCTCCAATCATTCTTCCCAAACATAATATACGTGACAACTCTAGCTTTAACAAATAAAACAAGAAATTTATTAAAGCAAAGAGTATATGAAGGAGAAGTGTGTGTGTGTGTGTGTGTGTGTGTGTGTGTGTGTGTGTGTGTGTGTGTGTGTATATATAAAGTGTAGAATGTGTGACGTGTACTCTAAAGTGTCTATAGACTCAGATCAGTGTTCAGGAGTATAGTTATTCTCATCACTGTGCTGAAAACACACCAGCACCATGCACTCCAGACAAGCAACCTCATCAAGGTGACACTTCTTCGGTCCCTTGAAGGGTTTCTCCGCTATCACTCTAGGCATCCAGATGTTTTGACATCCATGGCAAACACTGTCTAATGAGAGTCTTCAATCTAATTCACACTATGAATTTCCTCTGTTATGTAACTGAATGTTAATCAGAGAATTCTAACACTATTGTCACTTGATTATGTGGTTGTTTCGGGATTTGAAATTTAAATATTGAGCACAACCCACTACTGGCAACGCCGATTGCATTCTGATATGAACCTAAGGCCTATCCACGTCAATATGGAAGCACTATACTCGAGTTTCGCCCTCATTTGAGCTCATCAGTAGTGCATATCCCTGACCGGATCCGGAAACAGTCCCGGATCACGCGTGTGAAGCGGGTGTGTAACCACGCGGCACACACTGGACACACCAAATTATCACAACAGAATACCACAACGCTACCCATCGTAGGCTATGACTATTGTCACTGTTACTGGGGAAATCTTACTTGATCTAGTGTCACTGGTTTTAAAGATTCCCCATATTAATAACACAATCTGAAGTTCCAGGTATCAGTATAATATTTATATGACTGTTTCTGGTATCAGTGTTGTATATATATAATGTTCTGACTGTTCAGTAATACACCTATCACTTGCTAAAACATAAGTATCATCAGCATATCCTGCTCAGCAGAAGTCAGGTTCCTGCAAACCAACTTGGGTATAAGCCCAATGTAGCGGCCTCTCAGCAACTTCTGTCTTCAAATTCTGAGCCATCATCTTCTAAAATGTGTTAGCTTCACTGGTGAAAATCATAGCACACATACGTGGACCTGTAAATTGGAACTTGTAGAATAGAGAATACCATGGTGAGGGCAACTCAATCCTGGCCGGTATTAGGTAAGTGTAGGCCAATAGCAGCACTCAGATCTATAACAGAGATCCGATCTCTGTCATACGGCCAAATAACTCATCACATGATTTGAGACATGGCAACACCAGGAAAGAATAAAGGAACGGGTAGAAACCCAGCAGATGCCCTACTGGAAGATCCTACCACTTCACATTCCTCTCCTCCCTCTCAACTATCCTTAATCTCTCTAATTATTATTCCACTACATTGTCCTCAACTCCCTGAGTAAAATGATATATCACACAAGCTAATTGAAGCCACACAATAGAATATTGGTGCCGAGGCTCCTATGATACTTTCTAGCACCGCATTTATAGAACATTCTATCAATAATCATAATACATTATATCACCACACCTATAATACATTATATCACCGCACCTATAATACATTATATCACCGCACAGTACTGTACTCTATTTCTAATCATACTCTAAGTTAGATATGATTAATAGCCTACCATATGCCTATTCCAGTTGCTAATCGAAACTAGGCGATCACAGACTGGATCTATGTCCGCCGATAACTATCAACAATTTGACACCCTAGTTTCTTTTATAAACCACAACTCGGAAAACTGCATCGCTCTTTCCAACTTCAGAAATCTGGTCAGCTCACTCCTCTTGTTTACTGCAACGCTTTTTATATTGGGCTGTGAGTGACGTCACCAAAAAGTCCAGACGCTTACCAGTCCAGAGTCTGGTTCCTCCTCCTGTTCTAGACTAACTGGAGTCAACCCGCGGTCAAATTTGCTTTCATTTGGGGAAATTCCAGTCTGTCTGTGAACCAGAGAATTCCCCACATCAGAGAATCCATCCCGCCTGTTTTCCAGACTCTCGGTCTAGCACTTCAAATGCCGTCTCCCGCCTTGCAGACAAATGACGCCGTTTTTTGTCTCGAGCAACAATTTTGTTAACAAAATGCCGACCGGTGTAGACATTGTAACTTGACGTATTTGTTCCCCGAACAATCCACATCATACAGATTCATCGACCAGAGGTAGACATTTTGACGCCATGTATTTTGTTTCCCAGTTAGAAATGCCGACTGTGTAGACAGTTTTAATGACGTATTTTCCTCATTCTGTACAACTTCAAAGGGTCAGTTGTTTTTGCAGACTAGTGTCGGGTCTTGGTTGTCATTGATCGAACATCAAGTTTATTTTCGTGACAGTCATGTACAATCATGTCATAGTCATGCGATAAGCACTGACCAATGAATAAAAGAGCACGTGCTTATCGTCCCATGATGCATAGGTTCTGTTTCTGACCGTTGAGAAAATGGCCGGGTTGATCCAAAATCCGTCCAAAAAGCGGTAATTCAGTTTTTTTCATTTGAAGGATGTCGACCAGTGGACATTCATCGAAGAATGCAGGCAGCGTACGGTAACAAATGTGTGTCGAAGACAATATTGACAGACTGGGCACGAATGTTCTGGAAAGGGCGTCAGTTCACAACAGATATTCGAAGGCCGGTTTAAGCGCATATTGTTGCAACAGAAAGAAACCACCGCCAAAATTGATGCAGCAGTACCAAGTTCTCGCTTAGGCTTGTTGGGAGAACGTGACAACCTTTATGACAAAACACCTAGTAGAAATATCGAAGAAGTCCATACACCAGCGTCCTAACAAGAGATCACCAGTTTATTGATATTTGTGACACCACACAGTCGGTCACACGTCTCTTCATTCTCGCAGTCTATCGGAGGGTAGAAGGATCTGAGGCAACTGGTGTACTAATTTATATTCTTAGGTGTCTCATGTTATAGTCTCGAGTGTGGGGGGGGGGGGACACGGGGTGTCAGGCATTGGTAGCACCTTTGGTAAGGATGACTCTCATGTCCTTTTCAGGACCCATCCCCCACAGGTCCAAGCCTGACACCCAGCTCGTGCCTGTGGCTCCTAGTAGCTGTCAGCATGCGACAGCGGTCACCCCCCCCCCCTCCGGGCAACAGCCGTGAGAGGCTGGCTAAACCAGGTATGGGTAGCCGACTTGGTGTCAAACCAAGCGGTAAACTAGGGTATGCCTACCCAGCATGTGAAGACAGGATTCGGCGGACTGCGCGGAAGAAATCATTCCTGATTCAACGGGCAAGACGGCGTTTACCTGCAAAGCGTTGTGGAACATAATGAGCACGGCAAGGCACGTAGAGAGCCCTGGTCATCCACTACACCTGTATTCGTCTCCAGTCGTCTCGACTTGTCTTGCCACTGGACCCAGATGGACTCGGGCGAGAGAGTGAGGTCGACGAATTGCGCAACTCTTCCTCACTTTAATCCAAGTCATTGCGCAAGTCATTCTTCATCCAGCGTCATATATCACCTTCAAGTCCTGTGGCGATGGGCGAGCGGCGAAGCGGCAGGCGTGGGTACTCTGGCAGCCGTAGTCGCAGACCTGCACACAGGCGGCTCTGGTCATATGGTCGTCTTCTGCTGACCAGAGCAGCAGTGGAATTCGGCAGCCTTCTGAGCGACCGAGCAGCCCTCTATAGGAACATACTGCTGACCTCCTTAGCATGAGAAAGGGGCTAGAAAAGGTGCCCTAAACATTGTCTGCTTCATCACTACCTAACCAGCTAGCCGCCGTTGGTGGGTACCCTTAACTGCGGTCGACATACAGACAAAGATAAAACAAGCAAAGCTAAAATAGTAAACCATATTCCCTAAACAATTGGAACTTGGAATGTACACACCCTACTTGACAGAGACGGCGCGTCGGCTCCAGAGAGACGAACAACACTGATTGGGAGAGAGCTGGGCAGGTACAACATCGACATTGCAGCCTTGAGCGAGACACGACTTGCAAAAGAAGGCCAAATCTGTGAAATAGGTGCCGGCTACAAATTTTTCTGGAGTGGAAGGAAAAGCGAGGAAAGACGCTAACCCGGTGTGGGATTTGCCATTAAGTCGGCCCTGGTCGGCAAATTAGCTGGATGTCCAAAGGCTATAAACGACAGGTTCATGACCATTAAGTTGCCCCTGCTGAATGGAAGGAAGCATGCAACCATTGTGAGTGACTACGCACCAACTATGACCAACGAAGATGATGTCAAGAACAAGTTCTATGAGGACCTGCACAATGTATTAACATCTGTTCCCAAAGGAGACAAACTTATACTCCTTGGGGATTTCAATGCCAGAGTAGGCATGGACACCACCTCTTGGAGTGACATTATTGGAAAGCATAGAGTCGGAAATTGTAACAGCAATGGACTCCTCCTCCTTCAGACATGTGCCGAACATGATCTCCTGATTACGAACACAATTTTCTGTCTCCCCATGAGAAATAGGACATCGTGGATGCACCCTCGTTCGAAACACTGGCACCTCATTGACTATGTCATCGTCAGGAGGAGTGACAGACAAGACGTTCGAGTGACAAAATCCTTGTGTGGTGCCGAATGGACAGACCATCGTCTCATTGTCTCGACAATAAACATTCACATCAGGCCACCACGGCGTCCTCAAGGGGTGAAAATGCAAAAAAAGCTAAATGTCACCCGCCTAAACAGCAAGAAAATGCAGCAGTCGTTTGAAAATATGCTGGAAGACTGCCTCAAGCCCAATGCTGCAGCTAAACAGGATACAGAAACAGAGTGGAGAGCCCTAAAGGACATAATTTACAACACTGCTATGGTAATCCTGGTTCCAGCCCCCTGAAAGCATATATACTGGTTTGATGAAAATTCCGAAGACATCAACCAATTGCTGGCCGAGAAACATTTTCTCCTCAAGGCACATTTGAATGACCCAAAGTCAACATAAAAAAAAGATGCCTTCAAGAACATTCAGAGAGTAGTGCAGCAGAAACTTCGACACATGCGGAACTCCTGGCTGAGCAGCAAAGCTGATGAAATTCAGGGCTTTGCTGACAGACATGATATGAAAAACTTCTACGACTCACTGAAAGCGGTCTATGGTCCTACATCACCAGGCATAGTTCCCCTCCTCAATGAAGATGGGGGGGGGGGGGCATTGGTCACCGATAAGAAAGAAATCCTTCAACGCTGAGCAGAGCATTTAAGCAACATCTTAAATGCAACTTCCTTCTTCGATGATGAAACCATCAACTGCCTTCCTCAAGTTCCCACCAATGAGACACTTGATGACCTGCCAACCATAGTGGAAGTAAACAAAGCCATCCAGCAACTCTCCAGCGGCAAGGCACCTGGTCCTGACTCCATCCCAGCAGAGATATACAAGGCAGGTGGGCCGGTCCTAACAGAGCAGCTTCACCAAGTCTTTACAAACATATGGGTGAACGAGACCATGCCACAAGATTTCAAGGACGCGTCAATAGTCCACCTTTACAAACGTAAAGGAAACCGCCAATCCTGTGAAAACCACCGAGGCATCTCCTTGCTTTCAATTGCAGGGAAGATACTCGCCAGAATTCTTCTCAATAGCCTCACAGCCCATCTTGATCAAGGTCTTCTTCCTGGGAGTCAATGTGGCTTCAGAAAAGAACGTGGAACTGTTGACATGATTTTCGCTGCAAGGCAGCTGCAAGAGAAATGCCAGGAACAGAACTGCAAAATGTTCTCCACTTTCATTGACCTTACCAAGGCTTTTGATACAGTCAGCAGAGAAGGACTGTGGACGATTATGGCAAAATATGGCTGTCCACGAAAGTTTGTCCAAATAGTGCGGCTATTTCATGATGGTATGCAGGCAAGAGTACAGGAAAATAGTGAACTGTCTGAACCCTTTCCTGTCACCAATGGAGTGAAGCAAGGATGTGTCCAGGCACCAACACTGTTCAGCCTCATGTTTTCAGCCATGTTGTTGAATGCCTTCGAGAACGACGACATTGGAATAGACATCAACTTCCGTATATATGGAAAGTTATTCAATCTCAGAAGGCTGAAAGCTAAAACCAAAATTAACAGCGACACCGTCAGAGAGCTCCTGTTTGCTGATGATTGCGATCTATACGCCAACTCAGAGGCGGACATGCAACATAATGTTTCAGCTTTCTCACATGCCTGTGCCAACTTTGGGCTCAATATCAACTTGGAGAAGACTGTAGTTATGTACCAGCCAGCTCCAGGGAATAATCACACTGTGCCGAATATCAAAGTGAATAATCATAGACTAAGTGTTGTGGACAAATTCACCTATCTTGGCAGCACTGTGTCACAAGCTGCCACAATTGATGACGAAGTGAATGCAAGAATCTCCAAGGCCAGTGCGGCCTTTGGCAGACTGTACAAGAATGTATGGGACAGAACTGAAATAAACCTGCAAACAAAGCTAAAAGTCTACAAAGCAATTGTATTATCCACACTGCTATATGCTTGTGATACCTGGACTGTTTATCAGCGACACGCTAGGAAATTAAACCACTTCCACACAGTCTGCCTAAGGAAGCTACTGAAGATTAAATGGCAAGACAAGATTCCAAACACTGAAGTCCTAGAAAGAGCGTCCATGCCCAGTATCCACACTCTACTGATGAAGAATCAGATTCGCTGGGCTGGTCACTTGACTCGCATGCCAGATCACAGGCTCCCTAAACGAATTTTTTACAGCGAACTGCGTTTTGTAAACGCTCCCAAGGTGGCCAGAGGAAACGCTGTAAAGAAACTGAAAATCTCACTGAATGCTTTTGGAATTCATCATGACACCTGGGAGGCTGCAGGCAGAGACCGAAATTCCTGGCGTGCATCATTACGCAAAGGTGCAGTCATATGTGAGGCAACCAGGACTGCAAGAGCTGTGAAGAAAAGGCAGAACAGAAAAACCACTGCAGGAAATCCTCCTCCAGAAACGTCAAGCATTCTTTGCCCACATTGTCAAAGAACATTTCGAGCCAAAATAGGCCTTATCAGCCATCTTAGAACTCACGGCTCCACACCTTCAACCCCACTGGATGAAATGAATGGTCATCATCATTCTTGATGGACAAACAACACTGTCGCTATACTACGTGTATTCTGCTATGCCACGCTTCCGTGGTGATTGTTACTCATGTACACTTGTAACTCTTGTGTAAGATAGTCCTGTCGACAGTTTTGTTACATGGCACGCAGTACAGATGAATAGTTATCGAAGCCTACGTTCGCTAGCGAAAGAATGTGATGTGACTATAGGGACAATTCAAAAGGTCGTTCGTAAGAAACTGCAATATCGGAAGGTGTGTTCACAGTGAGTACCACGGATGTTGACCGACGACCAAAAAGAGGAACCATGGGATGGTGTTTGAACAACTTGTGCGTTACAGAGTGTAGGGTGATGCATTTCTCTTACGCATAGTGGCAGGCGATGAATTATGGTGTCACGTCTTTGACCCGAGCAGCAAAAGAGAGAGCATGCAATGGAAGCATGCTGGATCACCAAAAGCCAAACATTTCAAGTTACAGGTTTCCGCTGGTAAGGTTATTCTGAGCGCATTTTTTGACCATGAGGGGGTATTGTTGGCCGACTTTAAAGACCCTGGTGTCAACATCAACTCTACCCACTACTTCAAAACACTAGACAAGCTGCAAAAAGTCATCAAGAATAAACGACAGGGCATACTTTCTCACGGTGTGATTTTATTGCACGATAATGCTCGTCCACATGTCACAAAGATTGTGCAGGAAGCATTAGCAAGGAAGAAGTGGGAAATTCTGCAGCATCCAGCCTATAGTCCTGATTTTTCACCATGTTATTTTCATTTGTTCGGAGCTCTAAAACAAGCTCTCAAGGGACAAAGATTTCACACAAATGCAGACGTAACGAACACGGTAAACACCTGGTTCCGTGAAACACAATCCATTTTGGCTGACGGCATTCGCAGACTACCTAAACAATGGGATGCTTGCCTGATTGCCTCCGGCGACTTCTTCTGACCAATCCATGGTGCATAATTCATTCAAAATGAATGCTCTGTTTAATTCTACACCTTTTAATGTTTCATTCATGCTTTTGTAATAAAGTCATTGGAAATGTTTTCAAATGAACGTCGCTAACAGCATTTGCCATTCTTGTGTCGGAGATAGTAAAGCGTGTTTGACAGTATGTGTTAGAGATTGTATAGAGTGTTTGACATTATGTGTTAGAGATTGTATAGAGTGTTTGACATTATGTGTTAGAGATTGCATAGACTGTTTGACATTATGTGTTAGAGATAGTATAGAGTGTTTGACAGTATGTGTTAGAGATTGTATAGAGTTGATTGATTGATTTAGGAATCGACATCACAGCATTCGGGGCATTACCATAAGCGCTCCGTCCCCATCCTCAGCAGCCAGCGAAGAGTTCCAACACCAATAGTACAAGTAGCAATCTGATTATATGTCCGTCTCGCCTTTCCTCTGAGCGTTGAGTGTCAGCCAGATCCCCTCGTCACTCCTCACTGTCTCATTCTTGCCAGACCATGGTAATCCATTTGCTCCTCTGAGGTGTACACGTGCTCCCACAAGGCCGCAACCACGTCTGCCTTGTCATGTATCAATACTCCACCAAGTTCTGCAGAGCCAGCCAATCTGTCCGCCTGTTCATTTCCTAGCACACCGGCATGCCCCGGAGAAAAGATCCAGGCGATGCTTGTCACCCGTGACCTCGGAAGCGAAGCAAGCCACTCCGCACGAAGCCTGCCCGTCCTCACCCTCGACAGCATTCTTTCTGAGTCAGTTACAATCACGATGAGATTGTATAGAGTGTTTGACATTATGTGTTAGAGATTGTATAGTGTGTTTGACATTATGTGGTAGAGATTGTATAGAGTGTTTGACATTATGTGTTAGAGATTGAATAGAGTGTTTGACATTATGTGGTAGAGATTGTATAGAGTGTTTGACATTATGTGGTAGAAATTGTATAGAATGTTTGACATTATGTGTTAGAGATTGTATAGAGTGTTTGACATTATGTGTTAGAGATTGTATAGAGTGTTTGACATTATGTGTTAGAGATTGAATAGAGTGTTTGACATTATGTGTTAGAGATTGTATAGAGTGTTTGACATTATGTGGTAGAGATTGTATAGAGTGTTTGATATTATGTGGTAGAGATTGTATAGAGTGTTTGACATTATGTGTTAGAGATTGAATAGAGTGTTTGACATTATGTGTTAGAGATTGTATAGAGTGTTTGACATTATGTGGTAGAGATTGTATAGAGTGTTTGATATTATGTGGTAGAGATTGTATAGAGTGTTTGACATTATGTGGTAGAGATAGTATAGAGTGTTTGACATTATGTGGTAGAGATAGTATAGAGTGTTTGACATTATGTGGTAGAGATAGTATAGAGTGTTTGACATTATGTGGTAGAGATAGTATAGAGTGTTTGACATTATGTGGTAGAGATAGTATAGAGTGTTTGACATTATGTGGTAGGATAGTATAGAGTGTTTGACATTCCTGAGAAGAATGTCAATGTTTTCTGTATATTTCCTACATGACGGCAACGCCAACGGACAAACCATTATTCTCTGCAACTATAGTACAATGTTCCATTGCTGAGAGATTTGCATTTGCAGTTTATGTACTTTCGATCGTTCGCCCAGATTAGTCCACTAGTGCCTAATGTATGACAAGGCCCGTAGTTGTCCGGACAACCTGCCAGAAGAAACAAGGAACGAACATGTGACTTGTTAAACACAGCCATTGTGAGCCTAGGGTAACCCAGGAGCTAGAGCTTGTTCCATGCTGGCCTGTCGTCATGTATTCGACTCCTGTCGAGGCGAGCATTTCTCTCTTCAATGGCTTGTGATCCCTGGTCCACAAAAATACAAAATAAGAACTATTATTTTTTTTTTGTGAGTGTAATATACGCGGGCCGGCTTCCTGGCCTAGAGGTTAGCGACTTTTCTCCGTAATCTCGTATACTCTCGTAGGTAACGTGACGACGGTGAGAATCAGCAGTGGTTCGAATCGCGTCGGTAACTTACGGGGTATGTGAGCCGGCCTCTCAGAAAGCAATGGGAAACTACTGAGCGTAATCTTGCCAAGAAATCAACAATCAGCTGAAAGATGCTGATGTTGACAGCATTGTCCTGTAAAGGATATGCAAACAATATAGGCGAATGGGGAATAAACTCGTCAGGCGCTGTACTGACTACTTTATCCAACAAGATTCGAGTTTTCTCAAAACAGAAAAACAAATTGCCTAGTGCCATACTATACATACAAGGCCTGGTGGTGTGAAAAGAGATAATTTACTGATTTATCTATGAAACCGCTCGGGCACGAGATACAAATAACAAAAAGCACCACTTATATACATTGAAAACATAACTCTCATATACTGTGAAAGTATCACACTCGTATACAGTGAACATATCACACACAAATGATGTAAAAGTAGCACGCACAAATTCAGCTAAAGTACCACACTCGTATACAGTGAAAAAACCGCACAAATATACAGTCTAATGACATGCAAATTAGCATTTTTTTTTCCGCATATCCTGTACAGGACATCGCTGTCAACATCAGCATCCTTCAGCTGATTGTTGATTTATTAGCAAGATTACGCTCAGTAGTTTGCCATTGCTTTCTCGGCGACCAGCTCACATACCCCTAAGTTACCAACGCGGCGAGAACCTCTACCGATTCTCCCTCAATTTACGTTCCTTACGTGGATATACGGCATACCACACACATATACAATGAAAGTACCACACAGATGTACGGTGAAAGTACCACGCACAATTACACAATGAAAGTACAACACACATACACAGTAAAAGTGCCACACTCGTATACAGTTAACATGCCACACTCATACACAGTGAAGGGACCTCACACATAAACTCAATGAAACTACCACAATCACACACAGTGCAAGTACTGTTCTCATATGCATTGAATGTTAGTAGATCTATGTCTTCGTACAGTGGTAGTTGAGCTGTGTCTCCATATAGTGTTTTCCTTATATGTGAGTTGATCTCTGTCTTCTTATAGATTTGTCTATATTTGTTGATATATCCGTATACTGTTTTATTTATTTGTTAGTTGATCTAAGTCTTCGTATAGTGCAGTTTATTTGTAAGGAGATGTGTATCTGTGTGTAGTGTTTTATCTTTTTGTTAGTTGATCTGTATCTTGGTTTAGTGTCGTCTCTATTTAAGCTGTGTCTCCGTATAGTATGTTATCTATTTCTTATTTGAAATGTATCTTCATATAGTGTTTTCTCTTGTGTGTTATGTGAGCTTTGTTTCCGAAAAGTGGTTTCCTTATTTGTCAGTTGATATGTGTCATCGTATAGTGTTTTCTATGTTTGTTTCTTCATCTGTGCGTTTGTCGAGGATTTTCTCTGTGTGTTAGGTAGTCGGCGTTTTCGTATAGTGTTTTCTCGTATAGTGCTATGTGTATTTTATTGGTGTTTTTTTTATGTATGGCCTGGTAATCACAACATTTAGTATGGAATTGAAGGTGGCGGAAGTCACCGTGGGGTTCCTCTGGCTGGAGGACAAACACAACACCAGACATGTCTTGTGATTGCAACTTACCCACAGACCAGGTTCAGGGAGGTTATGACAGACATGTTTCATGCATAGTGGTGTGGTTCAATTATACAATGCAAATTCAGGGATCATTGGTTTCATCTTTTCCCCAGGGTAAGCTGGTGTTTTGAGAAATGAACCGCAATGTAGGTTTGTTGGTGGGTTTCTAAGTAAGATTGTTGGTTGGTTTGCTGGATGCTTCAGTCTTTCGTTCGTTAATTAGTTGGTTTAGTTGTAAACCCGATTGCCTTTCAGAGGTTAGGCCTGATGCCTTGTTGTTCATGTCATTTGGACCTTGAAAATAAATTGCGTCTATCAGAGTAAAATTTGTGCTGAGATTTGTTTCTCGACCCGGTATCCAATTACCATTTCCACGAGGACTGTGGTACAGATCGGTTCTTCCTCTCCCTCAGCTCACAAGCCAGTCGGGGTGTCCCAAACAGATACTAGATCTTCACGGCCGCGGAGAGGCACCTCAGGATGTGACTAGATCATGGTCCAGGCGGGGCATTAATACTGGGTGAGGTTTGGTCTAGGGTGGCAGTATATCCTCCACGGGATTTAGGGATGTCGTCATCAAAAGACTAAATCAATGCTCAGGGAAAAAGAAAGAAAGGCACACATACAACCGACGCGTGGGCTTTAAATGCATCGAATAGAGCATAGTTAGTTAGTTAGTCGAGAGATCATCCTCATTACACATCGAACCATTCAGTCCATAAGTGCTCGGATCTCCTCCTCAGTATATCCCGCAGCGTGTAGCAATTGACGACACAAGTTCTGTGTTGCTTTATTAATTCTCTTCGGTTTCCGTGTAGTGTTCTTGTTTGGCCACACCTCTTTTAATTTGCTGTTGTCGTAGTTTGAGGGCGGTTGTAGATTCACAGGCATTACTTTGTTCTCGCAAAAGTCTTACTTCTCGTAGAGCATTCAGAATGTCAGCCTGGTCCATGACTCGTCCGCCTTCCACAGTTGCCTTACCTGCAATCTTGTCAGCCCGCTCATGTCCTCGTACACCCGCATGTCCTGGCATGAAAATGAAACTAATCTTTGCCAGCCGAGACAGATCCAAAGACAGCAGCCGCTCTCTTCGGACGCACATCATCTCTATCTTCTTGAGCATACTCATTGAGTCACTAAGGAAACATGCCCTAGTGAATGTCTGTGCCTCGAGCCATGTTATCGCTTTACTTACTATCATGACATCCATAGTCAGGCTTCTTGTGGTCAAATCAAAAGCACCAGAATCTTCCTTCACAATTCTCCCTCCGGCCTGAGCAGTAAAAGCCCATGAACTTCTCACTCGTCGAACGACCGACCCATCTGTATAAATGACAGCATCACACTCCAAAGAATTCTCGAAGATCAAAGCCTATAGTACCGCTTCTACCGCAGTCGGATTTTCTTGTCTGCATTTTCTGTCTAGTTGGTTACAAACTGAAAAGGACGTACATAAATCTGTTGGTATTAGTACCCACTTGTCGCCAGGTTCTAAGTCCTTAAATGAACACACCTGTTGAACAATGTATGTCTTTGGCTTGACCAATCCACAACTTTCCTGTTTTTAACTTGCTGCTCTTTACCTTCTTAATTTCACTGTGTAGCGGATGTTGTGTGTTTGCGTTGACTCTGAAGTAGGCACGTTCTTGGCAAATTTGTATTCTGTCCCCACAGGTTGGAAAATCAATCGAATAGAGTATGTGCGATTCCTGTAGAACATGGAATATGTGTAGGTTCTACACATTATAACTTCGCTGGCTACAACTATAAGACTTGTGCTAATGAGCTAGAACTTCAGAGCTAAAAGTACAGAGCTAGAAGTACAGAGCTGACATCACACCGTAATATAACTGAGCAATAACCTTAGATCTAGAACTACAGAAAGAAAACCGGACAGCTCAATTTTCAGAACTAAAACTACAGGTCTTGAACTACTTAAATAGAACTAAAGAGTTAGAATGCCAAACCTATAATACTGGGCTATAACTATAGAGCTAGAAGTACAGAGCTAAAACTAGACAGCCAGAATGGTGGTTACACCAAGAAAATCCATTAAAACTCTTCAAACAGAATCAAACAATCAAGATTGAAAACGTGCTATATCCTAGAGTTTGATGATTCCAGTGCAGAGTTATAGTAAGAAGTAACGCAACAAGAGAGGCAACAACTAAACAATACATCAGAAAAACAGACGTGATTGTTTTTGTTGTCTCTTTGGATAAATCGTTAGTCTGCCGGTTCTTGGAATTGTTCGTTAGTGTGATTGGTTCCATGACTTGTTCATTAGGTGGTTGGTTACACGAATTGTTCGTTTGTTTGGTTTTTGTCAATGAATTGTTCGTTAGTGTGATTGGTTCCATGACTTGTTCATTAGGTGGTTGGTTACACGAATTGTTCGTTTGTTTGGTTTTTGTCAATGAATTGTTCGTTAGTGTGATTGGTTCCATGACTTGTTCATTAGGTGGTTGGTTACACGAATTGTTCGTTTGTTTGGTTTTTGTCAATGAATTGTTCGTTAGTGTGATTGGTTCCATGACTTGTTCATTAGGTGGTTGGTTACACGAATTGTTCGTTTGTTTGGTTTTTGTCAATGAATTGTTCGTTAGTGTGATTGGTTCCATGACTTGTTCATTAGGTGGTTGGTTACACGAATTGTTCGTTTGTTTGGTTTTTGTCAATGAATTGTTCGTTAGTGTGATTGGTTCCATGACTTGTTCATTAGGTGGTTGGTTACACGAATTGGTCGTTTGTTTGGTTTTTGTCAATGAATTGTTCGTTAGTGTGATTGGTTCCATGACTTGTTCATTAGGTGGTTGGTTACACGAATTGTTCGTTTGTTTGGTTTTTGTCAATGGATTGTTCGTTAGTGTGATTGGTTCCATGACTTGTTCATTAGGTGGTTGGTTACACGAATTGTTCGTTTGTTTGGTTTTTGTCAATGAATTGTTCGTTAGTGTGATTGGTTCCATGACTTGTTCATTAGGTGGTTGGTTACACGAATTGTTCGTTTGTTTGGTTTTTGTCAATGAATTGTTCGTTAGTGTGATTGGTTCCATGACTTGTTCATTAGGTGGTTGGTTACACGAATTGTTCGTTTGTTTGGTTTTTGTCAATGAATTGTTCGTTAGTGTGATTGGTTCCATGACTTGTTCATTAGGTGGTTGGTTACACGAATTGGTCGTTTGTTTGGTTTTTGTCAATGAATTGTTCGTTAGTGTGATTGGTTCCATGACTTGTTCATTAGGTGGTTGGTTACACGAATTGTTCGTTTGTTTGGTTTTTGTCAATGAATTGTTCGTTAGTGTGATTGGTTCCATGACTTGTTCATTAGGTGGTTGGTTACACGAATTGTTCGTTTGTTTGGTTTTTGTCAATGAATTGTTCGTTAGTGTGATTGGTTCCATGACTTGTTCATTAGGTGGTTGGTTACACGAATTGTTCGTTTGTTTGGTTTTTGTCAATGAATTGTTCGTTAGTGTGATTGGTTCCATGACTTGTTCATTAGGTGGTTGGTTACACGAATTGTTCGTTTGTTTGGTTTTTGTCAATGAATTGTTCGTTAGTGTGATTGGTTCCATGACTTGTTCATTAGGTGGTTGGTTACACGAATTGTTCGTTTGTTTGGTTTTTGTCAATGAATTGTTCGTTAGTGTGATTGGTTCCATGACTTGTTCATTAGGTGGTTGGTTACACGAATTGTTCGTTTGTTTGGTTTTTGTCAATGAATTGTTCGTTTGTTTGGTTTTTGTCAATGAATTGTTCGTTTGTTTGGTTTTTGTCAATGAATTGTTCGTTTGTTTGGTTTTTGTCAATGAATTGTTCGTTTGTTTGGTTTTTGTCAATGAATTGTTCGTTTGTTTGGTTTTTGTCAATGAATTGTTCGTTTGTTTGGTTTTTGTCAATGAATTGTTCGTTTGTTTGGTTTTTGTCAATGAATTGTTCGTTTGTTTGGTTTTTGTCAATGAATTGTTCGTTTGTTTGTTTTTTGTCAATGAATTGTTCTTTAGTGCGATTTGGTCTATGAATTATTTGTTAGTGTGATTGTTTAAAATGAATTGTTCGTTAGTTTGGTTGGTTCAATGAAATGAATTGTTCGTTAGTTTGGTTGGTTCAATGAAATGAATTGTTCGTTAGTTTGGTTGGTTCAATGAAATGAATTGTTCGTTAGTTTGGTTGGTTCAATGAAATGAATTGTTCTTTAGTTTGGTTGGTTCAATGAAATGAATTGTTCGTTAGTTTGGTTGGTTCAATGAAATGAATTGTTCGTTAGTTTGGTTGGTTCAATGAAATGAATTGTTCGTTAGTTTGGTTGGTTCAATGAAATGAATTGTTCGTTAGTTTGGTTGGTTCAATGAAATGAATTGTTCGTTAGTTTGGTTGGTTCAATGAAATGAATTGTTCGTTAGTTTGGTTGGTTCAATGAAATGAATTGTTCGTTAGTTTGGTTGGTTCAATGAAATGAATTGTTCGTTGGTTTGGTTGGTTCAATGAAATGAATTGTTCGTTAGTTTGGTTGGTTCAATGAATTGTTCGTTAGTTTGATTGGTTCAATGAATTGTTCGTTAGTGTGATTGGTTATATGAAGTGTCTTTCAGTGTGGTTGGTTCCACGTATTGTTCGTTTGCTTAAATTTTTCCATGAGTTGTTCGTTAATGTGGTTCGTTCCATGAATTGTTCGTTAGTGTGATTGGTTCCATGAATTGTTCGTTAGTTTGGTTGGTTCCATTAATCGTTCATTAGTTATGATGGTTATGTGAATTGTTCGTTAATCTGATTGATTCCCTGTGTGGTTCGTTAGTATGATTGGTACCATGAATTTTCCGTTAGATCACCAATCATTATACATACAGTCGCAACCTGTTTGAACACTACCTCAAAACAGACTACATGCCCCCTTACAAGCAACAAAGACAATAATAATTGTAAATTATCTCGAACGACAACTAGCCAGAAAAAAAAAACATTCCCATATGTGTGGCACGTTACACCCACCTTGGGTATTTATGATGCCCATGTTAAACATTGCCTCAACGAGTCATGTATTATTGATTATTTGTCATGCGTTTTAATGCTTGTTGTTCTTTTGTTGTCAAAGAATTGCTTCATAAGAGATGTTGAATGAAAGAATGTATGAGAGGAAATACAGAAGAAGGGTAGAATGTCAGACGGGCCTGCGTGCCCAATTCTTAACACTTCGAAAATAAAGATTTTCGTTCGTTCGTTCGTTCGTTAGTGTAGTTTGCTCTACGTGTTGTTGGTTAGTTTGGCTGGTTCCATGCGTTGTTCTATCGACCTCGTTCCAAAGTATAATCCACACGGGAGTTGAGTTATAGAGCTGTATAGAGCTGTTCATCCTCTCTCCAGGTCCACAAATTAGCCGGATATGCAAGACAGATACTAGAACTTCACGGTTACACAGAAGCATGCTGGGATGTAGCCAGACTGCGGTCCCGAGCTGCACATACAGACTGGCTGTCATTAGGTCTGGGTATTGATCCCGACTTGTACAGTATGTCAGGTATCCAGATGGAGTCTATCAAGACTGATAGACGAGACGTACAGAGGTGAAGACCGTTACAATAATTCAGCTGAAATAAGACCATAGCGAGATATAAATACGTGACATGCCCAGAAAGCCAGTCAAGCTGCTAGCCAGTCAGCTCTAGAGACCAAAATTGACGTTAGCACGCGGAAATCTCACAACTAGAGTGTTCGCTGCAAATCGGGAAAGAAAGACCCTATCATTCAGGCAAGAGGCATCTTAGAGATATGTCATACACGTCCAGCGACTTTCCAAACAGTAGACGCACGTAGGTAGGGCATCACATACGACTAGAACAGTCATCTCGCGTTCCATTCCCATTTGACAATACCCACAAACGTTCTGCATCATAAGTGGATTCGCAAATAACAAAATCCGTACATATTCTGAGGACATGAGTGTGCAGTTGCAAACTAGAATGTGTGATGGGAAGTTTCTCGAGTTGATGGCAGTGTTAACCTTCATTTGCAAGAAGCAGGCAGAAACAACGAGTTCCCGTCCATTGTGAACAAGCCAGAATGATACGCTGGATTAATGAGGTGAATCAAGCAGCGACCTAGCGATGTCACAGGGTGAAAAAGGTTACTGTATGTGGAGTGTGTCGATATTACTGAGGGTCATCCAGTGTACTGCCTGAGATGGAACGACGTATAAATACGACTGTTTGTGGTGGCTAAAGGTATCTTAGCCTGCTGTGGGAGCATATCGAATGTACCCTCTTGGGAATAAATGTTATACTAGCTGCCACCGTCAGTCTGTCTTGATCTTTTCGTCTGAGGATTTGCTAGATTCTTGTGTGTACCAGCCATTGTTTCAAGTAATCATTGTCAATAGTATTATCCTTACGTTAACACACCCACACGAGCATCTATGCAAGAAGTTTCCAATTGGAAGTAGCGCACTTTATAAATCCCAGGACAGTTAGAAATTGTAAAGAGTGGGCATTAAGGCCATTCGAACATTTATAGGAAAGGAAACCAACAGACGGTAGACAGGGTACCTTGTCTTGGGTAGAATCTGTCTAGTAGAAACAGACCTTACATACACACATGTCGAAGTTGGAGACAGTAACCTTTAAGGTGCATAACTTAGTGTGACTCACTTCCTTCCAAAGAGGTCCGAAGAAGAAGAAGAAGGTATGTCATTGTCAACAGTCTTCATACCAATAATTAGAGGGAATGAATGCAAACAAGAAATATATTAAACTGACTAGTTTTTGTTATTTGCATCTTAGCGACTTCTGGATTGTGCCCGTCGTACTGTGTGCACTTGTAGGTTGTACAACTGACTTCCACGGAGAATCCCACATCACGACACTGGCCATCCCATCGGCACCCTGCAACAATGGAACCTAGTCTGCTATCTAATGATACAACTGATGCATCAATCAACCATGGTTAACAATCAGATGGATCATGCGTCATTGAGATAAAGAACAGAGTAGGACAAGAAATAACTGCATGTTGTGAATGTTGAGACAACAAGATACGGAGAAGAACAGCTCAACCCAGTTGATACACTTCATAACATCAGATGTAAAGTGTTCGACAGAGATTAAGTGCAGAATAGGGAATCCAAAATTTGCATTCAAGAAAAATGAAATGTAAACGGAGATACTGTTTCAGAGACGTATGTTGCTAATTAAACTAAAACATTGTGTGTGTGTGTGTGTGTGTGTGTGTGTGTGTGTGTGTGTTTATATATATATATATTAGTAGATGCGGTTGTTGTCACAGTGAACAACTAGGGTTAGAATTAAATTGTAAGAAGACACAAGTTATGGTCGTCACTAGGAAGAACGAAATACCACAATGTAATATACAAGTAAATGGGAATATTCTTCAACAAGTGAATCGGTACAATTACCTCGGAACAGTCATAACATCTGATGGGAGATGAATTGAAGAGATTAGCACAAGAATCGCCATGGCGAAAGTAACCTTTAGCCAGATGAAAAACATTTTGACTAATAAAAAGATGTCAATTGAAACGAGAAAAAGAATGTCGAGGTGCTACATAGAGCCTGTCATTTTGTATGGATGTGAAACTTGGACAATGAGCAGTCAAGCTGATGGCTACAGAAATGTGGTTTCTGAGGAAAATGCAAAGAGTACCATGGACAGACAGAAAAACCAATGACCAAGTACTACAGGAGACAAATGAAAGTCGTAAATTGATTAGAGAATTTAGACGTAGACAGTCAACATGTTTTGGACATGTTATGAAAAGAAATAAATTGGAAAATCTGATGTCAAATGACAAGATCGAAGGGAAGAGACCAAGGGGAAGACCGAGAAGTAAATACCTGGATGGCTTGTCCACGTGGCATGAACGAGACAGGAACACTGAGCTGATCCACGACTGTAGTGATCGAGTGAGATGGCGTGTCATGACAGTCCACGCTTTCCGGCATGGCACATGATGAATATATATATATATATATATATATATATATATATATATATATATATATATATATATATATATATATATATATATGTTTACACAGAGTGCACCAGAAAAATGTATACACAGTAATCGCCCACCAGTTTAAATGTTATCGCTGTTTCGATCTTTGGACATGCAAACAACAAAGGGATCTGAAACAGAAAGGATAAACCGATAACAGCAGGATGAAGTATAAATCTTTAACTCGAGAAATAATAAAAAAAACACACAAAAGGACAAAAACTAATGTATACACGATTGCTGTATCAGAATAGAGCACTATCATAAGAACATTCACAGAAATGACGTTATTGACAAGAAATGTTCAACCTCAAGTAAATATTATTTGTTACAGTTTGGGAAATAACCTGACAATATCTACAACAATTATAAAATAATGACAGGAATACTGCAGAGGAATGCATGATATGAATGACTCTGAGGATATAAATGAGCTAGATGAACCAATGATAGCAGAGACATAACCTGAACCCTCATTAGATGAAATTGCATCGGCAATAAAGAAACTGAAGATTAGTAAATCACCTGGATGATGAGATACCAGCTGAAATAATTAAAGCGGGAGGTGAAGAAAACACAAATCTATCACGCTTTATGTAAAAAAGATATGGACATGTGGTATATGCCGAACGATTGGAAGAGAACTATCTTTATTCCAATACCAAAAAGGGCAACCTGAAGTTACACACCAACTATAGAACTGTTGCCCTGATCAGTCATGCAAGAAACATTCTCCTAAAAATCATAATGGGAAGTCTTCGTAAGAAAATTGAAGAAGAGATTAACGTGGTTCAACCTGGATTTAGACAAGGAGGGGGAGCAAGAGATCACATACTCAACATGTAAGTAAAGATGACTTAATGTAAACCTATTCTCATGTTTTGTGGATTATTCAAAGGCATTTGCCTCTACAACATCAGACATTTTGGGATATCATGAGGACAACGGGCTTTCCATCGCATGTAGAACAACTCATAAAAATTCTCTATCTAAACCAACAATCAGCGGTTAGAATAGATGGCGAGACATCAGATTGGTTTGACATCAAGCAAAGAGTCTGTCAAGGATGTGTGCTGTCCCCCTATTCGTTTAACCTGTACGCCGAAAATATAATGAGAAATGTAAGAGATGATATAAACAGGGAGCTATATGATGCCCTAAATATCGATCGTCATAACATTAGCAGAAATTAGGTATGCTGATGATACAGTATTGCTTTCCACAACACAGACTGGTATAGAACAACTAATAACCTCAACCCAAAAGAATAGTGAAAATTACAACTTATATCTTATCATAGCAAAAACAAAGATTATACATGCATATAAAACTAATATGGAGACAGAAATATATGTTCATGAGGAAAAATTGGAGGTGGGGGATCATTAATTACCAACAGTGGTGACACAACGAAGGAAATTAAAAGACGACTATCTATTGCTCTTCAAAACATAAAACAACTGAATACATTGTGGAGGGATACAGATGGAACTACACAAATTAGATTTTTAAGTGCATGCACCTTTTCCTTGAAACATACGTCTGCGATACCTGGACATTTAGTAAACAAGCTGAATAGCGCATAAATGCCTTTGAATATAAATGTTATAGACGGTTTCTAAGAATATGTTGGATACAGAATAAACAAACAAATGAATCCATACAACGAAATCTAAATATTGAAGAAGGTTGGCTACTAAAGACAATAACACACAGAACATTGAAATATCTTGTTCACTTGAAACTTCGTGAAAGTTTAGAGAGAACAATCATGGAGGGATTTATGCCCGGGAAGAGAGGAATACGAAGACAATAGAGCCGATAGATGCAGTATGGCGGATGATATCCACGTGGGTGTATCGGTCGCCGGACATCTTGCTTCTGATCGGAACTTTTCCGGAAGGTTGCAATAGGAACGAGGTTCTCAAAGGACATTCTACTGAATGAATGAATGAATGAATGAATGAATGAATGAATGAATTAATTAATTAATGATTGAATGAATGAATGAATGAATGAACGAATGAACGAACGAATGAATGAATGAATGAATGAATGAATGAATGAATGAATGAATGAATGAATGCATTTTCCTGTTATATTCCTTATACACTTCGTTTAGTCTATTTATGTGGTCTTGTAATTCTGCTTCGGATTTTGCTATGAATGCTTGATCGTCCGCAAATAGAATGGTGTCATTTGCCATTGGTTCTTCTTCTGTGTTCTGTTATTCATGCGGTGTTGTTACAGTCTGTCTTTCGCTGGTTTCTGTACAGATGTTGTCTATATAAGTTATGAACAAGTGAGGGGACAGGACACAACCTTGTCGTACTTCGGATCTTATGATAAAGGGTTATGAGTGCCCTCCAGTTGCTCTCACTATGCATTCACTGTTTTGGTATAAACTTGTACATACGTTTGCTAGATGTGTACTCACTTCATATCGTTTAAGGATTTACCACATCTTATTTCTATCTGCTGCTCCGTGGCGATGGGGTTATGGTCACAGTTCATAATTTCGTATACCCCCGTTCTAAACGCAGCTGCGGGCAATATGGCAGTAGCCATCCATCGTTGATTTGTCTTTTATATTTATCGAAATGGTATGGGTGCAGGTCGTTCAAAAAGCAACGGCAAACTACTGAACGTAAACTTGCAAATAGATCAAAGAAGAAATATGGTTGTAAGACGCCCAGGCCAAGCAGACCAAATAACTCTGGGGAAGAATGTGATGCGGGGGCCAGTATTAGTAATGGTGATAATGGAGATAATCCCGACGGTGTTACCATGGAAATCCCATGTGTCAGACTAAGAAGCAGAGTGAGACTAGGAACGTGGAATGTGAGAAGACTGTTATAAAGAGGTCATACAGTTGTGTGTATGTGTGTGTGTGTGTGTGTGTATGTGTGTGTCAATAAGCATAAGTCAACACACCCTTGCGAGCATCTGGTCATGGAGGTTCCATGTGGAAGCTGCTTACGTTATAAATCCCAGGACAGTTAGACATTGCAAAAGTAGATATTTAGGCCCTGGGAAAATGTATATGAAAGGAAATCAACCCAATGGTAGACAGGGTACCTTGCATTGGGTGGAGCCTGTCTAGTAGAAGCGGACCTTACACACAGATGCATGTCGAAGTAAGACACCCTGAAATTTGAGGTGCATAACGGGTTTGACTCATTTTCCTCGTAAGAGGAACGAAGAAGAAGAAGAAGGCATGTCATTGTCAACAGTCTCCAACCCAGAGCTAAGAGGGGATGACAGCAAACAAGAAACATACTGAACCTACCAGGTTTTGTAATAAGCATCTTATAGGCAGTCTCACCATCCTCGTCGTACTTAAAACACTTGCGGGTTGTACACTTGGAATCCTTCACGGTGGCTTCAAGATCATGACACTTGCCTTGCCATCGGCACCCTGCAATAATGGAGCCTAGTGTGTCATCACAAATAACAACTGACGTATTACCAATCATGATTAACAATCAGGCCGAGTAGGCGTCACTGAGATATAGACCATAACAGGGCAAACACAATTTGCATTCCAGAAATAAAATGACAAATAAACGGAGATGTGGTTTCGGAGACGAATGTTGCGAATTCCTTGGACGACCAGAGTAACTAACAACGATTTCCTAGGAGAATCCAATGAAACTAGAACATTATATATATATATATATATATATATATATCTATATATATATATATATATATCTTCTTATATATAAAAGGCGATCTCCGTCTGTCTGTATGTCCGTATGTCCTTTATGCGCTCGCGAACGGCCTATCCGATTGAAATGAAATTTTCTACACGTCTTCCTTTCATTCCAGCGCAGCCCACTGTCATATTTATTTAGTGTGAAATCGGCTGCTTACTGAATATTATTTAATTTTCCATTTTTCATTATAATTTATATACAGCGAGGGGACCTAACTCTGTAAAAGTTATTTCAAGGGGCATAACTTTTAATAACTTTTCTGTATAACTTATAGTCATATTGTTGCATCGTTTTCAAAGATTTATAAACTCTTTGTCCATAGTTATGTACCGGCATATGAGTTATAATAAATAATGATACAATCTTTAAGGCATTTTCAAAGTTTTCATAAAAATAATGCACAATGCATAACATTGTAACTCATCTTTTTATGCTTAAGAAGTTACTGTAGTCATGCAGGTGATTAGAAAGAGTTTTCATTAAAAATAATGGATGGTGTGTGGAAGGACATTCTTTTAAGTTACTTTTTTTGTTGTATGAATTTAATGAGACGCTACACGCCTGGAGCTGGGCGAAGCCACGCCGGGTCAGATAGATAGACAGACCCACCTTTTCGCTGCAGTTATATACAGGCATATGCGTTAAAATCCTCCTCCTCCTCTCCCCTCCTCTTCCTTCTACCCTCTTCCTCTTCCCCTCCCCCTCCTCCCTCTCCCTCCTCCTCCCTCTTTCTCCTCCTTCTTCCCCCTCCTCCCTCCTCCTCCCTCTTCCTCCTACCTCCTCGCCCTCCTCCTAATCACTCCTCTTCCTTCCTCCTCCCTTCTCCTCCTCTCTCCTCCCACTCCCTCCTCCTCCCTCCTTCTAATTCTATGTCCTCCCCCTCATCCCTCCTCATCCCTCCTCCCCTTCCTCCCTCCTCCTCCCTCTCCTCCTCCCTCCTCCTCATCCCTTCTCCTCCTCCCTCCTCATCCTCCCTCCTCCTCCCTCCTCCTCCCTCCTCCTCCCTCAACATCCCTCCTCCTTCTCCCTCTTCCTCCTCCTCCCTCCTCCTCCTCCCTCCTCCTCCTCCCCCTCCTCCTCCTGCGTTCTTCTCCTCCCTCCTTCTCCTCCTTCTCCTTCCTCCTCCTTCCTTCTCCTCCTCCCTCTTCCTCCTCCTACCTCCTCGCCCTCCTACCTCCTCCTAATCACTCCGCTTCCTTCCTCCTCCCTTCTCCTCCTCCTCCCTCATCCTCCTCCTACGTCCTCCCCCTCATCCCTCCTCCTCCCTCCTCCTCCTTCTCTTCCCTTTGTCTCCCTCCTCCACCTACCTCCTCCTCCTCCTCTTACTCCTCCCTCCTCCTCCCTCTCCTCCTCCCTCATCATCCCTCTCCTCCTCCCTCCTCATCCCTCCTCCTTCCTTCTCCTCCTCCCTCCTCATCCTCTCTCATCCTCCCTCTTCCTCCTCCCTCTACCTCCTCCCTCCTCCTCCCTCCTCCTCCCTCCACATCCCTCCTCCTCCCTCCACATCCCTCCTCCTCCCTCCTCAGCCTCCCTCTTCCTCCCCCTCCTTCTCCCTCCTCCCTCCTCCTCCCTCCTCCTCCTCTCTCCTCCTCCTCCTCCCTCCTCCTCCATCCTCCTCTATCTCCCTCCTTCTCCCTCTCCTCCTCCCTCCTCCTCCTCCCCCCATCCTGCGTTCTTCTCCTCCCTCATGCTCCCTCCTCCTTCTCCTTCCTCCTCCCTCTTCCTCCTCCCTCCTCCTCCCTCTTCATCCCTCTTCCTCCTCCTCCCTACTCCTCCTCCCCTCCTCCCTCCTCCTTCCTCCCTCCTCCTCCCTTCTACTCCTCTCTTCTTCCTCCTCCTCCCTCCTCCATCCTTCCCACCTCCTCCTCCCTCTTCCTCCCTCCTCCTCCTCCCTTCTCCCCCTCCTCCCTCCTCCTCCCTCCTCCTCCTCCCTCCTTCTCCTCCCTCCTCTTCTTCTCTCCTCCTCCTCTCTCCTCTTCCTCCCTCTACCTCCTCCCTACTCCTTCCTCCTCCTCCCTCCTCCTCCCTCCTCCTCCTCTCTCCTACTCTTAATCCCTCCTCCTCCCTCCTATTCCTCCCTACTCCTACTCCTCCCTCCTCTTCCCTCCTCCTCCTCTCTCCGCCTATCTCTTCCTCCCTCCTCCTCCCTCTTCCTCCTCCCAGCTCCTACTCCTCCTTTTTCTTCTTCTGCTGCTGCTGCCGCCGCTCCATTTACCCAAGTTAATTGTTGGGGAAGATGTAAAGACCTTTCAAGTGCTCTTTCTAATGCTTTTTGTAAGTTGATCTTCGTTTATCTAAGGTTGTTCTAACTGCAACCAGACAGACAGACAGACAGACAGACAGACGGGAACGGGAACTTATATGACTACTTATATGAATTAAATGAGATGCTCCACATCGGGGGCTGGGCGAAGCCAGGCATGGTCAGGCAGACAGATAGACAGACAGATAGTTAGACAGACAGACAGATAGACAGTCGGGAACGGGAACTTATATGACTACTTATATGAATTAAATGAGATGCTCCACACCAGGAGCTGGGCGATGCCGGGCCGGGTCAGACAGATAGACAGACAGACAGATAGTCCTTCCTCCTCCCTTCTCCTCCTCGTCTACGCCCTCAAGCGCCAGGGCCGCACACTGTACGGCTTCGGAGGTTAGAGGATCCAGTCTAGGCCACACCCACCCCTGCCCTTTTTAGGGCCACCCATCACACCCCAATTTAGCACCCCTCTTGTTGACATTGCCACGAGTTCACACCTTTCCCTCCCCCATGTGTTGTGTTGTTGTTGTTCCCCGATCTGGTGACAGCAGCTCACGCGGGGGTGTTTTGGGCATCAGGCCTATTTTGAGGTGGTGTATTTGGTTATATTCTCTCTTAAGTCAATATCAGTTGAGGTGGACTATGTTGACCACCGATTTATTGGCACCGCACGATACTAATATAGTTATCGCGCGGACATCAAAGAGAAGTGTCCAAGTAGTCGTTCAGCCCCTTCTCCCCTCTTGAGGTATATATATAACAAAGCGGCACCATTCATCGTCTACGGCCATACCACGTTGCAAATACCGGTTCTCGTCCGATCACCGAAGTCAAGCAACGTCGGGCGTGGTTAGTACTTAGATGGGTGACCGCTTGGGAACACCACGTGTTGTAGACATTTTTTTTTTTTTTTTTTTTGGTATTTTGTTTCTGCTTATTTTGGTCTCTTTTACAGCCCTGTACAATAATTGTCTCACTTTTTATTCTTTTATTTTCAGGTGTCCGCTGCGCCCGCCCGTTTCCTAGCATTGTAGCCCTCCGGACAAATCTACAGGTGGTCAGTCTCCCTGTGAAACCCGCCACAACATCACGTGTTGCTGGCCTTCTTAAGTTTTAATTAACTGACATTTTATTGGCGCCTGTTTTAAAATCCCGGGTTTCTAAGAACCGCAGCCCTCCGGACAAACCCGCAAGTGCTCATTCTCACACACACAAAGACAGATAGTGAACTCTTGTGCATTCAGGAAAATTGCTGAACTGGTAAATGGTCAGGGGCCCTGAAAAGGGCCGTATGTATAGAAGGAGGGGGTTGTCGTCTACTTGGAAGTAGTGTTTTTGGTGACGGCCTTGGTGCCTTCACTGACAGCGTGCTTGGCCAGCTCACCGGGCAGGAGGAGACGGACAGCGGTCTGGATCTCTCTGGAGGTGATGGTGCTGCGCTTGTTGTAGTGGGCTTCGTTTTGTGTGTGTGTGTGTTTTACTGGGTCTCTCGGTGGAAAATTGGGTACCTAACAGTCCTCCCCCTGTCATCCTTTCGTTGCAGACTGGCCACTTCCATTCCTCCAGTCATGCCCACACACAGAAACACGCGGGTGTTAGGTGCTGGTTCTTTTCCTCCTCATTCCGCCGGCAACCAGGCCGTCTCCGGGTTACAGAGTCGTTGTTTTGGGTATATGGTGCGCGATTCATGGCTCCCCTCCTGTAGTCCAGTGCCAGTACTCAACTCACACCCACACCAAGACCCATCCACCCAACCCACACAGGCAGGCCCCACACATGATTAGGGACCCCTTTTATTTTTATTTGTTTTTTTTTTTTTTTTTTTTTAAAGTCCGAAGGCGACGACCTACTTTCATTTATAAAGGGATTCATCAAAAATATTTGTACTCTCAGAAGCTTCCCCTGCCTTTGAAACGCCTAGATCCGGATTTTAACGCGCTCCCTTCTGTCCCTTGGTAGTGTTGATCACGCATAGTCCTCGTGGCTTGCAGATCAGTACCAGAATCCGATTGAACGCTCACTCCCCGCGCCAACCAATCGTCTCTCGCCTTTTTTCGCCAGGTGGCCAACCAATCGTCTCTCGCCTGTCCGCCATATTGCGTGAACAACATGGCCGCCACCACTGGAAAGGCATAAATAGCCCGACTCGAGGCGCCGATTTTTCATTCATAACACTGAACATTGTATCGCAAGCATGTCTGATAGAGGTAAAGGCGGCAAGGGACTCGGCAAAGGAGGCGCTAAGCGTCACCGCAAAGTTCTGCGGGATAGCATCCAGGGTATCACCAAGCCTGCCATTCGCCGACTGGCCCGGCGAGGAGGTGTCAAGCGCATCTCCGGGCTCATCTATGAGGAAACCCGAGGTGTCCTCAAGGTGTTCCTAGAGAACGTCATCCGTGACGCTGTCACCTACACCGAGCACGCCAAGAGGAAGAGCGTCACCGCCATGGACGTCGTCTACGCCCTCAAGCGCCAGGGCCGCACACGCGCTATTGTGAGCAAGTCGCCTTATCAGCTAAACGCAGAGGATGCCTCGCGTTAAAAGTGCCGCGCAGAGACATGCGCTATATTCAGCCGGGAAGAAGAAGGCGGAGGCGAAGAAGGACGCTACGACTGCTGACTCTGTATCTACGAACAGCACTCCGGCTCCTACACCAGCTGAAGCCGTCCCAGTTGATGAACAACCCACATCGCAAGCCAGTAGTAGCCGGGAAGTTCCAACCAGCTCCAAGACGATGCAGCCCAATCTACCACTACTACCTTTGACCTCCACACAGGAGGAAACAACAGCAACATCTGAGGACTTCACCGGCAGGATACTGCTCAAACAGACAAGCGTGGGTGAAGCTAAACTGTCGGCGCTTTCAACAGACAAGATAACTAGGCTGTTGGAAAACGAGCTGGGAAGTCACAGCATCGACCAGCTGCGCAAGACACCCGATGGAGTAGTGGTCTCCATCAAGAAAAATTCAAAGACCACAGCCCTGCTTCAAAAGATCGCACAAGAAGAGAAGAGCACCATACAGTTTCACCCCGGCATAATACTAGAAGCGGCCCGGCACAGCACGAAGACACAATGGGTCATCAGACGAGTCCAGACCCATCACTCAAATGACAGGATCAGGGAGATGCTCGTGAATGAAAACAGGAAACTCAAGATAACCAGTGCGGAGCGGATCATCGGGAAGAACAACATCCCCTCTACAGTCGTCATTGTTACATCAGAGGACCGAGTGATCCCTCCGTACATCGTATGGGGCGGAAAAGAACAGAGACCAGAGCACTACATACCAAGAGTGCTGCAGTGCTCCAAGTGCCAGAAGTTCTGGCACACCCGGGCCACCTGCAAGAGCGATGTGGAAGTGTGCAGGTACTGCTCTGGCCCCCACACCTACAGTCAGTGCCAACAAGCGAAAAAAGACTCGGACTTCAGGAGGCCTAATAGCAATAGAAAGTGCGCCAACTGCCTTGGCAACCATGGCGCCAGGTACCTCGGCTGCTCCTGCCACCAGGATAGCAAAGAAGCGATGAAGATTGCCATAAAGTCCAATCTGCCATACAGGGAGGCCAGGAGGCAGTACGAGGCCACCAACCGACTTACCAAGAATGATAAAACACAACTGGAAGGCCAACTGAAGGACCTGAGAACTCAGTTCAAAAGCCTGGAAGAAAAGACTGACAAGACGCAAGAAACCCAGATAACGGCCGTCCAGCGCACCCTGGTCGAACTAAAGCAAGTTCAGCAGAAGATAGAACAGGATGTCGCTCGAATGGCTGCTATAAAAGCTGACACTGACAAAACTCTGTTGAAAATACAAGAGGAGAGAGCAAAGACAGAAGAAACGCTAAAACTAATTCAAGAAGAAAGAGAACAGCTAGAACTGCTAAAAACAGAGAGAGAGAACAAGAAACTGCAAAGACCCAGATAGAAGAAGTAACATCAGACGAAGAAACTTCAATTGAACTGGATGAAAACGGCTATCCAGATCAAGAGCAATTCTGCCGGGCGATTGAAAATCGCTCCCCACCAAGATCGAGCTACAGAGACGACACCCAAAGACAAACCAGAAGATTCGACAACATCCCAAGACGTGGAAGGAGGAGAAACAACAGGTGGAACCAAGAATGGTAGAGCTCCCTGAATGAAACAGCACCATACGACGGGGTGGGTACACAATGACTTCAGGCCTCAACAAGTGCGCGACTCTGACCAGACATGTTAAACCTCATCAAGAAAGGAACGAACACAATCAACACATCAGAAGCCAGGAAGCTGATAACAAGCAGCCCAAAATACGAAGATGAAACTCCAAGCTACACCATAGACACCCTACATAGCCATCTCGGAAAACGAAGGCTAAAAGGGGGGTATTTGTACCGAATAATGGAATGGAATGGATGGCCGATTTTTCATTCATAACACTGAACATTGTATCGCAAGCATGTCTGGTAGAGGTAAAGGCGGCAAGGGACTCGGCAAAGGAGGCGCTAAACGTCACCGCAAAGTTCTGCGCGATAACATCCAGGGTATCACCAAGCCTGCAATTCGCCGACTGGCCCGGCGAGGAGGTGTCAAGCGCATCTCCTAGCTCATCTATGAGGAAACCCGAGGTGTCCTCAAGGTGTTCCTAGAGAACGTCATCCGTGACGCTGTCACCTACACCGAGCACGCCAAGAGGAAGACCGTCACCGCCATGGACGTCGTCTACGCCCTCAAGCGCCAGGGCCGCACACTGTACGGCTTCGGAGGTTAGAGGATCCAGTCTAGGCCACACCCACCCCTGCCCTTTTTAGGGCCACCCATCACACCCCAATTTAGCACCCCTCTTGTTGACATTGCCACGAGTTCACACCTTTCCCTCCCCCATGTGTTGTGTTGTTGTTGTTCCCCGATCTGGTGACAGCAGCTCACGCGGGGGTGTTTTGGGCATCAGGCCTATTTTGAGGTGGTGTATTTGGTTATATTCTCTCTTAAGTCAATATCAGTTGAGGTGGACTATGTTGACCACCGATTTATTGGCACCGCACGATACTAATATAGTTATCGCGCGGACCTCAAAGAGAAGTGTCCAAGTAGTCGTTCAGCCCCTTCTCCCCTCTTCAGGTATATATACAACAAAGCGGCACCATTCATCGTTTACGGCCATACCACGTTGAAAATACCGGTTCTCGTCCGATCACCGAAGTCAAGCAACGTCGGGCGTGGTTAGTACTTAGATGGGTGACCGCTTGGGAACACCACGTGTTGTAGACAATTTTTTTTTTTTTTTTTTGGTATTTTGTTTCTGCTTATTTTGGTCTCTTTTACAGCCCTGTACAATAATTGTCTCACTTTTTATTCTTTTATTTTCAGGTGTCCGCTGCGCCCGCCCGTTTCCTAGCATTGTAGCCCTCCGGACAAATCTACAGGTGGTCAGTCTCCCTGTGAAACCCGCCACAACATCACGTGTTGCTGGCCTTCTTAAGTTTTAATTAACTGACATTTTATTGGCGCCTGTTTTAAAATCCCGGGTTTCTAAGAACCGCAGCCCTCCGGACAAACCCGCAAGTGCTCATTCTCACACACACAAAGACAGATAGCGAACTCCTGTGCATTCAGGAAAATTGCTGAACTGGTAAATGGTCAGGGGCCCTGAAAAGGGCCGTATGTATAGAAGGAGGGGGTTGTCGTCTACTTGGAAGTAGTGTATTTGGTGACGGCCTTGGTGCCTTCACTGACAGCGTGCTTGGCCAGCTCACCGGGCAGGAGGAGACGGACAGCGGTCTGGATCTCTCTGGAGGTGATGGTGCTGCGCTTGTTGTAGTGGGCTTCGTTTTGTGTGTGTGTGTGTTTTACTGGGTCTCTCGGTGGAAAATTGGGTACCTAACAGTCCTCCCCCTGTCATCCTTTCGTTGCAGACTGGCCACTTCCATTCCTCCAGTCATGCCCACACACAGAAACACGCGGGTGTTAGGTGCTGGTTCTTTTCCTCCTCATTCCGCCGGCAACCAGGCCGTCTCCGGGTTACAGAGTCGTTGTTTTGGGTATATGGTGCGCGATTCATGGCTCCCCTCCTGTAGTCCAGTGCCAGTACTCAACTCACACCCACACCAAGACCCATCCACCCAACCCACACAGGCAGGCCCCACACATGATTAGGGACCCTTTTTTTTTAAGTCTGAAGGCCACGACCTACTTTCATTTATAAAGGGATTCATCAAAAATATTTGTTCTCTCAGAAGCTTCCCCTGCCTTTGAAACGCCTAGATCCGGATTTTTACGCGCTCCTTTCTGTCCCTTGGTAGTGTTGATCACGCATAGTCCTCGTGGCTTGCAGATCAGTACGAGAATCCGATTGAACGCTCACTCCCCGCGCCAACCAATCGTCTCTCGCCTTCTCTCGCCAGGTGGCCAACCAATCGTCTCTCGCCTGTCCGCCATATTGCGTGAACAACATGGCCGCCACCACTGGAAAGGCATAAATAGCCCGACTCGAGCCGCCGATTTTTCCATCGACGACTCGACGCGCTATTGTGAGCAAGTCGCCTTATCAGCTAACGCAGAGGATGCCTCGCGTTAAAAGTGCCGCGCAGAGACATGCGCTATATTCAGCTGGGAAGAAGAAGGCGGAGGCGAAGAAGGCCGCTACGACTGCTGACTCTGTATCTACGAACAGCACTCCGGCTCCTACACCAGCTGAAGCCGTCCCAGTTGATGAACAACCCACATCGCAAGCCAGTAGTAGCCGGGAAGTTCCAACCAGCTCCAAGACGATGCAGCCCTATCTACCACTACTACCTTTGACCTCCACACAGGAGGAAACAACAGCAACATCAAAAATCATATAATAGAGATGTGGAAACGACAATGGAAAGATAGCAACAGAGGAAGACATTCATATCAGATCCTTAAGGAACCCAGCATGAAAAGCCAAATTAAAAACAACACGAAAATCCCAACATATAAAAAACTATGGAGGATGAGACTCGGATATTGGAAAGACAAAACTAACAACCCCAGATGCGTGGAATGCGCGGAAGACAGCACGATAGAACACTATCTCATATCATGCAAGACATATGACCAGGAACGCCAGAAATTGATAGACTACTTTCAAGCAAGGGATACCATGATGACAATGAAGGAGTGTCTGCGGACAGGTGGAGATAGAGACCTGCAAAAAATGGTCAACCAATTTATAGCAAGAACTGGAAAGGATATATAAACGACACAAAAATACAACCACCGAATGAAGAGGACGGAATCCGCCAATTCGTTGAAACAACTAACAGCTGTGACGAAGAAACAAGGATAGACCCTCGGACACCGGAGAAGAGAAGCTACGGACCACACATCGGGATGGGAATAGAAAAAGACACCACAAAATCTCTAAAAAAAGAAGAACATATAAATATGTACCTTGATAAATCAAATAAATTAAACCAACAAACTGGACAGCCAGACACAACTCAATTTAAACAAATAAAGCAAATAAATAAATTCGCAACAGAACAGATCAGATAAATAATTATCACAAATGAGATAATTGAACAAACCAATAATCCAACTAGGTAGATAAAGTGGGGGACTAAACAGAAAAATACAGATAATAAATTCTTTCCATCAATATTTGTTCCGTTAATTGTTAGTTGGTTTATAAAAAAAAATTTAAAAAAAAAAAAAAAAAAATGAATGTTAGTTTGTACCTTTGGTGTCCATGTTCTATGTACCTAAAGTCCTTTTTTTTTAGGACATCCACTTTTTTCCATTAAGATGGATGTCCGGGGTGCCCTGAGATGGGCGGTTGGCTGCGGCGTGACCTAGGCGGGGTTGTGTGGTGTGGCTCCTACCCGGAAGAGCAGGAAGGAGGGTGAAGAGATGAGCAATCCCTCTTGGCAGGGACACCATGAAGGACGGGGACGGAGAGTCCAGGGCAATGGCCAGTACCGGTATGCTGGGTTTACACGTGGGATGATCAACGGGAACAGATTGAAAACAGCAGGGACATCGATGGGATTTTCAACAAAAACAAAAAAAACAAAAAAATAAATAAAAAAAAAAAAATAAAACGGACCTGCCGGACAACCGGACCCCTCACCCAACGTCACAGACATCGTCTGCGCACAACATAAGTCAGATTGTACTGGCACATAAATATAGTAATAATCTACGTACCATGAACCACCGCTACTATAACCGATGCAATACGGGCTGGTTGAAACAAGGTGGAAAGTTGTTTTTTTTTTTTTCAAATTGGACGGACGGACGGACGTCGTTTTGTGTTTTACCGTTTCGTATAATACTAAGCAACATGTCTGGACGAGGCAAAAGCGGAAAAGTTAAAGGCAAGTCCAAGTCCCGTTCCTCCAGGGCAGGCCTACAATTCCCCGTGGGTCGTATCCACCGCTTATTGAGGAAAGGCAACTACGCCGAGCGTGTGGGTGCCGGTGCACCCGTGTACCTGGCTGCTGTGCTGGAGTACCTCGCCGCTGAGGTGTTGGAGTTGGCTGGCAACGCCGCCCGCGACAACAAGAAGACCAGAATCATCCCTCGACACCTTCAGCTGGCCATCCGCAACGACGAAGAGTTGAACAAGCTGCTGTCCGGCGTCACCATCGCCCAGGGTGGTGTGCTGCCCAACATTCAGGCTGTACTTTTGCCCAAGAAGTTGCAGAAGGCCCCAGGGAAGAGCTAAACCACACACCTGCCAGTCACACCCCGCTACTCAACTGTCCTTTTCAGGACACCCTAACAGACCCCACTTGACAGCCCTCTCAGAGGTTCGCACTAATGAGTTTATTCACCAAACGCCACCCCCTTTGCTGCTTAAAACTGGCCCACCATCATCATCATACACCCTCAATCTAAACCTCACATCTTAACTGTTACTCTGAACCTTAGATCGAATTATGGGACTATAGGGCTAGAAGGTTTGGGGATCGGGGTCAGGGTTTTGCCGCGTTTTTACATTCTTTGGGCATGGGGTTAGGGTTTTGCACTTAGGGTTCGAATTTGGCGATAAGAATGTTGGGGTTTGATGTGTCGGGGACTCAGTATTGTGGGATTTAGGTTTTGGGGGGTTTCGGGGTTAGGGTTTTGCCGCGTTTTTACATTTTCGGGGGCATCGGGTTAGGGTTTTGGACTTAGGGTTCGAATGTGGCGGTAAAAATGATGGGTCGGGGCTCAGAAATCTGGAGCTTAGGGTTTTGGGATCGGGGTTCGGGTTTGGGGCTTAGGGTTTTGGTGGTTTCGCGATTAGGGCCTCGGGCTGAGATGTGGGGAATCATAAGGCCTAGGGCCCAGGTTTTGGATTGGTAGGGTAAAGGGCCGACTCTGCTTGATTTACAGACAGAGAAACAGGCAAAGCCGACTATGATTAACAAGCAAGCGGGTGAAGGCAAGTGGTCGACAAGCCACCTATTATCGACCAGCGCTAATGAACCTGCAAGAGTTGCAAACTATGTTTCCTTATCCTTATTATCATAGCTGCTAGTATCATAATTAGTATTATTATGGCTCTGAGAGCAGACAGATAGACAGACTGGCAGGCTGGCAGCAGATTGACAACAGGATGGAGAGACGCGTGTATTGGCCGTCAAGGCATTGCCAAACGACGAGGCTGCTGGTACATACAGAAGGTAGTTTTATGATGATGATGGTGATTAATTATCACCCGCAGGTCATTGATATAGTTGTTGTTATTATTATCACTAGCATCTTCATCGCAGTCACCAGTGGTGGCGGCGGCAGAGCAAAGAAGATCAAACCCCTTCAAGCACAGTGTTTACTATTGCCGCTTTAAAAACATTGACCAGGCGCCAACCAATCAGCGCGAGGCAGACTGCATTTCTACCAATCGTCGCTGACCCGGTTCGGATAAATACAGTCGTGTGCTGCTTCGGGTTGGCTTCATCTTGCATCTTCTTGTCTTCTTTCTTGTGGATTGTCGTCATCAGTTTGTCGATATTTTCCAGTTGAGTTACATCTGGCGTAATGGGTTCATCTAGCTTGTTTTGCATTAGTTTCATTTCAGCTCTGTGCAATTCTCTTTCGGTCTTGATAATTTGTAAGATTTCTTCGTTCTCCTTCTTCAACTCGGCCATGCGCTCCATCTCTTTTTTGATGCTTTGCTGTATCTCCTTCATTTCCGCAAGCAGTTTTTCATTGTCACTGGTTTGCAAAAACAGCAAACTAAGGACGCCAGCCCAGCCATGATGCCCAAAAAGAGTCAGGGGAAACCAGAAATCAACCAGACTCAACAAGAAAGTACGAAGAAAACCTCCGACAAACCGGAAGAAGACTGGGGCATATACAAGAAAGGAGCATCAAGTGCTGAACATGCCAGGGTGTGGAATATTGTCGAAAGACGGAACGAACCAAAAGTCAGAGCAGCAATGAAGGAGCCTCTAGACAGCCCTACATGGTTCAAAGAATATAAAAGGGGAATGAATAGCCTCAGACAGAAAATGAGAGAAGAACGTCAAAAACAAATAGATGCATGGTCCACCAACAGCTCCAGATTAGAGGAAGAGAAAGACTAACCAATAACTTCACAAGAAGCCAATATGATGACAGCACTCTAGCACAGCAGACGAGCCAGAAGCCAACACTGCCAGAAGAAACTGCCTAAAAATACACAAAGGGAAAACTTGCCGGTCAACGAATCCCCCTTGATGACGTCACAGACATAAGATAAGCCAGCTTTTACTGGCACACAGAGAAACTAACAATTCACGCACCATGAACCACCGCTATTATAACCGATGCCACACGGGCTGGTTGAAACAAGGTGGAAAGTTTTGTTTTTTTCCAAATTGGACGGACGGACGGACGGCTTCGGGTTTCATTTGTATTTGTATCTAGCGCAAGTCGTTTCAGCTTCAGCATGGCTCGAACCAAGCAGACCGCTCGTAAATCCACCGGAGGCAAGGCTCCCTCCTCCTCCTCCTCCCTCCTCCTCCTCCTACGTCCTCCCACTCCTCTCTCCTCCTCCTTCTCCTCCCTCCTCCTCCCTCTTCCTTCCTCTTCCTCCTCCCTCCTCCTCCCTCTTCCTCCCTCTCTTCCTCCCTCCTCCTCCTCCCTCCTCCCCCCTCTTCCCTCCTCCTCCCTCTTCCTCCTCCCCCTCCTCCTCCCACCTCCTCCTGCCTCCTCCTGCCTCCTCCTGCCTCCTCCTCCCTCCTCCTCCTCTCTCCTCCTCCTAATCTGTCCTCCTCCCTACTACTACTCCTCCTTCCTCCTCCCTCCTCTTCCCTCCTCCTCCTCTCTCCGCCTATCTCTTCCTCCCTCCTCCTCCTCCCTCCTCCTCCCTCCTCCACCTCCCTCTTCCCCCTCCCAGCTCCTACTCCTCCTTTTTCTTCTTCTTCTGCTGCTGCTGCCGCTGCTCCATTTACCCAAGTTAATTGTTGGGGGAAGATGTAAAGATCTTTCAAGTGCTCTTTCTAATGCTTTTTGTAAGTTGGTCTTCGTTTATCTAAGGTTGTTCTAACTGCAACCAATAAATGATTAGACAGACAGGCAGACAGACAGACAGACAGACAGACAGACAGACAGACAGACAGACAGACAGACAGACATACAGACAGACAGACAGACAGTCGGGAACGGGAACTTATATGACTACTTATATGAATTAAATGAGATGCTCCCCATCAGGGGCTGGGCGATGCCGGGCCGGGTCAGACAGACAGACAGACAGACAGACAGACAGACAGACAGACAGACAGACAGACAGATAGTCGGTAACGGGAACGGGAACTTATATGACTACTTATATGAATTAAATTAGATGCTCCCCACCAAGGACTGGGTGAAGCCGGGCCGGGTCAGATAATATATATATATATAAAACAGAGAATAACAGCTTTCTTTGGTCGTGTAATGAAAAAAAAAGAGTCATTGGAGAACATTTTGACAACTGGAGAAATTAATGAGACAAGAAGCAGTTTCTGGATGGACTAGACGTTGGCTTGAAGAAATATCAATATGCAGGTTAATACACAGCTTAAAAAACAACAACCGAGATCTTGGGTGACATTAACGTCTAAACTGACTGGCAGGGCACGCAGTTACTTTGATGATGATGATGATGATGATGATGATGATGTGTAGGCTACTTTATGAAATAGATCCTTATCATTGAGCGTAAAACAATCAATTACAACATGTTACATGGACCAATTTCTAACATGTGGATGCGAATCCAGGACAATTAGTACACAAGCGAAAAAACAACAAAATCATAAGAATCTTTGGAGGATGTGGTTGTATAGAAGAATACTGAATATTTCATTGACATCCAAAATGAGCTGTATTGATGTTTTGAAGGGAGGTGTGTGTGTGTGTGTGGGGGGGGGGGGGGGGGGGGTGGCGAAAGATAAAATGCGACTTATCACAAGCATAAAAAAGAGACATTCTTAAATCTTTGGCACCATTATTGTAGCGTGATCAGCTACTGTTGAGAGAAGTCTCACAGGTATAGTAGAAGGCAATGAGCCTAACCACTAGGAAAGACTCCCCACTGAAGAAATAGCCGACGAGTGGCTCGCGGAAAACAAAGGGATATGACAAATTGTCCCAGAAAAAGAAGTCTACTATTCTTACAGTAGCACGGGACTGCAGATAAAGTTGTACAGCTATACACACAAAGATGACAGCAAACTTAGCAGCGACACGATGATCCTGTGGAAACGAAATTATCCCCCAGACTTGACTTGAGCTATGCAGCACAAAGAGGTCGATAAAGATGAAGATTCAACTTTCGTCCTACTCTCACACTTGTGTGATCTAATTAAATGTTGGATATGAAGATACTAACTATGGTTGCTTATTTAGCAATAAGCGACAACACTGCTTATCACAAGTTTAATAATTGAAAATAGAAATTACAAGTTCCCACAAGGAACGTAAAAGGAGAATAACTGATGAGAAGTATTTTTATTTTAAATGTTCTCGGATCGAGGTCTCATTAATCATGAGACGGGATGGTGCTAGGTCAAGCAAAGTATGGCTGTGACTCCAGGAAGGTGTTTGGGCACATAGCTGCAATTGGTGTTTCCAACAGTGAAGCTGGTAGTCTCTCCGTCGTTCCTCTTCGGGTCACCCTATTCGCCAGTGGCCCACAAATCAGTTCTTTCACAGGGTCGCTGATGCACAACACAGATATTATGTTGCTGGGTTGCAACGATAGTTGATGCTGCTGGTGAGTTGCTCTGGTATTCCACAACACTCCAGAATCAGTCCTCACTATGGGTCGAGGCACTTGTTCAGTATAAAATTTGGTTATAACTATTACTGGTTTCAGTAATCTACTATTTCAGTAATCTACTTTAAAAGGTTCGCCTTTCAAACACCTCAATTGGCCGTGACCGTTGTCTGCGATTTCTAGCGGACGAGTGAGCCAGAAAGTGGAACTAGGATTAGCAAGTGGCCGTTTCCGGGCCCAGTTGTCTGTTGGTTGTAGTTGGCCAGGATAAGTAAGCCAAACTAAATTACCTCATTACTATAAATGCAAAGTAAACCTAACCTTAATGTCAACATATATTAAATAATCTTTATAATATACTGAGTACTAAGAGTGAGGAGAGGGTGCAGCCAGGCTTTCGTCACAATTTTAAGAAGACAAAAACTGGAACATGTTGTGACAACTGGAAAGATTTGTGGAAAGAGAGACAGAGAACGGCAGCGACAGATTATGATGGTCAATTTTGTGTCACGGCACTGGCACAGAAGGGTGTCCATTGAAGCATGGCCACACACGCTGGTGCATGATGATGGCCATTGTAATATATGAGTGATACATATGTATGTGTTTTACCAGGATGTTACATAGAATATCACACATTAGTAATATTCACCGTGCATACACTACTCGATAATTTCAATGTACTCAGTCTTCCAATGAGATCTGGAAGCATATCATCATCATAATCATAACCCAATACAGCAAAGCATAAATCTAAACCGCCCTATTCCTTGCTCGCCAGTGTGTGTTAGTCTTTCGGGCGCCATATTTTCATTACTCCTGTATTCAGCCCTCGAGTATTTTCAGTAGAAAGCATTCTTACTTCAATTTGGTCTCATGTTTCAATGCCCTACTTTGATTGAAGAACATTGCCAAAACTCTAAATAAGGTATTTGAGTCACATATGCGTGCAAAAAGGTAGTCGTGTCATTTGTACTGATGGTTTGCGAACATTTGAGGAAGGTTGACACAACGTCTGCTGCAAAAAGAGAATGCTGTATGTACAGTCTGCATTGTGCATGCATGTTTCGAGAGCACGGAACATGGGTGGATTGTCGATTTCAAACTGAATTTACCGTGTCATCAAGAGACTTGGTTTGAAGACGTGACAATAGTGTAGAGCAAGTCGACTGGACATGAGTAGCCAGTCTGTAAGCAAACCTCGTTGTGCACGCACCTATTGGTTGAATGTGAAATACGACAAATGCTATTGTTGTGTGGAGATTTTTTTTTTTAATTCGCATATCCTTTACAGGACATCGCTGTCAACAGCAGCATCTTTCAGCTGTCTGTTGATTTCTTGGCAAGATTACGCTCAGTAGCTTGCCATTGCTTTCTGAGTGGCCGGCTCAGTATCCCACAAGTCACCAGCGGTGGTCGAACCGCCTCCAGCTCTCGCACCGCTACGAGATTCTGCGTGATAAACGAGATTACGGAGAGTGAATGTAAAATGCAACAAATATTATCGTCGTGTGGAGATAGTGAATGTAAAATACAACATATGCTATCGTTGTGTGGAGACAGTGAATGTAAAATACAACAAATGTTATATCGCTGTGTGGAGATTTTTTTTTAATTTATTTTTTTGTTGTTGTTGCATATGCTTTACAGGACATCGCTGTCAATATCAGCATCTTTCAGCTGTATGTTGATTTCTTGGCAAGATTACGCTCAGTAGTTTGCCATTGCTTTCTGAGCAGCCGGCTCACTTACCCCTTAAGTTACCGATGCGATTCGAACCACTGCTGATTCTCACCGTCATCACGTTACCTACGAGAGTATACGAGATTACGGAGAAAAGTCATAACCTCTAAGCCACGAAGCCGGCTGTGTGGAGATAGTGAATGTAAAAATACAACAAATATTATCGTTGTGTGGAGATAGTGAATGTAAAATATAACAAATATTATCGTTGTGTGGAGGTAGTGAATGTAAAATACAACACATGCTATCGTTGTGTGGAGATAGTGAATGTAAAATACAACACATGCTATCGTTGTGTGGAGATAGTGAATGTAAAATACAACACATGCTATCGTTTTGTGGAGATAGTGAATGTAAAATACAACACATGCTATCGTTGTGTGGAGATAGTGAATGTAAAATACAACACATGCTATCGTTGTGTGGAGATAGTGAATGAAAAATACAACAAATATTATCGTTGTGTGGCGATAGTGAATGTAAAATACAACACATATTATCGTTGTGTGGAGACAGTGAATGTAAAATACAACATATGCTATCACTGTGTGGAGATAGTTAATGTAAAATACAACATATGCTATCGTTGTTTGGAGAGAGTAAATGTTGGACCATGCTCGAGATAGCAGTTACATATACAATACATACAACTTCTGTGTTTGCATTCCTGTGTAGCAAGGGGAATATCGGTCAAGTATGATACAACACGGGAGGTGTGTGGTATGTGATACATAAACTTCATCACAGTTACTTTACATGCATATATGTGATTTATTCATACTTCAAACATTGTGATACTATTTGTAATGTCAATCTTGTTTCAGCCGGTCTGCCTGGCTCAGGACTTAGCGACTTTCTCCATAATCCCGTATACTCTCGTGAGTAACGTGACGTGCGCGAGAATCGGTAGCGGTTCCAGCCGCGTCGGTAACTTACAGGATTTGTGAGTCGGTCGATCAGAAAGCAATGGCAAACTACTGAGCGTAATCTTTCCAAGAAATCAACAGTCAGCTGAAAGATGCTGATGTTGACAGCGATGTCCTGACTGACCACAGTCTTTTAGATTCCCAGATATGAACTGTGTATCAGCCAGTGTGTGAGTGTGTGTGTGTGTATGTATATATATATATATATATATATATATATATATATATATATATATATATATATATATATATATATATATATATATATATGTGTGTGTGTGTGTGTGTGTGTTTTGAATGTCACGGTTCAGATCGTGTAACATTTCAGTATTGTTGTTGCTTGTTTGTTGTTTGCCCACGATTTTCTAAGATTCTGTCTGTAACATTCAATCAATCAATCATGTGCCATGCCGGAAAGCGTGGGCGGTCATGGCTCGCCATTTCACTCGATCACCAGAGTCATGGATCAGCTCAGTGTTCCTGTCTCGTCCATGCCATGTGGCCAAGCCATCCAGGTAGTTTCCTCTCGGTCTTCCTCTTGGTCTGTTCCCTTCGATCTTGCCAGTTGTCACTAAGTTCTCCAATCCATTTCTTCTCATAACATGTTCAAAATATTTTGACTGTCTACGTCTAATTTCTCTAATCAATCTACGATTTTAATTTGTCTCCTGTAGTACTTGGTCATTGGTTTTTCTATCTGTCCATGGTTATCTTTGCATTTTCCTCAGAAACCACATTTCTGCAGCCATCAGATGCTTTTCAGCTTGACTGCCCATTGTCAAAGTTTCACATCCATAGAAAAGAACAGGCTCTATGTATCCCCTCAACACTCTTTTTGATTCTTGATTTTCCAACCATTGAAGAGAGAATACAAGGTTGCAGGGCACGCGCCTACCTCAGAATTAACGCAAACACACAACTTCCACTGCATAGTGAAATTAGGAAGGTGAAGGGCAGCAGGTTAAAAAGAAGACGGTCGTGGATGGTTCAAGCCGAAGACATTCTTCAACAGGTGTGTTCACTTGAGGACTTAGAACCTGGCGAGGAGTGGGTGCAAGTGCCAACATATTTCTGTAAATCCTTTTCAGTTTGCATCCAACTAGATAGAAAATGCAGACAAGAAAATCCGGCTGCTGTTGAGGCTGAAGTACAAGCGTTGATATTCGAGAATTCGCTAGACGGTGACGCGGTCATATACACAGATGGGTCGGTCGTCCGACATGTGAGAAGCTCATGGGCCTTTACAGCTCGGACCGGAGGGAGAATTGTGAAGGAGGACTCTGGTGCTTTCACTGAAACCACAAGTAGCCTGACTATGGAAATCATGGCAGTAAGTAAAGCAATAACATGGCTCGAGACACAGACATTCACTAGTGCATGTTTCCTTAGTGACTTAATGAACATGATCAAGAGGATATGTTTTGTCCTCCAATGCTGATTCCATTTATGTCTTCTACATTTCTGAAAATATTTTCACTGTATAGGGAAAAAAGATCTGGAGACATTACACATCCCTGCCTAACACCTCTCTTAATAGGTTGATATTGTCCCACTTCATTATTAATCCTTATGGCAGCTTGTTGTTTCCAATATATGTTTTTTATAAGTCTAATGTCTTTCCTATCAATTTGTAGATCTGCAAGCATATCCACCATGTTGACATATCTAACTCTATCAAAAGCCTTTGTGTAGTCAATAAAGCAAAGATGTTTATCCTTATTTACTTCTATAGCACGTTAAATAACTGTTCGCAGCATATACACAGCATTTACTGTACCCTTTCCTTCTACAAACCCACATTGTTCTTCCCCTATTTCAGGTTGTATTTTCTTCCTCACTCTTTGCATGACAATTCGTAACAAGATCTTTGTGGTGTGTCTCATTATACTAACTGTTCTATGTTCTGTAACATTGCAGTATTGTTATTATTTTGTTTGTTGTTTGTCCACGATAGTCTATGAGTCTATCTGTAACATGTGAGCCACGAGTTTCTTGTGTAGGCACTGCCAAAAGGTCCATGACTCACGTCAATATCCGGCCACAGAAAAGATGCATGTTCTCAACAATGTTACTTAACGTGATTGCTGATCATGTCATGACGTGGGTTCGGCATCTGGGCACTTCAACTGCTAAATTGAGGGAAAGATCGCTGCCTATCCCTCCCTGCATTCAGGCGTACATTATGTGATAGTCTTATCACATCACATCATGGACCTGCTTCAGGACAATAGCTTATGTTTGTAAATGTGGTACCCTCTATCGCTCGAGGCAAGTAAACGGGTTACTTATTTGGCTTCACTTACCTTCCTTGTAAACAAATGCTTTTACGTGCACGCACTCGTAAACCATGCAGTCAGGACTTCCTGGACGTGTAAAGGTCTGCTTGTTGTAATAGCTTTTATCCCCTTCTTTGCAACCGTCTGTTGAGTATAGCAGTGTGTGTACATCTTTAGCCCAATTTTACATGTGTTCCATGTGAATTTAGTCTGACCTAACGACTATTTCACTTCATGAGCTTCCCGAAAACTATCAGCTGCTTTACCAGCTGGCGGAGGCGTTCATGTCTCTCCGTAGATCTTGGTGTTTTGTGCTCGAGATCAACTTTGCTGATGACATTCTCCCATGCCACCGACTCAGTCCATCCAGTATTATTTCTCTTCGCCTGCCTCTGCATATTTTTCCACTGATATGTCAAGTTGTGATGATATTAACTAATGTCATTCTTCTCATCACATGACCACATATTTCAGTTTGTATCTTTTTATTAGCACCGGAGCAACAGAGGACAGATGGATATGTCCTGAGTGATGTGATGACGGTTCTTGACTCAAATTAAAATCAACTATGTTTATCTGTTGTGTATAATGTTATAGTTTCAGTTCCTTCTTCCAGACAATCATTGTTAGTTACTCTGGCAGTTCAAGTATTGGCAACATTAGTTCCCGGAACCACATCTCCATTGCTTTAAAACTTTCCCTAATGTGTTCATTAACATTCCATTATTCGCAGTCATACAACAAAATATTATCTATACAAATTTCGATCATTCTGGTTCTTACATTGATTGATAGTGAATTATTGCTTAAGATACTTTATATTATCTGAAATGCACCTTTCTGTCTGATTTATTCTATTCCTTAAAGTCATGACAATGTATGAAAATAGACGGGACTTCATGCTTTCTGTTAGCACCGAATGTTGGGCCTCGCTCACCAAACCCGACACCCCACGTTGTGTCAACGTATTCCAATGGCAAGCGCAAACGGGGGTGTAAACGTCTTATCCTAGTACGAGGAAATGCAGTCTAACGACCAAGTGTCCTGGCAGAGCAAACAAAGCCCTAAACATTTGCCGGTAACTGGTTAAGGATCAAAGATCCGAGGGGCGGACAGTTATAATAGCACTTTGGTGATTCGGCAGCTTCTGCAGCGTGACTTGTTCCAGAAATATTGGTTTTAACATTTTCTCTGGAGAGAGAGAGAGAGAGAGAGAGAGAGAGAGAGAGAGAGAGAGAGAGAGAGAGAGAGAGAGAGAGAGAGAGAGAGAGAGATTCTTATTGCGCACCAATACCACACTCAGCTGTGCAGACCCAGCCAGCTTATCTACCCCTCCGTTTCCCACCACACCAGCATGCCCTGGAGAAAGGATCAAACAGAGGCTCACTATCGATGATTGGTTTATTAGAAACAAGCCAGTCTGCAGGAAACGTGTCTGTCTTCACCGTTCTCAGTTTATAGGGTGAATGGTGCTAGCTCCATATGTGTATATACTAATCGCCACTGGCTGTTGGGAAATCATGAGAAATATGGGTTTTCCATCACATGTAATACAACTCATAAACATTCTCTATCTAGACCAACACGCAGCGGTTAGAATAGATGGTGAGACATTAGATTGGTTTGACATCAAGCAAGGAGTCCGTCAGGGCTGTGTGCTGTCACCATATTTGTTTAACCTGTACGTCGAAAATAAAATGAGAAATGTCAGAGATGATATAAACAAGGAGCTATATGATGCCATAAATATCGGTGGTGATAACATACCCGAGATTCGGTATTGCTATCCACATCACAGAACGGAGTAGAAAACCTAATAACCTCAACCCAATTGAATAGTGAGAATCACAACTTATAACTTAACATAGCAAAAATAAAGATAATGCATACAGATAGAACTACTATCCATCCATCATGTACCGTGCTGATAAGCGTGGGCGGTCATGTTGTGCCATCTCACTCGATGACCAGTGTCGTGGATCAGCTCCGTGTTTCTGCCTCGACCATGCCATGTGGCCAAGACATCCAGGTATTTAATTCGTGGTCTTCCCCTTGGTCTGTTCCCTTCGATCTTGCCAGTTGTCACCAGGTTCTCCAATTCATTTCTTCTCATAACATGCCCCCTCCCCCCCCCCCCCCACCCCCCAAAAAAATGTTGACTGTCTACGTGTAATGTCTCTAATCAGTTTACGATCTTCATTTGTTTCTTGAAGGACTTGTTTATTGGTTTTTGTCTGTCCATGGTATTCTTTGCATTTTCCTCAGAAACCACATTTCCACAGCCTTCAGATGTTTTTTAGCTTGTCTGCTCATTGTCCACGCTTCACATCCAAATAAAAGTGCAGGTTCTATGTAGCACTACTATGGAGAAAGAAATATATGTTAACGAGGAGCAGTTGGAGGTGGTGGAAAATTTTGAATAACTTATGGTATGTAATAACATCTGATGGGAGATCCCTTGAAGAGATTAGAACAAGAATCGCCATGGCAAAGGTAGCCTTTAGCAAGATGAAAAACATACTGACCAATAAAAAGATGTTAATTGAAACGAGAAAAAGAGTGTTGAGGTGCTACATAGAACCTGTACTTTTGTATGGATGTGAAGCTTGGACAATGAGCAGTCAAGCTGAAACAAATCTGATGTCTGTAGAAATGTGGTTTCTATTGAAAATGCAAAGAATACCATGGACAGCCAGAAAGACCAATGAACAAGTCCTTCAAGAAACATATGAAGATCGTAAACTGATTAGAGACATTAGACGTAGACAGTCAAAATTTTGTGGGCATGTTATGAGAAGAAATGAATTGGAGAACTTAGTGACAATTGGCAAGATCGAAGGGAACAGACCAAGGGGAAGACCTAGAAGCAAATACCTGGATGGCTTGGCCTCGTGGCATGGTCGAGACAGAAACAAGGAGCTGATCCACGACTCTGGTGATCGAGTGAGATAGCAAAACATGACAGCCCACGCTTACCGGCATGGTACGTGATGGATGTATGGATGTCATTGATTACCAACAATGGTGACAATGAAAGAAGTTAAAAGACGAATATCTATTGCTCTTCAAAGACCAAAACAACTGAGTAAATTGTGGAGAGGGACAGATAGAACTACAAAAATCAAATTTTTGAGAGCATGCATCATTCCCATTGCAACATACCCATGTGAGACCTGGACACTTACTAAACAAGCTGAACAGCGCATACATGCTTTTCAATTTAAATGGTATAGACGAGGTCTAAGAATATCTTGGATAAAGAAACGATCACATGCATCCCTACTTCAAGAGCTGAATATTCAGAAGATCGGTGCAGGATGTGGTGGATGATCTCCAGATGGGTGTATCGGACGCGGGACATCTTGCTTGTGATCGAGAGGTGTTCAGGAAGGTTGTTATGGGAGCGAAGTTCTGCAAAGGACATGCTACTGAATAAATGAATGAATGAATCACTACTGGACTAGTTATGAGGTCAGTATCGCACCGGAAGCCTTTGCGTCTCAGAACATGTTTAGCACCCATATTAAGCAGCGTTGACCTGCATGCCCAGGTTAGGTTTTAAAACAAGTATCCTACCTCGTTGAGGATTCGAACAGATGAGCACCGAACCGGCAGGCGAGCTACTGCTCTACCGCGAATCCCAGCTCCCGGGTAATTGTCCGATTACACTGCCCCCGTGTCTGGCGCTCAGTCAAACAATGAGCTGTAATTCATTATTCTTAAACCGGTATATAAACCGGTATATAAAACTATAAACCTGTATATTCCGGTTTCTTCCGGTTTCAAGATGGCGACGGACGGTCGTGTTGTTTTGTGTTCGTTAACTTTTTCGCGTAGGGAATGGATTTATTCATCTCTTGCGTGTAATTGGTGTGCCAGGATGTAAAACCAGGAGTTTCTACACAAGATCTGCGCGGGTGCAACGGAGTTCGTGCATCGAGCGAAGCCATCCTTGAGTGAATTTTCAGCAGCGTGTGTGGTTCTCAGCAGTCTGTGTTTACGTTTTTTCAACATGGCGGAACAACGTGTGTTCTCCGAGCGGTCAGCAGTCAACATAACGAAGCGGTGTGGTAGCCGCGCAGGGAGAAAGAAGCAAGGTAAGCGCGGTGGTTTGAGACGTTTTAGACTCAAGTGTCACCGTCTAGGACTCAGGAACATCCGTATTCTATATTGGAACTGTGCCGGTGTAAAACAACGGGGCTCTATTTTAGAAACCCTAGTTTACAGGAACGACATTGTAGCACTCCAGGAGACGAGACTGGGCGATCAGCTACTCCGAATTGCCGGCTTCAAATGTTTCTACAACAGACGACATCTGGGAACGGCGATTCTCGTTCGCGACAGCATGGTGGCGTCAGAGCTAGACATGTCCAGTTGGGACAGTGACGATATACAAATACAGGCGTTGAGAGTTCATTCCAGTATACCATTCGTGTTGGTTAATGTTTATGCCCGCAATGCGAGTGTGGACGCCCAGAAGTGGCAGTGCTTAAGTGGCATATTAGGCCACGAGAGAAATGTTATTTTCTGTGGTGACTTCAACGCTAAAGGCAGATCACGGGGAAACACTTCCTCCAATACACAAGGTGAGGAGCTCGAGACTGCACTGGAAAACATCGACCTGGTTTGTATCAACAGTGGCTGTGTCACCAGGACAGCAAGCCGTCCAGGCGATGAGGACAGTGCTATTGATCTGGCGCTAGTTTCACCTTCACTCACTACAGTGTGTAGATGGGGTGTCCTTTGACACCATGGCAGCGACCACCACCCTTGCAGCATATTGGTGGAGAAAATCAGAACCAAGCAGCACAAGCTAAAGGTAAAGACGTTCCAGTATGACAGTACAGGGCAAGATGTGGTGAGTAAAATAAGACGTGACAAGCGCAGAACGTTTCAGGGCAGGAAAAAAAGCTGGGAGCAGCCACCGTGGTGGAGTTTCGAGGTGGAGAAGGCTTGGGTGGATAAGCGTAGTGCTGTAAGGAGATGGCAAAATGCCAAGAAGAACAGAGCTGGTCATCCTAGTCCCTGCTTGCACTTAGAAAGAGAGATGCACACAAAAGTAAGCTATTTAAAAAAAACTGGTCAAGGTGGTTAAAAGCGAAAAATGGGCAGAGGTGTGTCAAAGAGTAAGCACAGACAAGTCACTGAAATTGTTCTGGCGACTACATAAAAGCATGAGTGGTGTAGTCAAGAATAAGAGCATTTCTGACTTCCAAGGTGCTGACCTCGTCTGGAAGAGGACTGACGAGGACAAGGGCAAAGCCCTCTTTGAACGCTACCTTGAGCAGAGCAACCAGACAGACATGGGAGGCCGAAATCTGGCCAAGGAGGTCACCTCAGACAGATGCAAGGCCCAGAACACTTCGGATGAAGAAACAGTGACAGTGAAAGAAATCAAGGATGTGCTTCGACGATCAAAAAACAGTGCACTGGAGCACTGTTTTTTGATCGTCGAAGCACATCCTTGATTTCTTTCACTGTCACTGTTTCTTCATCCGAAGTGTTCTGGGCCTTGCATCTGTCTGAGGTGACCTCCTTGGCCAGATTTCGGCCTCCCATGTCTGTCTGGTTGCTCTGCTCAAGGTAGCGTTCAAAGAGGGCTTTGCCCTTGTCCTCGTCAGTCCTCTGCCAGACGAGGTCAGCACCTTGGAAGTCAGAAATGCTCTTATTCTTGACTACACCACTCATGCTTTTATGTAGTCGCCAGAACAATTTCAGTGACTTGTCTGTGCTTACTCTTTGACACACCTCTGCCCATTTTTCGCTTTTAACCACCTTGACCAGTTTTTTTTTAAATAGCTTACTTTTGTGTGCATCTCTCTTTCTAAGTGCAAGCAGGGACTAGGATGACCAGCTCTGTTCTTCTTGGCATTTTGCCATCTCCTTACAGCACTACGCTTATCCACCCAAGCCTTCTCCACCTCGAAACTCCACCACGGTGGCTGCTCCCAGCTTTTTTTCCTGCCCTGAAACGTTCTGCGCTTGTCACGTCTTATTTTACTCACCACATCTTGCCCTGTACTGTCATACTGGAACGTCTTTACCTTTAGCTTGTGCTGCTTGGTTCTGATTTTCTCCACCAATATGCTGCAAGGGTGGTGGTCGCTGCCATGGTGTCAAAGGACACCCCATCTACACACTGTAGTGAGTGAAGGTGAAACTAGCGCCAGATCAATAGCACTGTCCTCATCGCCTGGACGGCTTGCTGTCCTGGTGACACAGCCACTGTTGATACAAACCAGGTCGATGTTTTCCAGTGCAGTCTCGAGCTCCTCCCCTTGTGTATTGGAGGAAGTGTTTCCCCGTGATCTGCCTTTAGCGTTGAAGTCACCACAGAAAATAACATTTCTCTCGTGGCCTAATATGCCACTTAAGCACTGCCACTTCTGGGCGTCCACACTCGCATTGCGGGCATAAACATTAACCAACACGAATGGTATACTGGAATGAACTCTCAACGCCTGTATTTGTATATCGTCACTGTCCCAACTGGACATGTCTAGCTCTGACGCCACCATGCTGTCGCGAACGAGAATCGCCGTTCCCAGATGTCGTCTGTTGTAGAAACATTTGAAGCCGGCAATTCGGAGTAGCTGATCGCCCAGTCTCGTCTCCTGGAGTGCTACAATGTCGTTCCTGTAAACTAGGGTTTCTAAAATAGAGCCCCGTTGTTTTACACCGGCACAGTTCCAATATAGAATACGGATGTTCCTGAGTCCTAGACGGTGACACTTGAGTCTAAAACGTCTCAAACCACCGCGCTTACCTTGCTTCTTTCTCCCTGCGCGGCTACCACGCCGCTTCGTTATGTTGACTGCTGACCGCTCGGAGAACACACGTTGTTCCGCCATGTTGAAAAAACGTAAACACAGACTGCTGAGAACCACACACGCTGCTGAAAATTCACTCAAGGATGGCTTCGCTCGATGCACGAACTCCGTTGCACCCGCGCAGATCTTGTGTAGAAACTCCTGGTTTTACATCCTGGCACACCAATTACAGGCAAGAGATGAATAAATCCATCCCCTACGCGAAAAAGTTAACGAACACAAAACAACACGACCGTCCGTCGCCATCTTGAAACCGGAAGAAACCGGAATATACAGGTTTATAGTTTTATATACCGGTTTATATACCGGTTTAAGAATAATGAATTACAGCTCATTGTTTGACTGAGCGCCAGACACGGGGGCAGTGTAATCGGACAATTACCCGGGAGCTGGGATTCGCGGTAGAGCAGTAGCTCGCCTGCCGGTTCGGTGCTCATCTGTTCGAATCCTCAACGAGGTAGGATACTTGTTTTAAAACCTAACCTGGGCATGCAGGTCAACGCTGCTTAATATGGGTGCTAAACATGTTCTGAGACGCAAAGGCTTCCGGTGCGATACTGACCTCATAACTAGTCCAGTAGTGATTCATTCATTCATTTATTCAGTAGCATGTCCTTTGCAGAACTTCGCTCCCATAACAACCTTCCTGAACACCTCTCGATCACAAGCAAGATGTCCCGCGTCCGATACACCCATCTGGAGATCATCCACCACATCCTGCACCGATCTTCTGAATATTCAGCTCTTGAAGTAGGGATGCATGTGATCGTTTCTTTATCCAAGATATTCTTAGACCTCGTCTATACCATTTAAATTGAAAAGCATGTATGCGCTGTTCAGCTTGTTTAGTAAGTGTCCAGGTCTCACATGGGTATGTTGCAATGGGAATGATGCATGCTCTCAAAAATTTGATTTTTGTAGTTCTATCTGTCCCTCTCCACAATTTACTCAGTTGTTTTGGTCTTTGAAGAGCAATAGATATTCGTCTTTTAACTTCTTTCATTGTCACCATTGTTGGTAATCAATGACATCCATACATCCATCACGTACCATGCCGGTAAGCGTGGGCTGTCATGTTTTGCTATCTCACTCGATCACCAGAGTCGTGGATCAGCTCCTTGTTTCTGTCTCGACCATGCCACGAGGCCAAGCCATCCAGGTATTTGCTTCTAGGTCTTCCCCTTGGTCTGTTCCCTTCGATCTTGCCAATTGTCACTAAGTTCTCCAATTCATTTCTTCTCATAACATGCCCACAAAATTTTGACTGTCTGCGTCTAATGTCTCTAATCAGTTTACGATCTTCATATGTTTCTTGAAGGACTTGTTCATTGGTCTTTCTGGCTGTCCATGGTATTCTTTGCATTTTCAATAGAAACCACATTTCTACAGACATCAGATTTGTTTCAGCTTGACTGCTCATTGTCCAAGCTTCACATCCATACAAAAGTACAGGTTCTATGTAGCACCTCAACACTCTTTTTCTCGTTTCAATTAACATCTTTTTATTGGTCAGTATGTTTTTCATCTTGCTAAAGGCTACCTTTGCCATGGCGATTCTTGTTCTAATCTCTTCAAGGGATCTCCCATCAGATGTTATTACATACCATAAGTTATTCAAAATTTTCCACCACCTCCAACTGCTCCTCGTTAACATATATTTCTTTCTCCATAGTAGTGCTACATAGAACCTGCACTTTTATTTGGATGTGAAGCGTGGACAATGAGCAGACAAGCTAAAAAACATCTGAAGGCTGTGGAAATGTGGTTTCTGAAGAAAATGCAAAGAATACCATGGACAGACAAAGACCAATAAACAAGTCCTTCAAGAAACAAATGAAGATCGTAAACTGATTAGAGACATTACACGTAGACAGTCAACATTTTTTTGGGGGGTGGGGGGGGGAGGGGGGCATGTTATGAGAAGAAATGAATTGGAGAACCTGGTGACAACTGGCAAGATCGAAGGGAACAGACCAAGGGGAAGACCACGAATTAAATACCTGGATGTCTTGGCCACATGGCATGGTCGAGGCAGAAACACGGAGCTGATCCACGATACTGGTCATCGAGTGAGATGGCACAACATGACCGCCCACGCTTATCAGCACGGTACATGATGGATGGATAGTAGTTCTATCTGTATGCATTATCTTTATTTTTGCTATGTTAAGTTATAAGTTGTGATTCTCACTATTCAATTGGGTTGAGGTTATTAGGTTTTCTACTCCGTTCTGTGATGTGGATAGCAATACCGAATCTCGGGTATGTTATCACCACCGATATTTATGGCATCATATAGCTCCTTGTTTATATCATCTCTGACATTTCTCATTTTATTTTCGACGTACAGGTTAAACAAATATGGTGACAGCACACAGCCCTGACGGACTCCTTGCTTGATGTCAAACCAATCTAATGTCTCACCATCTATTCTAACCGCTGCGTGTTGGTCTAGATAGAGAATGTTTATGAGTTGTATTACATGTGATGGAAAACCCATATTTCTCATGATTTCCCAACAGCCAGTGGCGATTAGTATATACACATATGGAGCTAGCACCATTCACCCTATAAACTGAGAACGGTGAAGACAGACACGTTTCCTGCAGACTGGCTTGTTTCTAATAAACCAATCATCGATAGTGAGCCTCTGTTTGATCCTTTCTCCAGGGCATGCTGGTGTGGTGGGAAACGGAGGGGTAGATAAGCTGGCTGGGTCTGCACAGCTGAGTGTGGTATTGGTGCGCAATAAGAATCTCTCTCTCTCTCTCTCTCTCTCTCTCTCTCTCTCTCTCTCTCTCTCTCTCTCTCTCTCTCTCTCCAGAGAAAATGTTAAAACCAATATTTCTGGAACAAGTCACGCTGCAGAAGCTGCCGAATCACCAAAGTGCTATTATAACTGTCCGCCCCTCGGATCTTTGATCCTTAACCAGTTACCGGCAAATGTTTAGGGCTTTGTTTGCTCTGCCAGGACACTTGGTCGTTAGACTGCATTTCCTCGTACTAGGATAAGACGTTTACACCCCCGTTTGCGCTTGCCATTGGAATACGTTGACACAACGTGGGGTGTCGGGTTTGGTGAGCGAGGCCCAACATTCGGTGCTAACAGAAAGCATGAAGTCCCGTCTATTTTCATACATTGTCATGACTTTAAGGAATAGAATAAATCAGACAGAAAGGTGCATTTCAGATAATATAAAGTATCTTAAGCAATAATTCACTATCAATCAATGTAAGAACCAGAATGATCGAAATTTGTATAGATAATATTTTGTTGTATGACTGCGAATAATGGAATGTTAATGAACACATTAGGGAAAGTTTTAAAGCAATGGAGATGTGGTTCCGGGAACTAATGTTGCCAATACTTGAACTGCCAGAGTAACTAACAATGATTGTCTGGAAGAAGGAACTGAAACTATAACATTATACACAACAGATAAACATAGTTGATTTTAATTTGAGTCAAGAACCGTCATCACATCACTCAGGACATATCCATCTGTCCTCTGTTGCTCCGGTGCTAATAAAAAGATACAAACTGAAATATGTGGTCATGTGATGAGAAGAATGACATTAGTTAATATCATCACAACTTGACATATCAGTGGAAAAATATGCAGAGGCAGGCGAAGAGAAATAATACTGGATGGACTGAGTCGGTGGCATGGGAGAATGTCATCAGCAAAGTTGATCTCGAGCACAAAACACCAAGATCTACGGAGAGACATGAACGCCTCCGCCAGCTGGTAAAGCAGCTGATAGTTTTCGGGAAGCTCATGAAGTGAAATAGTCGTTAGGTCAGACTAAATTCACATGGAACACATGTAAAATTGGGCTAAAGATGTACACACACTGCTATACTCAACAGACGGTTGCAAAGAAGGGGATAAAAGCTATTACAACAAGCAGACCTTTACACGTCCAGGAAGTCCTGACTGCATGGTTTACGAGTGCGTGCACGTAAAAGCATTTGTTTACAAGGAAGGTAAGTGAAGCCAAATAAGTAACCCGTTTACTTGCCTCGAGCGATAGAGGGTACCACATTTACAAACATAAGCTATTGTCCTGAAGCAGGTCCATGATGTGATGTGATAAGACTATCACATAATGTACGCCTGAATGCAGGGAGGGATAGGCAGCGATCTTTCCCTCAATTTAGCAGTTGAAGTGCCCAGATGCCGAACCCACGTCATGACATGATCAGCAATCACGTTAAGTAACATTGTTGAGAACATGCATCTTTTCTGTGGCCGGATATTGACGTGAGTCATGGACCTTTTGGCAGTGCCTACACAAGAAACTCGTGGCTCACATGTTACAGATAGACTCATAGACTATCGTGGACAAACAACAAACAAAATAATAACAATACTGCAATGTTACAGAACATAGAACAGTTAGTATAATGAGACACACCACAAAGATCTTGTTACGAATTGTCATGCAAAGAGTGAGGAAGAAAATACAACCTGAAATAGGGGAAGAACAATGTGGGTTTGTAGAAGGAAAGGGTACAGTAAATGCTGTGTATATGCTGCGAACAGTTATTTAACGTGCTATAGAAGTAAATAAGGATAAACATCTTTGCTTTATTGACTACACAAAGGCTTTTGATAGAGTTAGATATGTCAACATGGTGGATATGCTTGCAGATCTACAAATTGATAGGAAAGACATTAGACTTATAAAAAACATATATTGGAAACAACAAGCTGCCATAAGGATTAATAATGAAGTGGGACAATATCAACCTATTAAGAGAGGTGTTAGGCAGGGATGTGTAATGTCTCCAGATCTTTTTTCCCTATACAGTGAAAATATTTTCAGAAATGTAGAAGACATAAATGGAATCAGCATTGGAGGACAAAACATATCCTCTTGATCATGTTCATTAAGTCACTAAGGAAACATGCACTAGTGAATGTCTGTGTCTCGAGCCATGTTATTGCTTTACTTACTGCCATGACTTCCATAGTCAGGCTACTTGTGGTTTCAGTGAAAGCACCAGAGTCCTCCTTCACAATTCTCCCTCCGGTCCGAGCTGTAAAGGCCCATGAGCTTCTCACATGTCGGACGACCGACCCATCTATGTATATGACCGCGTCACCGTCTAGCGAATTCTCGAATATCAACGCTTGTACTTCAGTCTCAACAGCAGCCGGATTTTCTTGTCTGCATTTTCTATCTAGTTGGATGCAAACTGAAAAGGATTTGCAGAAATATGTTGGCACTTGCACCCACTCCTCGCCAGGTTCTAAGTCCTCAAGTGAACACACCTGTTGAAGAATGTCTTCGGCTTGAACCATCCACGACCGTCTTCTTTTTAACCTGCTGCCCTTCACCTTCCTAATTTCACTATGCAGTGGAAGTTGTGTGTTTGCGTTAATTCTGAGGTAGGCGCGTGCCCTGCAACCTTGTATTCTCTCTTCAATGGTTGGAAAATCAAGAATCAAAAAGAGTGTTGAGGGGATACATAGAGCCTGTTCTTTTCTATGGATGTGAAACTTTGACAATGGGCAGTCAAGCTGAAAAGCATCTGATGGCTGCAGAAATGTGGTTTCTGAGGAAAATGCAAAGATAACCATGGACAGATAGAAAAACCAATGACCAAGTACTACAGGAGACAAATTAAAATCGTAGATTGATTAGAGAAATTAGACGTAGACAGTCAAAATATTTTGAACATGTTATGAGAAGAAATGGATTGGAGAACTTAGTGACAACTGGCAAGATCGAAGGGAACAGACCAAGAGGAAGACCGAGAGGAAACTACCTGGATGGCTTGGCCACATGGCATGGACGAGACAGGAACACTGAGCTGATCCATGACTCTGGTGATCGAGTGAAATGGCGAGCCATGACCGCCCACGCTTTCCGGCATGGCACATGATTGATTGATTGAATGTTACAGACAGAATCTTAGAAAATCGTGGGCAAACAACAAACAAGCAACAACAATACTGAAATGTTACACGATCTGAACCGTGACATTCAAAACACACACACACACACACACACACACACACATATATATATATATATATATATATATATATATATATATATATATATATATATATATATATACATACACACACACACACTCACACACTGGCTGATACACAGTTCATATCTGGGAATCTAAAAGACTGTGGTCAGTCAGGACATCGCTGTCAACATCAGCATCTTTCAGCTGACTGTTGATTTCTTGGAAAGATTACGCTCAGTAGTTTGCCATTGCTTTCTGATCGACCGACTCACAAATCCTGTAAGTTACCGACGCGGCTGGAACCGCTACCGATTCTCGCGCACGTCACGTTACTCACGAGAGTATACGGGATTATGGAGAAAGTCGCTAAGTCCTGAGCCAGGCAGACCGGCTGAAACAAGATTGACATTACAAATAGTATCACAATGTTTGAAGTATGAATAAATCACATATATGCATGTAAAGTAACTGTGATGAAGTTTATGTATCACATACCACACACCTCCCGTGTTGTATCATACTTGACCGATATTCCCCTTGCTACACAGGAATGCAAACACAGAAGTTGTATGTATTGTATATGTAACTGCTATCTCGAGCATGGTCCAACATTTACTCTCTCCAAACAACGATAGCATATGTTGTATTTTACATTAACTATCTCCACACAGTGATAGAATATGTTGTATTTTACATTCACTGTCTCCACACAACGATAATATGTGTTGTATTTTACATTCACTATCGCCACACAACGATAATATTTGTTGTATTTTTCATTCACTATCTCCACACAACGATAGCATGTGTTGTATTTTACATTCACTATCTCCACACAACGATAGCATGTGTTGTATTTTACATTCACTATCTCCACAAAACGATAGCATGTGTTGTATTTTACATTCACTATCTCCACACAACGATAGCATGTGTTGTATTTTACATTCACTATCTCCACACAACGATAGCATGTGTTGTATTTTACATTCACTACCTCCACACAACGATAATATTTGTTATATTTTACATTCACTATCTCCACACAACGATAATATTTGTTGTATTTTTACATTCACTATCTCCACACAGCCGGCTTCGTGGCTTAGAGGTTATGACTTTTCTCCGTAATCTCGTATACTCTCGTAGGTAACGTGATGACGGTGAGAATCAGCAGTGGTTCGAATCGCATCGGTAACTTAAGGGGTATGTGAGCCGGCTGCTCAGAAAGCAATGGCAAACTACTGAGCGTAATCTTGCCAAGAAATCAACATACAGCTGAAAGATGCTGATATTGACAGCGATGTCCTGTAAAGCATATGCAACAACAACAACAAAATAAATTTAAAAAAAATCTCCACACAGCGATATAACATGTGTTGTATTTTACATTCACTGTCTCCACACAACGATAGCATATGTTGTATTTTACATTCACTATCTCCACACGACGATAATATTTGTTGCATTTTACATTCACTCTCCGTAATCTCGTTTATCACGCAGAATCTCGTAGCGGTGCGAGAGCTGGAGGCGGTTCGACCACCGCTGGTAACTTGTGGGATACTGAGCCGGCCACTCAGAAAGCAATGGCAAGCTACTGAGCGTAATCTTGCCAAGAAATCAACAGACAGCTGAAAGATGCTGCTGTTGACAGCGATGTCCTGTAAAGGATATGCGAATTAAAAAAAAAAAAAATATCCACACAACAATAGCATTTGTCGTATTTCACATTCAACCAATAGGTGCGTGCACAACGAGGTTTGCTTACAGACTGGCTACTCATGTCCAGTCGACTTGCTCTACACTATTGTCACGTCTTCAAACCAAGTCTCTTGATGACACGGTAGTTTCAGTTTCAAAATCGACAATCCACCCATGTTCCGTGCTCTCGAAACATGCATGCACAATGCAGACTGTACATATAGCATTCTCTTTTTGCAGCAGACGTTGTGTCAACCTTCCTCAAATGTTCGCAAACCATCAGTACAAATGACACGACTACCTTTTTGCACGCATATGTGACTCAAATACCTTATTTAGAGTTTTGGCAATGTTCTTCAATCAAAGTAGGGCATTGAAACATGAGACCAAATTGAAGTAAGAATGCTTTCTACTGAAAATACTCGAGGGCTGAATACAGGAGTAATGAAAATATGGCGCCCGAAAGACTAACACACACTGGCGAGCAAGGAATAGGGCGGTTTAGATTTATGCTTTGCTGTATTGGGTTATGATTATGATGATGATATGCTTCCAGATCTCATTGGAAGACTGAGTACATTGAAATTATCGAGTAGTGTATGCACGGTGAATATTACTAATGTGTGATATTCTATGTAACATCCTGGTAAAACACATACATATGTATCACTCATATATTACAATGGCCATCGTCATGCACCAGCGTGTGTGGCCATGCTTCAATGGACACCCTTCTGTGCCAGTGCCGTGACACAAAATTGACCATCATAATCTGTCGCTGCCGTTCTCTGTCTCTCTTTCCACAAATCTTTCCAGTTGTCACAACATGTTCCAGTTTTTGTCTTCTTAAAATTGTGACGAAAGCCTGGCTGCACCCTCTCCTCACTCTTAGTACTCAGTATATTATAAAGATTATTTAATATATGTTGACATTAAGGTTAGGTTTACTTTGCATTTATAGTAATGGGGTAATTTAGTTTGGCTTACTTATCCTGGCCAACTACAACCAACAGACAACTGGGCCCGGAAACGGCCACTTGCTAATCCTAGTTCCACTTTCTGGCTCACTCGTCCGCTAGAAATCGCAGACAACGGTCACGGCCAAATGAGGTGTTTGAAAGGCGAACCTTTTAAAGTAGATTACTGAAATAGTAGATTACTGAAACCAGTAATAGTTATAACCAAATTTTATACTGAACAAGTGCCTCGACCCATAGTGAGGATCTGATTCTGGAGTGTTGTGGAATACCAGAGCAACTCACCAGCAGCATCAACTATCGTTGCAACCCAGCAACATAATATCTGTGTTGTGCATCAGCGACCCTGTGAAAGAACTGATTTGTGGGCCACTGGCGAATAGGGTGACCCGAAGAGGAACGACGGAGAGACTACCAGCTTCACTGTTGGAAACACCAATTGCAGCTATGTGCCCAAACACCTTCCTGGAGTCACAGCCATACTTTGCTTGACCTAGCACCATCCCGTCTCATGATTAATGAGACCTCGATCCGAGAACATTTAAAATAAAAATACTTCTCATCAGTTATTCTCCTTTTACGTTCCTTGTGGGAACTTGTAATTTCTATTTTCAATTATTAAACTTGTGATAAGCAGTGTTGTCGCTTATTGCTAAATAAGCAACCATAGTTAGTATCTTCATATCCAACATTTAATTAGATCACACAAGTGTGAGAGTAGGACGAAAGTTGAATCTTCATCTTTATCGACCTCTTTGTGCTGCATAGCTCAAGTCAAGTCTGGGGGATAATTTTGTTTCCACAGGATCATCGTGTCGCTGCTAAGTTTGCTGTCATCTTTGTGTGTATAGCTGTACAACTTTATCTGCAGTCCCGTGCTACTGTAAGAATAGTAGACTTCTTTTTCTGGGACAATTTGTCATATCCCTTTGTTTTCCGCGAGCCACTCGTCGGCTATTTCTTCAGTGGGGAGTCTTTCCTAGTGGTTAGGCTCATTGCCTTCTACTATACCTGTGAGACTTCTCTCAACAGTAGCTGATCACGCTACAATAATGGTGCCAAAGATTTAAGAATGTCTCTTTTTTATGCTTGTGATAAGTCGCATTTTATCTTTCGCCACCCCCCCCCCCCCCCACACACACACACACCTCCCTTCAAAACATCAATACAGCTCATTTTGGATGTCAATGAAATATTCAGTATTCTTCTATACAACCACATCCTCCAAAGATTCTTATGATTTTGTTGTTTTTTCGCTTGTGTACTAATTGTCCTGGATTCGCATCCACATGTTAGAAATTGGTCCATGTAACATGTTGTAATTGATTGTTTTACGCTCAATGATAAGGATCTATTTCATAAAGTAGCCTACACATCATCATCATCATCATCATCATCATCATCAAAGTAACTGCGTGCCCTGCCAGTCAGTTTAGACGTTAATGTCACCCAAGATCTCGGTTGTTGTTTTTTAAGCTGTGTATTAACCTGCATATTGATATTTCTTCAAGCCAACGTCTAGTCCATCCAGAAACTGCTTCTTGTCTCATTAATTTCTCCAGTTGTCAAAATGTTCTCCAATGACTCTTTTTTTTTCATTACACGACCAAAGAAAGCTGTTATTCTCTGTTTTATATATATATATATATTATCTGACCCGGCCCGGCTTCACCCAGTCCTTGGTGGGGAGCATCTAATTTAATTCATATAAGTAGTCATATAAGTTCCCGTTCCCGTTACCGACTATCTGTCTGTCTGTCTGTCTGTCTGTCTGTCTGTCTGTCTGTCTGTCTGTCTGTCTGTCTGTCTGTCTGTCTGTCTGTCTGTCTGTCTGTCTGTCTGTCTGTCTGTCTGTCTGACCCGGCCCGGCATCGCCCAGCCCCTTATGGGGAGCATCTCAATTAATTCATATAAGTAGTCATATAAGTTCCCATTCCCGACTGTCTGTCTGTCTGTCTGTCTGTCTGTCTGTCTGTCTGTCTGTCTGTCTGTCTGTCTGTCTGTCTGTCTGTCTGTCTGTCTGTCTGTCTGTCTGTCTGTCTGTCTGTCTGTCTGCCTGCCTGTCTGTCTAATCATTTATTGGTTGCAGTTAGAACAACCTTAGATAAACGAAGACCAACTTACAAAAAGCATTAGAAAGAGCACTTGAAAGATCTTTACATCTTCCCCTACAATTAACTTGGGTAAATGGAGCAGCGGCAGCAGCAGCAGAAGAAGAAGAAAAAGGAGGAGTAGGAGCTGGGAGGGGGAAGAGGGAGGTGGAGGAGGGAGGAGGAGGGAGGAGGAGGAGGGAGGAAGAGATAGGCGGAGAGAGGAGGAGGAGGGAAGAGGAGGGAGGAGGAAGGAGGAGGAGTAGTAGGGAGGAGGACAGATTAGGAGGAGGAGAGAGGAGGAGGAGGGAGGAGGAGGCAGGAGGAGGCAGGAGGAGGGAGGAGGAGGTGGGAGGAGGAGGGGGAGGAGGAAGAGGGAGGAGGAGGGAAGAGGGGGGAGGAGGGAGGAGGAGGAGGGAGGAAGAGAGGGAGGAAGAGGGAGGAGGAGGGAGGAGGAAGAGGGAGGAAGAGGGAGGAGGTGGGAGGAAGAGGGAGGAGAAGGAGGAGGAGGGAGGAGGGGGAGGACGTAGGAGGAGGAGGAGGGAGGAGGAGGAGGGAGCCTTGCCTCCGGTGGATTTACAGAGCGGTCTGCTTGGTTCGAGCCATGCTGAAGCTGAAACGACTTGCGCTAGATACTAACTAACTAACTAACTAACTAACTAACTAACTAACAGCCTTGTTTAAACTCTCCTCTTCTACCCTGGGGTGTAGATACACCTAACACAGTTGTTTGTCTTCTATCATGTGATGTAGGGGTCCTTACAGTCTTCTTTAGTCCTTCCTCTTCTACCCTGTGATGTAGAGTTCCTTACAGTCTTCTTTATACCTTCCTCTTCTACCCTGTGATGTAGAGTTCCTTACAGTCTTCTTTATACCTTCCTCTTCTACCCTGTGATGTAGAGGTTATTACAGTCTGCTTTAGTCCTTCCTCTTCTATCCTGGTATGCAGCTACCTTACATCATTGTTTAGTCTTTCCTCTTCTACCATGGTATGTAGAGATCCCTTACAGTCTTGCTTAGTCTTCTAGCCTGTATTTTATAGAGGAATCTTATAGTCTCGTTTAGTCTATCCTTTTCTATCCTTGGGTGAATGGATAACTTAGCAGCTTATTTTCACTTTCCTCTTCTACACCAAGTTGCAGACGTACCTTACAGTCTTGTTCAATATTTCCTCCTCTAACCTGCGGTGCATATGCACATTTTATTTCGTCTTGCCTCTTCCAACATGCGGACGTTTAAAGTCTTCCTGTAAGTGGCATGGTATATGCAGACTATAGAGTGTCCGCCTGTGACTTTAAATTCTCGGGTTCCTTGACGTGTGAATTACAATATTGCAAATAAGCAATGTGAAGATACCACGCATTTGTTTCATCTCAGTGTAGTAAATTACATGCCAAGCCTTCTCGGATACGTCTGAATAATCTAGAGGTGTGTACCTAAGGGAGTTTAAAAAGCAACATACAGCATTTTAAAGCTGAAACATAAAAAAAAAAAAAACACAGCTGTAATGGCAAAATGTTTATAGTAGAATGTCTTGTGAGTACACACCTCATGGACAGACACAAAAACCAATGAACAAGTCCTCCAATAAACAAATGAAAATCGTAAACTGATTAGAGACATTAGACGTAGACAGTCAACATTTTTTTTTTACCATGTTATGAGAAGAAAGGACTTGGAGAACTTGGTGACAACTGGCAATTTCGAAGGGAACAGACTAATGGGAAGATCAAGAATTAAATACCTGAATGGCTTGGCCACATGGCATGATCGGGAAAGAAACGCGGATCTGATCCACAAATCTGATGATCGAGTGAGATGGCAGAATATGATCGCCCACGCTTATCGGCATGGCACATGATGGATTGACATATCGTGTATAAGAATAACAAACCTTGTAGGAGGTTCAATAAATGATATAATAATATGACGTGTGTATTGATATGCCTCTATGCAGTTCAGGACATTCTAAAATTGTGGATGGGGGTGGTGGAGTGGTTGAATAATAAATACAAAATGATTAATAATAATCTACATCAACACAAAGGTAATGCTTAACATTGATATGGGGGAGGGGTGTCGTACGATGGGCAAGTGTTCAAGTCGCTTGCCTAGCGCTACGAAGGTCGTAGGTTCGCGTCATGACTGGGTCATTCGGTTCATAAGTGCAATAATTTATGAGCTTCTGAGGGCTATGGAGTGGGTGCTCTGTGAGATGCTATCTGCAGGCCGCCCGTGGAATAAAGACTGAGCAATGTGGGATAGAACTCAGTGCGATGAAGTCGTTACTCCTGACATTACCCTCCAATATTAAATGCTTAATGATGTAGAAGAAGGATTATTTGCTTACAAGATCCAACTAAAAATCCTTGAGCCGCAAAGGAGCCAAATAGGACGGCCAGAGTCAGAAAAGAGCCAATCTGTTGCAATGTATGAATATATACATTTGAAAACTTTTAAAGGCTATT
>OY992888.1:91450551-91538051 GCA_963921405.1 Cepaea hortensis
TATCACATTGTACTCTCGCTCTGCCAGCTACTTGGTACCGCTAATCAGATTAGCTTATCAGTCTGTATTGTACACAATGGACGAACATTTACTATTGCGTCTTCCACTCAACGATTAACACTGCAATAATTTATTGCAGTGTTTCCCAACTTTTTTGTGTGCTATGCCCCACCTAAGCCTTTCAAAATTCTCATCCCCCCCCCCCCCACCCCAACGTATGCATCATTTTTAATATTCAAAAATGTTCACTAAAGAAACTTGTATTTTTTTTAGAAGGGCTCACGGTTCCCATGGTGGCCAGAGCCCCCCCCCCCTCCCAGGTCCCTCGTCCCTGTGTGTCGGTTGTGCTGGGTGAAATTTTTTTTGTGGTGGGGGGGGGGGGGGGTTGGCGGTTACCCCAGACAAGCTGGTTCCCCCGCCTCCCCCTTGTTTGTGTGGATCCTTCGTTTCACTGTGAGCTATTGCCCACAGTGGTCCACCAGGCCCACATCTAAGGTGAAGATATGTGATGGGTTTTTATTTGATCATCCCGGCCCCAGACCAGACCATGCGCACTACTGGGGGGAGATCAGCAAATGCACCCGATCCTAGCCAAAGAACCGATAATCACTAGGAAATTATTGAGCAAAGAGAGTAAATAAATTTTCAAACATATAATAGAGAACATAAATTCAAGTACAAAATTATTTTAATGAAAGATTTTTCTATATTATTTTAATTATTAGTAATTATTTAAAATTAGTGAGATCCTTGCGCTTGATGCTTGCTGCAAAGAGATTTTATGTCAGGTTCCAATTTAGTTAACTTCAGTCTCAAGTCTGCCCGTTTTGTTATATCCAGCCGATTTCTTCCATTTTTGAATTTCCCCCATTAACAATCGATTTGCCCCCTTTGGGGCGTGGGCCCCACGTTGGGAAACACTGAATTAATGGATCATTTTATCACTCATGTTAGTTTACAACTGCACACTCACCACCTCGGAATATTCACAGAATGTCATTTGGAAATCATTTTATCATGTATTATATTAATGATATCCATCCATCCATCATGTGCCATGCCGGTAAGCGTGGGCGGTCATGTTCTGCCATCTCACTCGATCAACAGAGTCGTGGATCAGTTCCGTGTTTCTGTCTCGACCATGCCACAAGGCCAAGCCATCCAGATACTTGTTTCTAGGTCTTCCCCTTGGTCTGTTCCCCTCGATCTTACCAGTTGTCACCAAGTTCTCCAAATCATTTCTTCTCATAACATGCCCAAAACATTGTGACTGTCTACGTCTAATGTCTCTGATCAGTTTACGATCTTCATTTGTTTCTTGAAGGACTTGTTCATTGGTCTTTCTGGCTGTCTATGGTATTCTTTGCATTTTCCTCAGATATATTTAAAATGAATTGCATGCAGGTTGATTTCATGGGTCTTTCTAATCGAATACTGTATTGTCCGTTCTATTTGAGTCTACCAGATGACTTGTAAGACTGCTCTAGCGTGAATAACTTGTCGCTAAGTTCCCTCGTGCCCGAATGACGGGCTCCTCCTATCCCGACTGGGAACGACAACTCTGGCCATGAGCGTTCCTCTTTTGTCACTTACCAGCCGCATAACGGCCTCCTGGGTATGTCACGTATTTCTCTCTCACTATAGTTGGTTTTCAGCTGAACAGTTGTGTACTTTTCTGTAACACTTTACGTCTTTTCTTTCAGTCATAGTTACCTTATTTAGATACCCGACGTAGATTGTTAGATATTCATGTATTATAGGTAGGGCAAATTGTTTGGCATTCGTGAATAAGAGATAATATAAATCGGTTGACATTTCTGTGTTAGAGATTATATATACTGTATGACATTTTGTATTCTTAGAGATATTGTTGATTGATGGAAATTCGTGTGTTATTGATGATATATAATGTTTAACACTATGTGTTAAAGATTACATAGATTATATGAAATTTTTCTTAGTTTGGGATAATAATGATTGTTGGACATTGGTGTGTTAGAAATAATATTGATTGTTGGACACTCATGTTCTAGAGATAATATACAATCTTTAATATTCCTATGTTAGGGATAACATAGAGTGTTGGATATTCACGTTCTAGAGATAATATAGATTGTTAAATTTTCGAGTATTAGATGAAATGGAGATTGTTGGAAATGCATATGTTAGGAATAATGCAGAATTTGTGACATTCGAATGTGAGAGAATGTGTTGTCATCTTACATTGTTTATATGTTCACAGCTTTATGGCAGTTCCACCCAATTTTATCATACCACTGAAAAGATACGGTTCTCTTGTTGCAGGTTGTGAAAAACATGGCCCTCTACTAGGTCCTGTGTTAGCATACCATGACAGGACACGGTTCTTTTATTGCAGGCTGTGAAAAAAAAAAACGGCGCTTTCAGAGCTTCTGTATTATCATACCGCTGAAAAGACACTGTTCTCTTGTTACAGGCTGTGAAAAACATGGCGCTCTCATAGCTCCCGTGTTAGCATAATACTGTCAGGACATGGTTATCTTGATGAAAGCTGTGAAAAACATGGCGCTCTCGTAGCTCCCGTGATAACATAAACTGATAGGACACGGTTATTTAATTGCAGGCTGTGGAAAAAAAAAAACAGCGCTGTCGTAGCTCCCGTATTATCAATCCACTGAAAAGACACGCTCCCCTTGTTGAAAGCTGAGAAAAACATGGCGCTCTCGTAACTCCCGTGTTAGCATACCAGTGACAGGACACGGTTCTCTTGTTGAAAGCTGAGAAAAACATGGCGCTCTCGTAACTCCCGTGTTAGCATACCAGTGACAGAACACGGTTCTCTTGTTGAAAGCTGAGAAAAACATGGCGCTCTCGTAACTCCCGTGTTAGCATACCACTGACAGGACACGGTTCTCTTGTTGAAAGCTGTGAAAAACATGGCGCTCTCTTAGATCCCTTGTTAGCATACCAGTGACAGGACACGGTTCTCTTGTGGAAAGCTGTGAAAAACATGGCGCTCTCGTAGCTCCCTTGTTAGCATACCAGTGAGAGGACACGGTTCTCTTGTTGAAAGCTGTGAAAAACATGGCGCTCTCGTAGCTCCCTTGTTAGCATACCAGTGACAGGACACGGTTCTCTTGTTGAAAGCTGTGAAAAACATGGCGCTCTCGTAACTCCCGTGTTAGCATACCAGTGACAGGACACGGTTCTCTTGTTGAAAGCTGTGAAAAACATGGCGCTCTCGTAGATCCCTTGTTAGCATACCAGTGACAGGACACGGTTCTCTTGTTGAAAGCTGTGAAAAACATGGCGCTCTCGTAGCTCCCTTGTTAGCATACCAGTGAGAGGACACGGTTCTCTTGTTGAAAGCTGTGAAAAACATGGCGCTCTCGTAGCTCCCTTGTTAGCATACCAGTGACAGGACACGGTTCTCTTGTTGAAAGCTGTGAAAAACATGGCGCTCTCGTAACTCCCGTGTTAGCATACCAGTGACAGGACACGGTTCTCTTGTTGAAAGCTGAGAAAAACATGGCGCTCTCGTAGCTCCCTTGTTAGCATACCAGTGACAGGACACGGTTCTCTTGTTGAAAGCTGAGAAAAACATGGTGCTCTCGTAACTCCCTTGTTAGCATACCAGTGACAGGACACGGTTCTCTTGTTGAAAGCTGTGAAAAACATGGCGCTCTCGTAGCTCCCTTGTTAGCATACCAGTGAGAGGACACGGTTCTCTTGTTGAAAGCTGTGAAAAACATGGCGCTCTCGTAGCTCCCTTGTTAGCATACCAGTGACAGGACACGGTTCTCTTGTTGAAAGCTGTGAAAAACATGGCGCTCTCGTAGCTCCCTTGTTAGCATACCAGTGACAGGACACGGTTCTCTTGTTGACAGCTGTGAAAAACATGGCGCTCTCGTAGCTCCCTTGTTAGCATACCAGTGACAGGACACGGTTCTCCTGTTGAAAGCTGTGAAAAACATGGCGCTCTCGTAGCTCCCTTGTTAGCATACCAGTGACAGGACACGGTTCTCTTGTTGACAGCTGTGAAAAACATGGCGCTCTCGTAACTCCCGTGTTAGCATACCAGTGACAGGACACGGTTCTCTTGTTGACAGCTGTGAAAAACATGGCGCTCTCGTAACTCCCGTGTTAGCATACCAGTGACAGAACACGGTTCTCTTGTTGAAAGCTGTGAAAAACATGGCGCTCTCGTAGCTCCCTTGTTAGCATACCAGTGACAGGACACTTTCCCTGAAGAGCATGTCTTGTCCATGTCTTGTGCATTGATAGCACATCTGTCGGTGATTTTATCCCATGACTTCTTCACCCAAGTCACGACCTCCAGTAAATTAGGCTTCACAAACTTTCCAAGCTGATTTCTCTCCATTCTGATCTCAATGTAGTCGTTGATTTCTATGAGGCAAATGTTCCTTAATTGGCTTGTTTATTGCATTATCAAGAGTCTGGAGATAAGAATTCATTCCTGCGGGAATCATTATTTGATCTATTCTTCTCTCTGCGAGGAAGTTCTACGTGTCTTTAGCGTGGAGAGTGCTGGCTGAATCCTGTACTACAAGAACTCATTTACCACCTAGCAAGACAAGAGCCAGCATCAGATCAACCCAAGTCCTTATAACTGATTGTGTACACCAGACTTTGTCGGTTTCAAGAACATACATGCCTGACACACATTCAGGTGTATCTGTCTTGAACTTAGTGATGATTAGAGGTGGGGCTTTCTTTCCATCCAGATAAAATGTCAAAATACAGGTCACACGTACGACTTTGTAGCTTGTGGAGGAAATGACAAACAGACAAGATCAACAGACAAGATAATCAAGCTGCTGGACAACGAGCTGGAAAGAAACAGCATCTACCAGCTTCGCAAAACACCTGATGGAGTAGTGGTCTCCATCAACAAAAACCCAAAGACCACAGCACTTATGCAGAAAATCGCTCAAGGAGAGAAGGCCGACATCAAGCTACCCCACGGCATCACAATACAAGCAACCAGACACAGCATGATGAAACGATGGCTCATTAAACGAGTCAAGACCCATCTCACAAACGACCAGATCAGGGAGATGCTGACAAGGGAGAACAAGAAACTCAAGATCACCAGTGCCGAGAGGATCATCGGAAAGAACAATATCCACTCCACAGTTATCATAGTAACATAGCAGGACCGAGCGATCCCTTAATACATCAGATGGGACAAAAGAGACCACGTTTCAGAGCACTACATACTGAGAGTGCTGCAGTGCTCTAAGTGAGAGAAGTTTTGGTACACCCGTGCCACCTGGAAAAGTGAGGTTGAGGTTTGCATATACTGCGCTGGACCTCATCCATACAGTCAGTGCCAGCATGCAAAGATCGACTTCAGGAAACCTAACACTAACAGAAAATGCGCCAACTGCCTTGGCAACCACGGCGCCATGTACCTCGGCTGCCCCTGCCACCAAGACACCAAGGAAGCTATGGAGATCGCCATAAAAACTAACCTGCCCTATAAAGAGGCTAGGAGGCAGTACGAGGCCACCAATCGACTCACATAAAGTGACAATGCGCAACTTGAAGGCCAACTGAAGGACCTGCGATCAAAGTTCAACAGCATGGAGGAAGAAACATAAAAGACGCAAGAGACTCAGATAACAGTTTTATTTTCAAAGGGTTAAGAATTGGGCACGCAGGCCCGTCTAACATTCTGCCCTTCTATCACTCTCTTTCATACATTATTTCATTCACACATCATTCAAGGCTAACAGAGAACAGCAACAATATAAAAGATATGCATTATAAAGGCTTGGGCAAAATGCGAACATCAAAACTACACGACACAGTAATACTAGATAATGGTCTGACACTTGTTATTAGCCATGTGGAATATACTGGCCTACCAAAAGGGGACTGGCTGTTATACTAGGGTTTTGTTATTATTATTATTATCTCTATTATTAAGGGGGAAGTTAATCCGTACTGAGATAGTGTTCGAGTAATTTGCGATTATATGAACAGGGATTGGTGATGTCTTTGATTTCTTGTGGAAGATTGTTCCACAGCTGAGCTTCAGAGTACGTTAAGCTTGTTTTGTATAAGACAATCGTAGGCTTCGGAATGTGTAATATAGTTAAACGTTTACTGTGTCTAGCATTATATTTAAACAATGGCCAAAGTTAATTTGGGGCATTCCGATGCAGGATTTTGTGAATTAGTTTAGCTTTATTGAAAAGCAGGCGTTTTTGGAGTGGTAGTAACTGAAGGCGTTTATACAGGCTAGGGTTGTCAGATAAATTTTTGCTATAAATTAGACTCATGGCCCGTTTCTGGAGTGAGTAAAGTCGCTTGGTGTTTGAATTAGAACAACCGTCCCAGATTGTAGAGCAGTAGTCAACGTGTGTCTGTATATGAGAAGTATAGAATAGTTTCCTTGTGTCCTCATCAAGGAAGTTTTTAATCTTGGCGAGTTGGTAGACTTTTTTCGCTGTTTGTTTAATGAGCGCTTGAACGTGGGAATTAAAGGTTAGGTTTCTATCAATGATTAGGCCTAATGTTTTGTGCTCAATTACACTTTCTACTGGCATGTTATCCATGTGAAGTTGAAGTGATGTGTGTGAGCTTAGAGTTTCAAGTCTTTGTCTAGTTGTTAATAACATTCATTTTGTTTTAGTGATGTTAATTTGCATACGGTTTGAATAGCTCCACATAACTACATTATTTGTAAAGACGACTCCAGTAAAATACAGTTTTCAGCGTTTGTGTACACTGTACAGTCGTCTGCAAATAGATCGCAGGACGACGAAACATGCAAAGGTAGATCGTTAATATATATGGCAAATAATGGAGGGCCAAGAATAGAGCCTTGCGATACTCCAATATTGAAGGTAGTGGTTTGAGACAGAGATTTATTATGTGATACTACTTGCTTTCTGTTTGATAGAAAAGATGATATTAGAGTGACTACATTAGGGCCAGTTTTCATTGTCTCAAGTTTTTTAATTAAAATAACATGGTCTATCATATCAAATGCTTTCTTGAAATCAATAAACACAGTTCCACATAGACTGTTGTTGTTTATATTCTGGTGCCAATTTTCTATCATGTTTGTTAGGGCCGTGTGGCAAGAATATTTTGGTCGAAATCCTGATTGGCTGTCAACAATTAGCTTGTTGCGAACTAAATACCGTAATGTTACTTTATGGATGTGTTATTCTAGTGGCTTAGATAGTGATGATAGTAAGGAAATGGGTCTGTAATTGTTCGGGAGACCATTGTCCAATGAACCAGATTTAAGAAGAGGGTACACTTTAACGATTTTGAGAGCTGATGGAAAGTGGCCTATGGTGAGACACTGATTATATACATAGGTTAGTAATATACAGATCACTGGCGCAGCACAACGGAGAATCTGTTTGCTGATTCCATCTAACCAAGATGAGGTTGTGTTTTTTAGGTTACTGAGGTAAGTGAATACTTCAGTGATTGTCATTAGCGGTATGTCGGAAAGAATATCGCGGGAGCATCTATTCTCGCAAAACGATGACAGTAAAGATAAGTTGCAAGGAGAATTAGGTATTGAAGCCTTCAACTGGTCTATGTCAGTTTGAAAAAAATTACTGAATTGGTCGCATGTAATATGATTTGATGGTAAAGAATTTCGGAAGTTATACTTGTTTGTCAAGGTGTTAATTGCCTTCCATATATCCTTACTATTTGTTTTATCCATTACTAAGTTCTTTTCCCGTCGTATGGTATATTGAACTTTATTTCTAAGAGTACGGTATGCACTGAGATCCCGCTTTGTATGTGCTTTATCTCTGTCTCTCATAATTTCAAGTATTTCCTAGGTGATCCAAGGTGGCTTGACGTGGTGTTTTACTCGAACTTCCTTGATTGGCACATGTCTATCAAAAACATCAATAAAGGTTTTCATACAGAATTCCAGAGCATCATCCGGGTCAGGAAGCTGATAAACATTGTCTAGAGGTGAACTGAGCAAGTCCTATAAAATGCGTTTTGGTTGAAATTTTTGTAATTTCTATATTTTACACTTATGTGTTTATGTTTAGGAGTTTTAATTCCTTTTTTAGACCACGTTCAGCATATTGGGTAGTGATCGCTCATTGCACAATTGGGTACGGTGCATTCTATGATGTTGTCTGAGCAAGTTACATAAATGTGATCTATGACTGTTGAAGATGACTTTGTTACTCTAGTAGCTTCTTGTACTATTTGTTGGAAATTCTATGATGCAATTATATTTCCCCATATTATGTTGGATTTGTTGGTGTCAATGTTAAAGTCTCCAATAAGTATAATTTCCTTCCCGGAAGCGAAAACCATATCCATCATGGTAGTGAAGTTTTCGTACCAGACGTGTCCAGCACTGGGATTTCGATAGAGGTAGCCAATTATCAGGGGTGTGCGGTTTTGAAGTTTTAGCTCTAACCAAATACATTCTATTTCGCAAGTTTCAAAGTCTAGCCTACGGTGAGCATTTAGTAAATTAGAAACATAGGCTACTATGCCTGTCTCTTGTTTCCTACAGGTATCCCTTCTAAAAACTGTGTACCCTTTAATAGAGATGTCCTCATCTGAAATGTTATCATTAAGCCTACTTTCACTAAGGCCGAATAAATGAAAATTTTGATTAAGAATAGAAGATAACTCTGGTAGCTTGTTAAATAAGCTGCAAATGTTTAAGTGTGTAAGGCGTATTCCTGACTTATTGAGCCAGTGTTGCCACTTCTCAGACATTTCGTCCATGAAGAAAGTGTAAATTAGTCAAAATTAAGCAAAAATACAAGATCATAAAAATTCACAAATACATTAGCTTACAAAATATAAGTAATACAAATCGATATGTAAATGACAATAATATAACGATATAACTAATTAGACCAACAAATATAATGCAAACACAGAATAAAACGAATTAAAGAACATAAAAACAAATAATTAACCTGAAAAAAAAAACTACTTCACAAGCTAAATAACCAGATGTTATCCAAAAGAATGAATAAATGACCATCCAATTCAATGTTTCTGTTTAAAGTGGAGTATCCCACACGGGAATAAAACGTTAAACAGTACCGTAAGGAAGAGCAGTGAAGACCCCCTCACTCACAGTAAACACAATTAAAAGTATTATAAAAGCTATACAGCTAAGTACTATCAATTAATATAAAGTCAAAACAAGTCAATGTTTGTAGTTACTTATAACCTAATACGTTACTAGATCAAGTAATAACCAAATATGCAGATAAGCGTTATAGGAGAGGCGCTTTCTTGTACTGAGATCCGGTGTAGCTTTGTGCTAAGTTACTAGTAAATACCAGGTTGTGTTGGTTGTTGGTATAGCGACATTATAAGTGCTTGACGAAGTGTAGCTGGGCTATACCGTGTGAGGTCAACCATTCTGGGTTACAATGAAATGGGTACTGATGATGTCTCATGGGTATGTAATGACTACCAACTAGAGCCTCTGCTTGGTGGCTAACAGGAGGTTGTGGTAGCACGTCGTTGTTGCTGAGATATGGTTCCTTTCTGGGGAGAATAGGAAAAATATCTTCGTAATTATTACCCTCCTGTGTGAAAGACGACGTATTTAACGGACTTGGTGTGGGGGTAGTGTCCCGCCTGTCTTGGATTTCAGGTGCAATGGTTATGAGTGGTCTGCACACTTCTGGCCTATTGGTACTTGATGTGACGGGAGTATGTCGTCTGGCTTGAGTTTCAGGAGTAGCTAAAAGTGTCCGGCGCGATCCCATATTGGATGTATGGTGTGTCCGTTCTGGATTTTTTATATTCTTGGCGAGCAAACTGGTGCCCAATGTAGACAAATGTATTTGATCCTTATAAAGACTCTTTTTTGGTGCACCAGCCTGTGAAGTGAATGATGCTGTGTTGTTGATGAATTGTATCTTGTTTTGAGAACAGAACTTCTGCAAAATGTTGTTATTTATGTCAGCTAGACCAGCTCTGGTGTCCATAACTCGGTGATATGATGGAGGAGAAGAAAATGGATGAGTTAGGAAAAGTGTGGCGTAATCCGTTCAAGAGTGCCAGCAGTTGAGACCCTGTGATTTGTTGGTTGTTCATGGTGTCGGTGATACCAATATGTACGCTTGCCCTTCTAACGCTATGATTAACAGCCAACCTGCTAATCTTGTCTGTTAGCCGGTCTACACCAGCCCCAGGCAGTGGGATTATTGAAACAATGTCTTTGTCTGAAGTGGCCATCCTGTCGCTGTATAAACCTTTCATTAAGGAATCGCCTAGTATAGTATGTGTACAGTCAGGTCGTGCTTTCTGTACATGTTGGTTGTCAGCACGTCTCCCCCGTTGTTTTATCCATTTCTGATTATCAGCAGTCTTGAAGTACTTCGAACCTATTGCTTATTTTGACGTCAATGGGGTAGACTGCTTGTTGTTGTTTATCTTCGTCTGCGCTTGAGTTGTTTGTTGTTGTTTATCTTCATCTGCGCGTTGAGGTGTTTTCATAGTGGTTATCTGTTCTGGGTGGGATTGAGCTTCCCCAAGATTTCCCAAGGATGAAGCGGTTGCTTGGGAATTACATGCTTCTTCGGTTTGGTCGGTAGAGGACACATTCTGTAAGATTTGAACTGTATTTCTCAGCAGCAAATTTTCATCTCGCAGAAGTGCGACTTCTGTCTTGAGAGCATTGTAATCACTGCTTATCTTGTTGTTTGCTTCAATGTTAGTTGAAACAGTGACAACGAGCGCCTTTAGTGATTGTTCTAGTTCCTCAATGCTCTGTTTACAGTCGCACGAATGTCCTTTGATAGTTAAGATGCTATTGTTATCTGAGGCAGGTACTTCTTCAACAATGTCAACATTGGGTTCTATGTTGTTTTGGATACGCTCCATTGGGTATTCAATGGCCAAGAGCACTGGTGGGTTGGCAGACCTCGTGTTGATGTTGTCATGTACACTCATCGTTTGAGTTAATTGACGAACATTGTTAGCTGGTGTGCTGTCGACAGCTGTAGTTGTGGGCTACGTAGATTCGGTGAATGCCTGTGTCGAGTTTTCAAGTTCAACAAAATCTACTTTTAGCCAAGAATTAATGTTTTCAATACTGCCCTGTGTCATGAGCTTGCTCTTACTGTGGTACAAGTGTATTGTAATCGCTGGCGTCGTAATCAGTGCCTCAACGTGGGCACTGCGCTTATCTTGCATGTGTTCAATTTGTTCAAGCCTGTAGTAGTTGAGTAGGCAAGTTCGGAATGCCTCATAATGGAGTGTGTTGTTGAAGGAAACAGTAACACACTGTCCTGAGTTGGTGTGTTTGACGACTAGGCCGATGGGATTCATGTACTTGGATAGTTTGTTCTTCATGGCCCTCTCTTTGTTTAGTGTGTACGTTTTATTGGCAGCCGATCGTAAAACTGAGCGAGTCCTTTCACCATTCACTTCCAATACGGAGCACTCTCCTTCCTTCCCCTGACATTATTGCATAATATTACGAATAACTAAACTTGAAGAATGCAGCAATCGCATTGTTATCTAACCACGCCGCGGGCAATTTGAGGTCCAGTAGTTGTTTCTGACACGCCTCGTGCACTTGATAGGTTAAAATTTAATAGTGTTCAACTATCACTCGAAATGAATATTATATATAACACACATTTTTGCGATAATCAACACTTGTATTAATCTAAAAACTATTTAACCACATCCACAGAATCACAACGAGCACATTGATATAAAAAATCCATGATAGGTGATTCAGCTTGCAGTAATAGGCTATCAAGCATGGAAGTAGAAAAAGACAAGACGCAGGAAACACAGTTAACTGCCGGTCAACGCACCCTGGATGAAATAAAGCAAATTCAGCAGAAGATTGAGCAAGATGTCGCTCGAATGGCTGATATAAAGGCTGAGACTAAAGAACAGCTATAAAGAATACAAGATTTAAAAGAAAGGACAGAAGAGATGCTGCATGAAATATTAGCACTGCTCAAGACCCAGACAGCCACACTGGAACTAGAAGATCCAAGAACACAGAGGGAAGAAGAAGCAACAGAGGAAGGACTTTATAACTCACCACCAAGATCCGACTGGCGAACACCGAGAAGATTCGAAGGCAACTCACGACGGGGTAATAGGAGGAACACCAGGAGAGACGACAATTGGTAAAGCTCTCTGAAGAAAACAGCACCATAAGACGGGGTTGGGCTACAATTACCCCGGGCCTCAACAAGTGCGCGACTCTGTCCAGACATGAAAAACCTCATCAAGAAGGTAACGAACGCAGTCAACCAATCAGAAGCCGGGAATCTGAAACAAGCAGCCCATAGTACGAAAGACAAACTACAAGCTACACCATAAACACCCCTACATAGCCAAGTCGAAGGCTGAAAGGTGTACTCGTACCAAAAATTGGATTGTTTTGGATTGGATATATATATTTTATATATTATATATATATATATATATATATATATATATATATATATATATATATATATATATATATATATATATATATATATATATATATCCTTCACTTCATGCGCCATGCCGATAAGCGTGTGCGGTCATGATTTACATTTCAATCGATCACCAGAGTCGTCGATCTGCTCAGAGTTTCTGTCTCGACCATGCTATCTGGCCAAGCCATCCGGGTAATTACTTCTCGGTCTTCCCATTATTCTCTTCCCCGCAATCCTTCCTGTTTTCACCAAGTTTTGTAATTTATTTCGTCTCATAACATGCCCACAAATTTTGAATGTCTACGTCTAATTTCTCTTAACTAGTTTACGAGTTTCATTTGTTTCGTGTAGGATTGGTGATAGGTTTTTCTGTCTGTTCATGGTATTCTTTGCATTGTCTTCAGAAACCACATTTCCACAGACATCAGATGTTTTACAGCTTGTTTGGTCATTGTCCACGCTTCACATCCTTACAAAGTACTGGTTCTACGAAACACCTCAACACTCTTTATCTCGGTGCAATTGACATCATTTTATTGGTCATCATGTTTTCTGCTTTGAAAAAGGCCGTCTTCGCTATCGCATTCTTGTTCTAATGTCTTCAGAGCATCTCACATCAGATTTTATGACTGGTCGGAGATAATTGTACCGATTCACTTGTGTTAGAATATCATCATTTACTTGTATATCACAATGTGGTATTTCCTTCGTTCTAGTGACGACCATAATCTGTGTCTTCTTACAATTCAATTCTAACCCTAGTTGTTCACGGCTTGCAACAACCACATCTACTAAATGATGCAGATCCTGCTCATTGTCTGCAATCAATACTGCTGTACCATCTGCATATCTATAATTATTCATGTTTCGTCCCCCATTGATAATTACTTTCAAATCTTTTATATTTCTGAACATATTTTCACTGTACAGGAAAAAATGATCTGGAAATATTCACATCTATCTTAATATGCTGATACTGACCTTCTTCATTATCTTCAATCTCAGAAGGCTGAAAGCTAAAACCAGAACTAACAGCGACTCCGTCGGAGAGCTGCTGTTTGCTCCATATGCCAACTGAGAGGCAGATATGCAACACGATTTTTCAGCTTTCTCACATGCCTGTGCCAACTTTGGGCTCAATATCAACTTGGAGAAGACTAGTTATGTACAAGGGAATAATCACACCGTGACGAATATCAAAGTGAATGGTCATGGTCTATGTGTTGTGGACAAATTCACAAGCTGGCACAACTGACGACGAAGTGAATGCAAGAATCTTCAAGACCAGTGCGGCTTTTGGCAGACTGTACAAGAATGTATGGGAAAGAAATGGAATAAGCCTGCAAACAACGCTGAAAGTCTACAAAATAGATGTATTATTCACACTGCTATATGCATGTGAATACTGGACTTTTTATCAACGACCCGCTAGGAAATTAAACCACTTCCACACATTCTGCCGTAGGAAGCTATTGACGATTAAATGGCAAGACAAGTTCCCAGACACTGAAGTCCTAGAAAGAGCGTCCATGCCCAGTATCCACACACTACTAATGAAGAATCAGATCCGCTTGGTTGGTCACTTGACTCGCATGCCAGATCACAGGCTTCCTAACCGATTGTTTTGTTTTTTTTTTTCTTTTACGGCGAGCTTCGTTGTGGTAAATGCTCCCAAGGCGGCCAGAGGAAACGCTTTAAAGATACTGAAAATCTCACTGAAAGATTTTGGAATTCCTCATGACACCTGTGAGACTGCTGTCAAAGACCGAAATTCGTGGCGTACATCATTATGCAAGGATGCAGTCACGTGTGAATCAATCAGGACTGCAAGAGCTGTGAAGAAAAGGCTGGACAGAAAAACAACTGCTCGCAACCCCTCTCCTGGAACGTCAAGCATTCTTTGTCCACATTGTCAAAGAACATATCGTGCCAAAATAGGCATTATTAGCCATCTTAGAACTCACGGCTCCATACTTTCAACCCCACAGGATGAAATGAATGGTTATCATCATTCTTGATGGACAAACAACAAAAACAACATATATACCATTATCATCATCATCATCATCATCATCATCATCAAGTACCCTGCCAGCTGGCGTAGGCGGCCATGGCTCTCCAGAGATCTCGGTCTTTGGTGTTCTGGATCAACTCTGCTGATGGTATTCCTCCATGCCACTGTCTCAATCCATCCAACATCATTTATTTTGGCCTAACTTTACCTCTCTTCTCCTCGATCTTTCCAGTTGTTCTCTAATGCCTCTCTTCTCATCACATGACCGAAGGAAGCGGTGTGTCTCTTTCTTATTGTTGTATATCCATCCATCATGTGCCATGCCGGTAAGCGTGGGCGGTCATGTTCTGCCATCTCACTCTATCAACAGAGTCGTGGATCAGTTCCGTGTTTCTGTCTCGACCATGCCACAAGGTATATACTGTTCTAGTTTCATTATCCTGTTTCAGGCAGGCGTTGTTAGTTACTCTGGCAGTCAAAGTAATTCGCAACATTCGTATCAGGAACCACTTCTATGTATGTTGTTTCTTATTTCTTCTTAATTTATTCTTTTACATTCAAAGATTCACTGCCATGCAGCAAAACAACTAACATACGCCTTGAGATTATAACAAGCTGGTAGACAGAAATATACACAATAAACATAGGCCTGGATGTTGTATCAATCTGATAGACAGACAGATACACATTATACATAGGCCTGGAGGTTGTAACTAACTGGTAGACAGAAAGATACACATTAAACATACGCCTTGAGGTTGTAACAAGCTGGTAGACAGGAAGATACACATTAAACATACACCTGGAGGTTGTAGCAAGCTGGCAGACAACGCGGACATCAGTATGACTGTATGTCCACGTGTCCGTATGTTTATCTGTATGTCTGTATTTTTGTGGGGCATCAAGACGCACAATAATTCTCCAAGTTGTACAAGATAACGTCACGTGAACTGGCACTTCTCTACAACATCAACAACAACGGCAACAGTGGCAGCTTCAGAAATAGTAACAAAAATAGTATCAACAAAGTATAGCAAATTTAATTTACACAACATCAATATGGCCGGCTTCCTGGCCTAGAGGTTAGCGACTTTTCTCCGTAATCTCGTATACTCTCGTAGGTAACGTGACGACGGTGAGAATCAGTGATTCGAATCGCGTCGGTAACTTACGGGGTATGTGAGCCGGCCGCTCAGAAAGCAATGGCAAACTACAGAGCGTAATCTTGCCAAGAAATCAACAATCAGCTGAAAGATGCTGATGTTGACAGCGATGTCTTGTAAAGGATATGCAAACAAATTTTTAACATCATAATACACAACAAATATAGCAACAATTATATAAACAACAAAAAGTTTAGTTTAGTCGTTGGATCAACATCACGGCACACGGTTTAACCCATAAAGGCTCCGTTTTCCTCCTAACTCAAACCTGAGTCTGGAGAAACTCAGCTCAATGCACGAACTCCGTTGCATCGGCGAGGATCCTGGAATACTTTGGGTAGATGTTTAACCCGGCAGCGCCGTTAGGCTACTCTTTTTCGATTTCCAACTGCCAAGGGATTTTTTACGTGCGCAACAATACACACGGGCGTCCGATTTCACTACCCAGAGACCAATTGGACGTGGATTTTTGAAAAAATGAATCCCAGTCCTCACCGGGGCCTGAACCCGAGACCTCCAGCACTCGAGGCGGACACCATACCTCGAGACCCCCATAAACAACAAAAAGAACGACAACAATAATCAAAACAAATATAATAACAAACATAAACAGCAACACAACAACACCAAACATACCGAACAACAACATAAGAACAACAATTACCACAACAATATCAGCCAATCTGTTCTTTCTGTTTTGTTCAAGTAACTGTTTGTTATAGTTGTGACAACCTTGTTATTGTTGTAGATTAGTTTATTGTACGTGTAGTAGTTAATTGTGTAGCTTTCGCTGTGTATATTTGTTATTGTTATTCTTTATCGTTTCTTGTTGTTGCTGCTATTGTTGTATTTACTCACAAGATTTACAACTAGTTTGTAGTTCATTTGAATACTTTTATAATTAGTTTCAAGCGTTTATTCGTTATTTAACATAAAACAAACACACAAATCAGAACTGAACATAAAAAAGTGGATAAAGTATCCTGTATTTCAGAAGCACTTCCGGTGTAATGGCGACGCGATGACTCGTTGTCTTGGGGGAGAAGCTGTTCAGTGTTTTTCTGTGGATTCCTTATGGAAATTCCCGTGAAATTCGTGTGGATAGTGTTTTTCCTTTGGATTATGTGATGTTATTTCGTGTTCGTTAATTGGAAGTGTTCAAAAGAAGCCACGGAAGGCAGGTGGTGGATGAAATTATGAGGGCAGCCGACAGATATTTGTTGGTTATGGTCTCGAGTTTCGCGACGGCAAGCTTTCTCTCTTTCGAGAGACACTGATTGCGGTCATCCGGCCAGTATGGTCACTGCCATAGAGGAAAGCAACGGCAAACTACCTCTTTGAAATTGCCTAGTTTATTATGATTCGCTTAAAGACTGATCATCGCAAGACAAGGACAGAGACATTAAAATTAGGAACATGGAACGTTAGGACGTTAAACAACGACGGAACATTAGAGAACATAACACAAGAAATTCAAAGAGAAAAAATTAATATATTAGGTATGTGCGAAACGAGATGGACAGGAGCAGGCATCAAGATACATAAAGATTTTAAGATTATTTATTCTGGAGGTGAGGATCGACATAGGGGAGTTGCAATAATTTTGAACCGGAAAACATCAACGTCTGTTCAGGGATATTGGGCCGTGTCGGACAGAGTACTACTAGTTAAATTGAGTGGCAGACCTTTTAACATAAATGTTATTCAAGTATATGCCCCAACAGGAGAGTCCAGTGAAGATAGTGTAGAGGAATTTTATAATGACATAGAGTCTGCCTTAAAGAAATGTAAAAATTCAGAAATAAACATTATAATAGGGGACTTCAATGCAAAAGTAGGAAATCAAGGGGATAGATACACAGTAGGAAACTATGGTTTAGGAGAGAGAAATGAAAGAGGATACAGACTAGTAGAGTGGGCAAAAGAAACAGGAAATGATTGTAGGAAACACCTGGTTCAAGCAACACCCTCGAAGATTATGGACCTGGAGGAGTCCTGATAGCAGGATTAGAAACCAGATTGATTACATTCTCATTAGCAGAAGATTTAGAAACGCCCTAACAGTAGCAAAAACAGTTCCCAGTGCTGATTGTTATAGTGACCACAGATTACTCACAGGAACATTGAGGATAAAGTTGAAGAAAGTCAAGTATACAACAGGGAACACTAAATATGATTTGTGTACATTGAGTAATGACAAGGAAATACAAAACAAATTCAACATAGAAGTACAGAACAGATTTGAAATATTGTCTGATCTAGAGATCCTATTCCAGGATGTGGATGATCAATGGGAAATGTTAAAGAATTCAATCAATATGGCTGCAGAAACAACTATTCCAAAATTAAAGAAGGTGGGTCGTAAGAAATGGATGACTGAGGAAATTTTACACTTAATGGAAACAAGAAGACTCAACAAAAATAATCCTGCCAAATATGAAGAAATTCACAGACAAGTCAGAATATTATGTAGGAAGGCAAAAGAATCATGGCTTGAGGAAAAGTGCTTAGAAATTGAAAAACAACACAACAGTCAAAATACCAAATTAGTGCACAAAAGGATTCAGGAACTTACTAATAAAAGAACAAGTACATCAACAGGCTGTCTAAGAACTAAAGATGGCAAAATCATAATAGAAAAAGATCAGATTCTACATGTATGGACAGATTATGTGAAAGACCTGTATAATGATAACAGAGAGGAACAGTATGCTATTAGATTTAATAATGAAGGACCAGCAATTTTAAAGATGGAGGTTCAAAATGTTCTTAAGCATATGAAAGCTGGCAAGGCCCCCGGTGCAGATAACATCACAACAGAAATGATTAAAGCTTTAGAAGAATTTGGACTAGAGCAAGTCACTAGACTGCTGAACACATTATATGATACTGGAGATATACCTTCTGAATTATGTAATTCTGTATTTATTGCAATCCCAAAGAAATCAGGAACCTTAGAATGTGATCAACATAGAACAATTAGTATAATGACTCACAAAGATTTTGTTACGAATTATCATGCAAAGAGTGAGGAAGGAAATACAACCTGAAATAGGGGAAGAACAATGTGGTTTTGTAGAAGGAAAGGGTACAGTAAATGCTGTGTATATGCTGCGAACAGTTATTGAACGTGCTTTAGAAGTAAACAAGGATATACATCTTTGCTTTATTGACTACACAAAGGCTTTTGATAGAGTAAGACATGTCAACATTGTGGATATGCTGGCAGATCTACAAATTGATGGGAAAGACATTAGACTTATAAAAAACATATATTGGAAACAACAAGCTGCCATAAGAATTGATAATGAAGTAGGACAATACCAACCTATTAAGAGAGGTGTTAGGCAGGGATGTGTAATGTCTCCAGATCTTTTTTCCTTATACAGTGAAAATATTTTCAGAAATGTAGAAGACCTAAATGGAATCAGCATTGGAGGACGAAACATAAATAACATTAGATATGCAGATGATACAGTATTGATTGCAGACAATGCACAGGATCTGCAACAATTAGTAGACGCTGTGGTTGTACACAGTGAGCAGCTGGGGTTGGAATTAAATTGTAGGAAGACACAGGTTATGGTCGTCACTAGGAAGAACGAAGTACCACAATGTAATATACAAGTAAATGGGAATATTCTTCAGCAAGTGAATCGGTTCAATTATCTCGGAACAGTCATAACATCTGATGGCAGATGCCTTGAAGAGATTAGAACAAGAATCGCCATTGCGAAGGTAGCCTTTAGCAAGATGAAAAACATTCTGACCAATAAAATGATGTCAATTGAAACGAGAAAAAGAGTGTTGAGGGGATACATAGAGCCTGTTCTTTTGTATGGATGTGAAACTTGGACAATGTGCAGTCAAGCTGAAAAACATCTGATGGCTGCAGAAATGTGGTTTCTGAGGAAAATGCAAAGAATACCATGGACAGATAGAAAAACCAATGACCAAGTACTACAAGAGACAAATGAAAATCGTGGATTGATTAGAGAAATTAGACGTAGACAGTCACAATTTTTTGGACATGTTATGAGAAGAAATGGACTGGAGAACTTGGTGACAGCTGGCAAGATCGAGGGGAACAGACCAAGAGGAAGACCGAGAGGAAAATACCTGGATGGCTTGGCCACATGGCATGGACGAGACAGGAACACTGAGCTGATCCACGACTCTGGTGATCGAGTGAAATGGCGAATCATGACCGCCCACGCTTTCCGGCATGGCACATGATTGATTGATTGATTTCAGAAGCATCTGTGACGTAGCATATTGGAAGTATATCACTAGACTAAAACTCTGAACCGTGCAGATACAGTTGTGACACAGGCTATACAGAAAACGCTGGCTGGATCATGGCACCGCCATAGGTATTTTAACAATCTGTAAGAGACAAACAGAAGTTACGAATATCTTCTCTTTTTCTCCTCCTCCTCCTTCTCCTCCTCCTCCTTCTCCTCCTCCCCTCCTTACCCTCCTCCCCTCCTCCTCCTTCTACTTCTTCTCTTCTTCTTCTCCTCCTCCTCCTTCTTCTTCTTCTTCTTCTTTTTCTTCTTCTTCTTCTTCTTCTTCTTCTTCTTCTTCTTCTTCTTCTTCTTCTTCTTCTTCTTCTTCTTCTTCTTCTTCTTCTTGTTTCATTCGGCGAGTCTGCTAATTAAACTGTGTGAATGTTTCATTCGTCCATTCAGCTAGTCAAACTGTGTGATTGTGTCATTCGTCCATTCTGCTAATCAAACTATGTGATTGCTTCATTCGTTCAGTCTGCTATTCATACTGTGTGATTGTTTCACTCGTCGAGTGTGCTATTCAAACGTTATGACTGTTTTATTCGTCGAGTTTGCTAGTCAAACTGTTGATTGTTTCATTCGTCGAGTCTGCTAGTCAAACTGTGTGATTGTGTCATTTGTTCATTCTGCTAGTCAAAATGTGTGATTACTTTTATTCTTCGAGTCTGCTAGTCAAACTGTGTGATTGTGTCATTTGTCGAGTCTACTAGTCAAACTGTGTGATTGTTTCATTCGTCCATTCTGCTAGTCAAACTCTGCCTCATCATCTTATCTCATCATGTTCCTCTTGTACCTTGCGATGTCTAGGTGAAGTATAAACACATACACACACACACACACACACACACACACACACACACACACACACACACAGAGGGAGAGAGAGAGAGAGAGAGAGAGAAAGAGAGAGAGAGAGTGACCTCTTATGGGCTTCATGTATCGATATTCCCATGGAGTCTGTTATTCCCTGCGTCCATCATTTACGTGGTTGGCCGCTTCCTCTGCTTCCCTCTGGTCTGTACATCATTGCTTGTTGTGGTATAATGTTGGTTGGTAACCTACTTGCATTGCCAAACCATTTGACTTGCTGCCTTATAATAAAAAAATCTAGTACAGCTATAACCCCCACTTTAGTCCTGATTTCTTCACTTCTGATCTTATCTCCTTCTGACACATTGAGTATTCTTCTCAGGAATCTCATTTCTGTTGTTGTAATGTGTTTTTTTTTTTTTTGGTTTCTATCCAGGTTTGGCATTGGTAACAAAGAGCTTGTATGAAAATTGTGTTGTAAAGTGTTTTCTTCGTAGTTATTGATAAATGTTTGGTTTGTAGTATTGGTGTAATTTGTCCAATGAGTTGGTTTGTCCTATTGCATCTATTTTCGATCTCGTCTTCTGATATGCCATGTGATGATACTTCCTAGGTATGTGGAACTCTTTACATGTTTCAAGGGATGTGTGACGGGATACCTCGGTCAGCATCAGAATTTCACAAGTTTTAAAGGAAGTAAAACGTTCACCAAAAAATAATGGTCCCCCAACAAAGGAAAAGGGACAAACTAAAATGTATTGAAAACAAGAGAAAATACACTTTGACCGCGCGTGACGCGCCATCATTTTTATAACTCTACATCTGAAGAATTTTCACTTTGATGGCCTGATCAACCTTTAGGACTATACATAGTGGCACTAGCCGGGAGACTGTCCGTGTTAGTTTGCAAACCCACGGTCAGTACAGGAACACATGCTTAACACCTCACCGCAATACAGGGAGACAAGAGTCTCAGCCTGCCAGGCATGTGAGAGAAACACTCTAGCAAAGTATGAACAGAGGCATAACACCTACCCAAAGTCCAGACTTTGCGGAGCCGGGACAACGTCTGTAGTTGCCACCACAAGGAATCAATTAGGACCAGATGCCTAACACCTTATATTCAACCGGACTTAACGTGTGAAGCAGCGACGGCAGTTTAGGGAGATAAAGAAAGCAAGAATGTAACAACTTGTGCATGTCGTAACGTGACGTACATCACAGGGGAAGTGAAATGAAGCATTGTTTCAGGCACGTGGCAGAAAGGCAGTTACTTTGATTGACAGGTGACACTACAGTCCAATGTGGAAAATAGGTCGAGTTAACGAGACTAAACATAGCGAATTATCTCACGTGGAAAGGGGAGGAGTGAAGTCAGAAATCTCGTTGTTGGAGAACGGACTATATAATAATGGATATTGCCTACAATCCTCAGACGCCAACTCACGTATAGCAAAAAGCTACCTACTGGAGAATTATTCTAATTTCGTTCTGTTTGGCTTCTGTACGAAGTCTTGTGATGGAATTTCCAAAGCTATAACTTCAAGTAATACCACATATTATTTGATCCGTATGGCTGCTAGACTGAGGCCTGTGTAGTTTTCTTTTTCTGTTTCTTCTCTTCCAAACCTCAAGCGTGTGGATTTTCTTTGTACTTATTGTTAAAGCTCTAGCCTATACTATTTCACTGTGAACTTTGTTTTTTCTTCTGCTTTCGCTCGCTACTTAGTTTTCTGATTGTTGTAGACGATAATTTGGAGAAATCCAACATTATTCAAGCCCCGTGAGTGTGTTGCCTATTCGCATACTGGATAGACCTTTAGAATCGTCCTGCACACACATTGGAGACTGACTATTTGGGAGAAATTCCTGAGAGCAAACAGCCTATTGATAGCGTCCAATGGAACATTGATTATTTGGACCAACACTTTGAATGCTTACCAAGATTGTTATGAAACCACATGGAGGGAGAAATGTCACCAGTTCACCTTGTCTGCATGATGTCTGCATGATGACAGACAGGACATAGGACACTCACGTTTCCAGACAGTTCCAGGGAAGGCATTTCAATGTTCGACAGGACTGAGCGACCAGCACTTCCGACAAGACAGAATGTATGAATTAGAAAGGGAGAGAGTAAGTGAGGTGAACTTATATGGGAAACATTCCATTACATAGGTGGAGGTGAATATGTATGGTTTGAGCTATAGATGTTCTAAATGGCTTTATGTATATATACATATATATTTATTTAGAACTGATATATGTTTATGTAACTTGAATGTATATTATGACTTGAATGTATGTTTATATGAATGTATAGACATATGTGGTTTGAGATTGTAGTTGTAGATACTACCCATCTCCGTTAATTTCATTCCGGATATCTTAGGATCGATTGACAGTCAACGACTCATATCAGGGAGTGACTGAGCCTAGAGAAGGGACCAATTTGGACTCCTTCAATCTGACAGTGGACTGCGTCTCACCGGGGGAAGCATGACCTATGTGCCCTCTTAGCCAGATGAGTGATGTATACCATCATATAATCATCATCATCATCATATTATCATCAAGTATACCAATAATAAACACAGGTGTTGTATTTTAAACTCAGTTTGTCCGTATAAATTCTAAATGTTGATAAATGTTTTGTTGTGTAATCGAGTGCACACTTTGGATAAAATATTTAGTGGGGATTCGAAAACATAGTTCAGGAGGAGATAGTGCCAGGGAGGTACTTTAGCTATGCAGTATTTAAGTAACGAGCGTATCCTGCATATCTTAATTAATCTTTTCTTACTCCTGGTGATACCAAGTACCGCTAAATCTATTTTATTTTCAACGAACCACTTATTGGCTGTTCTCTTGAGTATCCAGGGACGGTGTCTGCAATCAGCATATCAGATATTTGTTCTATGTTTTCTCTCTGGGATCTGGGGTGGTAATTAGTCCCTTCTGACAGACTTAAGAAATCTCAAACTGCACCAAGATCTAAACACCCGTACGAGAAAATGATGTTGGCTGAGTGATAGCCCACCTGGGAGGGACTCCAGCCAAATTGATGACAGGATGTTCTTTAGGTGAATAGTTGTTGCTTTTTCTTTTTTAATTATATTCATTACTTCTGTTTTAATTGTGCTAACTTTCATGTTATGTTCCATACACATTTCATTTAGACTATTCGTATGGTTTTGTAATTCAGCTTCTGATTTTGACACAACAACAGATTTGCAGATGGTTCTTCTTATGTGTTCTCTCATGCGGTGTTCTTGTGGTCTCTTTTTGGCTGGTTTATTTACATATGTTACCTATATATGTTATGCACAAGAGAGCGGTCAGGACACAACCTTTTTGTTCTCCGGATCTTACGGTTAAGGGTTCTGATTGTCCTCCAGTTGCTCTGACTATGCATTCACTGTTGTTGTATAAGCTTCTATATAGGTTTGTTATATGTGTACTCACTCCATATTGTTTAAGGATTTTCCACAGCTTGTTTCTATCTACTCTATCAAATGCATTTTCTTGGTCAACAAATGCTAAGTGGAGTGTTTTATTGAATTCGTGAGATTTTTCTATGAGTTGTCTAAGAGCAAAAATGGCATCTTTGCATCCTTTGTTTTTCCTAAAACCATGTTGTTTCACTTAGCTGGGGTTCTATAGTAGTTCATAATCTTTTTTCAAGAAGTATGCAAAATATTTGCCCAGTATGACTAAAATGTGAAATGCCTCTGTATTGTGTGCAGTCTCTTTTGCTGCCTTTGTTTTTCCAAATTGGGATAATCATGGCGTTTTCCCAGTCTCGTGGTGTCTGTTGTTCTACCCCAAACATGGTTGAATAGTCTATGTAACCATGATGTTCCTACTTCTCTTGCTGCTTTAATTAATTCATTTGATATTTCATCTTGTCCTGGTGATTTGTTCAATGGGGCTAATCTGACATCTTCTATAATTTAATCTTTTAATATGTCTGGTTCTACTTCTTCAGTGGCATCTGTGTCGGTTTCTTGAATTAATGTGACATCTGATGGGATGTTGAGAAGTTGTTCGAAATGCTGTTTCCATCTTATTAGGATTTGTTTTTGTTTACTTATTGGTTCCACATTTTCGTTGTTAATGACTTCAGTTGGTCAAAGGATACTCTTTTTGTAGAAGTTTCTAGATGTCCCCTTGTAGGTATTATTTACGGTTTCTCCATACTCCTCCCAGTATTTTTGTTTTTCTCTCTTTACTATTCTATTCACATGTCTTCTCGCTATTCTAAATTCTATCTAATCGCTTTCCTGTTTGCTCTTCGACCACTTTATATTTTTTTTTTCCTTTTTGTCTTTTACAGCTTTCTGTACTGTGTGATTGTTTCATTCGTCGAGTCTGATAGTCAAACTGTCATTCTGTTCGTATTTATGATTGTCAGCCAGCTGTCTTGGATGTTTAAGTCTTGTAACATAATAAGAGCATTTTTCTTCATCAATAAGCTAAGACACCACCATTCAGAAAATGATTCTGTATAATTTAAATTCAACGCCCTGTCTTCTTACTGTTAGTTTTTCATCAGTTGCCGTAGTTCTCACAAAGTGTCACGTACACATCTAATTGAGAGCCGTTGTAGCGCAGTAGCTGAAATGTTTGACTATCAGCAGGCGGGGGCATGAGCCCAGTTCGCATCTAGATGCCTTGCTTAATGGAACTCAGACACCCAGCTCCAACCAGCATAAAATGGGTGCTAGAAAACATGCTGGGAAATAAATGTGGCGTATTCTGACCACGTGACCATATGAGTTCCTACAGGTCTGTATAAATGGGAGTTACAATATCAAGGTCCATTATACTCGCCTTAAAGGGCATTGGAGGTACTTCAATTTTAATTCACCGCAAAAGACGTCACCACGCTATATTTAGCTTTAGCAGCTACATATAGCGTAGTTAGCAGCTATATATAGCACTGGCGGGGGATACGTTCAATTACAGTTTTTTTCAGTGCGTGTCATGGCGCGACATGGCGCGAAAAAGGCGCGAAAAAGGAGCGACGAACGGTGACACAGTGTGTGTAATACATTTTTACGTTGGCTTTCTGCAGTAATGAATTTTATTGAACTGACAGCAGCTGTCCACGACAAGCAGAGTAGTGTTGCCTTTCTGCAGCAACATGTACTCGATTCCTACATGTGCGAATTCATGTGGCGTCGTCGCACTAAATGTGCTGGCCTAGATGTGTTCAACACCATTCTAGCTGACATTGTTCGATTCTGGCCACCCCAACAATAGTCTGCAGTCTGGCCACCACCGCAACACTAGTCTGCAGAATATGATTGTCAACTCATGCATACAGCAGTATCGTCCAGCAATGGGCCCTTTTCAGGGCCACTAGAAGAATGCCATAACGGAACGGGCCCTTTTCAGGGTCACAAATTAGCACACAATAACAGCCCCTAAGTGTGCACAAGAGTATACAACTACAGAAATATTCAGGTCAACTCACACACATAACTAAACCATTTGCTGCACACCGACAACGTTATTCCGGTCAAGGTCATGCACACCGAGATACAGCGCGAATAAGGGGACTCCAGGATATGAAGTCTGCCCTGGAATTCCCTTTGTTTGCGGTGAATTAAAATTGAAGTACCGCATTGGACACATGATGCTAGACACATATTTGTATAGAACAACATTGGACATATGGTGCTAGACACATATTTGTATAGAACAACATTGTACATATGGTGCTAGACACATATTTGTATAGAACAACATTGGACATATGGTGGTAGACACATATTTGTATAGAGCAACATTGGACATATGGTGCTGGACACATATTTGTATAGAACAACATTGGACATATGGTGCTAGACACATATTTGTATAGAACAACATTGGACATATGGTGCTAGACACATATGTGTATCGAACAACATTGTACATATGGTGCTAGACACATATTTGTATAGAACAACATTGGACATATGGTGGTAGACACATATTTGTATAGAACAACATTGGACATATGGTGCTGGACACATATTTGTATAGAACAACATTGGACATATGGTGCTAGACACATATTTGTATAGAACAACATTGGACATATGGTGCTGCACACATATTTGCATTAAAAAAATTTGGACATATGGTCTTAGACACATATTTGTATAGAACAACATCGGACACATGGTGCTAGACACATATTTGTATAGAACCACATTGGACATATGGTGGTAGACACATATTTGTATAGAACAACATTGGACATATGGTGCTAAACACATATTTGTATAGAACAACATTGGACATATGGTGCTAGACACATATTTGTATACAAAAACACTGGTCATATGGTGCTGGACAAATATGTGTATAGAAAAAACATTGGACATATGGTGCTTGTGACGAAACGGATAAATATCGTAAGATCTCTGCATAATAGCCCTTTGAAGGGAGTGCCATGCGTTGGTCTCCCTTGAATTTAATGTCAATTAATAGGGGAGTTCCCTAGAAAAGTAGTGCGGGGGCGGAGCTATTCTAGTTATTTATAGAAGAATCTAGAATGTTCCCCCAAGTGCGTACGTGGTTTTGATCTCTAAGTTCACGGGTGCGTTGTGCAGCACGGGTTGGAGGAACCCATCGTGACTCTGGTTTTCTTCATGAATCATGAAAGTCACGCAGCCCGTGTAGGCGAGTGGAAGGCGGACTGACGTTGTCGGAGTCAGTCGCCCACCAGACCTCAGCGTGGAGAGATCATGGCCAGCAGGCTGCAGTAATTTGGATGTCAATATTCGCGGCCAGAGCGGACATCTGCAGTCAAAGTTTGTGATGTGTCAATCACAGGTTAGTTGAATACTTATTCTATTATTTAACTGTTGTCGTGATACCCCGCCGATCTCTCCGAAAGAATTAATCGCCGTCGAACTGAGTCGTGGCGTAGCGTTACAAGTTACAGCTGGCTATCCGCATGTTAAGTAGGTTTTATCGATTAGCGATGTAATGTGTTACCTGACGGAACAAGCCGTATTCCACAGCGAGTGGTGTGTAAATAAAATAGGCCGAACGATGTGCGTTACAGTGTGTAACAGTTACGGGTTTGGTTTATTCATTACGCAGGCAAGGCGACAGTTTGTCCGTCATGACATCAACATGCTAGACGCTGTAAATGATAAGGTATAGCGTATTATTAGAAATGTGTAATGTGCTTCGTGACATTAGAATTGTAACGGAATTGTTCGATCAGTGATGGTGAGTTTTCGAGGAATCAAGGTGAGATCAGCTGTGGTGTATTTGCTGTGTGCAGATAGCAGTGTTATTCCGCGTAAGCAGAATGGTGTTGCATCGGTGGGATAACAGTTGATAGGAAATATTCATGATACTATGGTTACTGCTTGTTGTCAGATGCGTCCGCTAGAATGACCATGCGTGTTCCATCTTACGTATGTCTAGGTAGCCGACTGGGAGGGAGGCCGGTACGCCCACCCCGTTAGGTCACAGGTGCGACCCAACGCTATCGAGCATATCCGATGGTTGAACACACCCGATCGAGGGTGATGCGGCACTCCGTAATTCGAGGCCGTTAGGTCTAGATAGATCGAAGAGTTGAACCTAACCGTTTCTGTCTCTAATATTCTACTCTTCTGGAACCCTGATTCGGTTCATGGTGTATTGGGAATACTGCCGTGAAGTAGTAGTATAGGAGGGGGAAAACCCTCCCAAAAAAAGGTGGATCCAGAGTGTGGTGGTGGTAAGTCTGGAGGCTTGCTACATTGGATGACGTGACCTAAGTCGTCACGGGACAAGGGACACGAGACCCACAGTAGCTGTGGGAAAGTGTAGTGGTGGATGGCCACCACAGCTGTGCTCGACCGGCACAGGGATGACTGACCTGAAAGATAGTCAGTGAATACAAGGGCAACTCAGGATCTGGGGCAGGGATCCCAGACCTGACACTATGGCTGTGATATGATTTTGTTATTTAAGTGTAACAAGTCCTGAGTTCTCCTTAGTTAATGCTATAGTAACGAATTATCAGGAGTATAATTCATTATGGACATATAGTTATTAATGTGTGTAATTCATCAGTCCATGGGTTAAGGGATTGATGAATTGATGAGTCTGTCAGGAAGGAGATGTCCGGCGGGACACCTTCTCGATACAGTAATCCCTACACTGAAAGGAAAGTAAGTGTATATGTTGATTGAGGATGGGAGATGAAACCGGATTGGACTGGCACCAGGCGAAGGAGGCTTGACAGAGTCATACAGTCGACTCTGGTGCTAGGGGTTATATGTAGCCCAGAAGTGTTACTTGACTGAACAGGTGTGCTATTGCTTTTTCTACCATCATTATGCCTATATATTATAGTGACTACGTAGATCTATGATGTGATGATTTCATACTCATGTTGGTAGACATGAGGAATGTCTGAGAGGCAGGTGACAGGGTGGAGATGCTGGTAGTCTTTGTTGTAGTTGAGTACTCACACCAACCTCTCCGTGTTTCAGGATCTGTTATTACCATACAGTAGAAGATTCAAGAGCTGCACCAGGAGCTCTATGGGCCCACTCATTCCAGGGGCCTATCCAGAAGTTGATTGAGGCCATACTGGGAGTGGTTGTCTGATTCTGGAAGATCAATGTTGGAAGGAGCTGAGTGCTGAATAAGTCGGTAGGTCTAGGTTAGGACCTCCGTCAAGAGTCCGACGAGTGTCATCCGGTCCTGAGAGGATCCCACACTGAAACGTCTGGTGATTCAAGCCAGTGAAGCACTGGTGACATTCAGTCTCTGTGTAAACCTTGGTAATTGCAAGGTAGTGACCTTTCAAGTTGTGCAGAGTGATCATTGTTACCGGTCGCCATGACCTGTGTTATATGCTTCTGGCCCGGCTGGGTTATGGGACACCATGTATCAGTTGATGCTTACATAGTGTTTTTACATTGGTTACCTTTATGAAGCCAACATGTGGTCCAGTGAACTAGGACATTGATTACAACATGGGTGGAAACACCAGAGTGAAATGTTTAAGGTAGGGAGCTACCTCATGCCAACGTTATGAACTGTTGACAATGTTTGTGAAGGTAGGGAGCTACCTCATGCCAACGTGAACTGTTGACAGTGTATGCTAGGTTGTGATTACTACCTATGGATCAGGGTAGGTACATGATACTGTGTGAAGATCTATTGTCCAAGGACATGGAACTAAGGTGAAGTGTTTAGTCACCTGATAGACTTTACCAGTGACATTGTGTGTTCGTGTGGAGCAACCGCTTATTGTGTAAGTGACATATCAGTGTGTGGGTCACTGATGAGATAGAAGAGTGACCTGGCTCTTGTGTATGTTGAGACGGTGCTACATGTATTTTTTCTGCAAGTGGGAGACCGCTAATGTTCTAGGGTCGGCCCAGACTTCATCAAGAGTGTGACGAGGGAAATAGTACGACAGCAAGGAAGGATCCTTGTTCATCAGTGCAGTGTCCGTCAGGCAGTGGTACGGCGCTTGATCAGCCCTTGCTTGGTTCTCTGGGTGAAGAGGGAACTTTGGAGAGGCAGCAGACCTTGGAGTTCCAGTCCACTGGAGGAGCCTGGGTGAGTCGCTACCACGACTGGACAACCGCACGAGCTATCGTCCGCCTCCATGATGAATACTCATCTGCGTCTTTGATCTTGTACATAGTTCTTCTAGTCTGGCTTTCAGCCATCCTTCTCTGTGTTGTGGTTGACGTAGTTCAGAATTAAATTTTTGTTCTCTTAGCTATGACTTTGTGCAGTGATATGACTGGTGTCTGGTCCGAGCCCCCTTGGGGTTTGGAACCCTAGGTGAGGGAGGGAAGGTTAAGCTGTCCCGGCTTGTGTGGGGCCTGGTAGATGTAGAGTGCTATTGAGGTGGTTGGAGCAAAGGCAGGGGATAGTAACTATCGTGACAAACCAGTCCAAGCCCCGGCGGTCTTGTCACAAGATAGAGTGGGGGCCCGTCCGGGATCTTCTCTTTGTTCTGACATCTCGTAGGAATAGGTTATAGTGTCATCTGTCCTATACCTATTATCTACTTGACGAGTAGGGCTACTGAAACCTTTCTCTTCGACGTGGACAGACATTTAGTTAAGTTAGTATAGATACATAATTACAGTGTTGGTTGGAGTACAGTTAGCATTGTGATTGGGTATTGCATATCTATACTGATACTAAGTTACACTAAGCATGGCTACTCGTACTTTAGATTTAGCTAAGGTGCGGGCATCTGCAACTGAGTTGGGATTGGCAGGTGAGGAGTTTAAAGCCTATGTACTGGAAGTAGAGAGAGACTTCAGAGCAGAAGAGAGGGAGAGAAGAAAGTCAGAAATTGAGCTGGAAGCTCGAAAGGTAGCACTTGAAGAGCAAAAGTTGGTGGCAGACCAACAAGCACAAAAACTGGCAGCTGACCTAGAGTCTAAGAAATTAGATGCTAGGAAGTTGGAAATGGAACATGAGTTCCGTATGAAGCAACTTGAGGTAGAGGCTAAATCGGTTGGTGAGGATGAGGGAGCAGTAGGTGGAGTAGCTTTACCTAGCTCATCAGTAGCCAGCAGACCAGCTTACCATGCTATGAATTGGCCGTTTCCACCATTTGACCCGGACCAAGAGAAGATAGATCAATTCTTAGAGAAGTTCGAGGCAATGTGTAAAGCTATGGGTTTAGAGCCTGAGCGTTGGAATCTTAAGCTTTCACAAGGACTCCGTGGCACCGCGTACGAAGTGTATGCGCGTCTTCCCCCAGGGATGGAAAATGATTATCCAACCCTGAAATCGGCTCTTTTGAAAAGATTCGAAATGACAGCCCATGCTTACAGGCGGAGGTTCAGAACTTCCAAGAGAGAACCAGGTGAGATGTTCTCGGCCTATAGTGTAAGGCTAAACTCATACCTGTTGAAGTGGATGGCGTTGGCCAATTTCAAAGAGGATTATGAGAGTCTGAGAGAGTTGATGGTGGTGGATCAAATGAAAATGCAGATGTCCAAGCCTTTAAGGAATTTCTTAGGGGAAAATGGGGCGGAAAGGCTAGACATAGTGAATAAGTTAGCTGAAAGGTATGTGGAAGTCTATGGTGAGACTGGGGATTCCAGTCAGACTGATTCACAAAGGCAGAAGGGGCATGATAAGAAGCCCAAGACCAAAGGTCCCAAAGAATCATCCAATGTAGCAGATCCTGTGGTAAAAGACTCTGGTACGAAACCCGAGGAGCAAAGCCCTCCCGCCTCCCCAAAACGGAAGTGGAGTAAGAGGTGGTGTAAGCACTGTAAGTCTCCTTCCCATAATACTGTAGATTGTCTGAGGAAGCCAAAGGACTTGCACTTTGCGTGTCTCGCCTCTACTAGAGGTAGACCTAGCGAGACCACACCTAAGGGTCGGGAGAAACCAAAGTCTGAGAAATCACCGGTGATCGAAACGATAGAGGTGAATGGGAAGCAGGTGGAATGTCTATACGATACAGGATTGCAGTTTGAAGCTGTAATCTCATCCCACCTTGTGAGCCCAGGGCAGCTCACCGGCGAGACAAGAGAATTTCAGCTGGCCATGAGGAGCTCCGTAGCTATGGACTTGCCGATTGCTCGGATTGACATTCTGTGCAGGTACGTTACGGGTAGCATCCAGGCGGCTGTGCTGCCTGATCCTATTTACCCTTTGATCCTCGGTCGTCCGCATGTATTCCTGGGGGACCCCAGGGAACATTGTCTAGTGAGCGCTAGGCAGGCCAGGGCTAAGGATGGAAAAAGGCAGTGTGGTAAGGAAATAGACCATTCTCTTGCGAGGTTAGTGAGCAGTGCTCAAAGTGGGGACCAGACTTTGCGTCCTTACTTACTGGAGGTGTCCCAAAGTTCTGTCCCGCCAACTCCGGGTCAGTTCTATGTAGAAAACCGGTTGCTTTATCGTAGAGCCGGGCAAGGGGATAGGCAGTACGGTCAGATGGTAGTCCCTACTGACTACAGATCCCGCTTGGTACATAGAGTGCATACCTTATCCTTAACCGGACATAAGGATGTGGGGGCAACAGTCCAGTGTCTTTCCAGCCACTACCACTGGCCGGGAATGACAGGCGACGTGCGGAGATATATCCGGTCGTGCCCAACGTGTTGTCTGGCAGCACCAAAGCACAAGACCAGAAACTGTTTATCTCTGCAGATTGGAGATAGGGTTCTCGCGCTTCTCCCAATCGAGGGGGCGGAATTCGAACTCGGATGGCAGGGCCCTTTTCCTGTGGAGCGGATAATGTCCCGATCCACGTATGAGGTGAAGGTCCGCGGGGAATTGCGTAAGTTCCATTGTACTCTCCTTCAGAATTTGGAGAGGTCCGAGGTAGTTTCTCCACCAGATAGTGCGACTACCATCGCGCTAGATTCGGTTCTGGGTCCAGACGAGGGCGAGGAAGACTCAGTCCTACGCAGTACATCCTGTGGGGAGGGTCTGCGGTCTCCTGAGCGTTCAACCGTAGATAGGGCGAACGGGCTCCGTCGGGTAGAGGCCCATGGTGTTAAGTACACTGGGAATCGAGGTCGGACAGGCGAAGTCACAACTGGCACGACGGGATCGTCGGGTGACTCGATACGCCGACAGGCTCACTGTCCTTACTCGCGGGAGAGAAGGCAGGAGCAAGGGTACTCCAGACGAACCTGGAGTAAGCGACCATTCATTTCGGTCGACATCCGCGAACAGTCCACGAAGGTGATGCCTAGTCGGGATAGGAAATATCCTATTGTCGGAAGGGACGAACGAACCTTCAGTAAAGTAACCGATGGCCTGCAACAGGTGGATGCGGAACGGTCCAGTGTAGACAGATCCTGTAAGCCAATCACCAGGCCGTTACGGTTCGGGCCTAATCGCTGGAGATAACGTATGTTTGAGGCGGTGGTTGGTGATCCAGCATCCATACCATTCTGGTGGATCTCCGCAGGGAAAGTGAATGTTATGGAACGTCTTTTCCTGGGAATCCAATATTGATAGAGTAGAGGTTCAGAGTTCAGACCGATCTTTGTCTAGTGAGTTCGACCGGGTCGAACATCTTAAGTGGGGGCCTATGTGACGAAACGGATAAATATCGTAAGATCTCTGCATAATAGCCCTTTGAAGGGAGTGCCATGCGTTGGTCTCCCTTGAATTTAATGTCAATTAATAGGGGAGTTCCCTAGAAAAGTAGTGCGGGGGCGGAGCTATTCTAGTTATTTATAGAAGAATCTAGAATGTTCCCCCAAGTGCGTACGTGGTTTTGATCTCTAAGTTCACGGGTGCGTTGTGCAGCACGGGTTGGAGGAACCCATCGTGACTCTGGTTTTCTTCATGAATCATGAAAGTCACGCAGCCCGTGTAGGCGAGTGGAAGGCGGACTGACGTTGTCGAAGTCAGTCGCCCACCAGACCTCAGCGTGGAGAGATCATGGCCAGCAGGCTGCAGTAATTTGGATGTCAATATTCGCGGCCAGAGCGGACATCTGCAGTCAAAGTTTGTGATGTGTCAATCACAGGTTAGTTGAATACTTATTCTATTATTTAACTGTTGTCGTGATACCCCGCCGATCTCTCCGAAAGAATTAATCGCCGTCGAACTGAGTCGTGGCGTAGCGTTACAAGTTACAGCTGGCTATCCGCATGTTAAGTAGGTTTTATCGATTAGCGATGTAATGTGTTACCTGACGGAACAAGCCGTATTCCACAGCGAGTGGTGTGTAAATAAAATAGGCCGAACGATGTGCGTTACAGTGTGTAGCAGTTACGGGTTTGGTTTATTCATTACGCAGGCAAGGCGACAGTTTGTCCGTCATGACATCAACATGCTAGACGCTGTAAATGATAAGGTATAGCGTATTATTAGAAATGTGTAATGTGCTTCGTGACATTAGAATTGTAACGGAATTGTTCGATCAGTGATGGTGAGTTTTCGAGGAATCAAGGTGAGATCAGCTGTGGTGTATTTGCTGTGTGCAGATAGCAGTGTTATTCCGCGTAAGCAGAATGGTGTTGCATCGGTGGGATAACAGTTGATAGGAAATATTCATGATACTATGGTTACTGCTTGTTGTCAGATGCGTCCGCTAGAATGACCATGCGTGTTCCATCTTACGTATGTCTAGGTAGCCGACTGGGAGGGAGGCCGGTACGCCCACCCCGTTAGGTCACAGGTGCGACCCAACGCTATCGAGCATATCCGATGGTTGAACACACCCGATCGAGGGTGATGCGGCACTCCGTAATTCGAGGCCGTTAGGTCTAGATAGATCGAAGAGTTGAACCTAACCGTTTCTGTCTCTAATATTCTACTCTTCTGGAACCCTGATTCGGTTCATGGTGTATTGGGAATACTGCCGTGAAGTAGTAGTATAGGAGGGGGAAAACCCTCCCAAAAAAAGGTGGATCCAGAGTGTGGTGGTGGTAAGTCTGGAGGCTTGCTACATTGGATGACGTGACCTAAGTCGTCACGGGACAAGGGACACGAGACCCACAGTAGCTGTGGGAAAGTGTAGTGGTGGATGGCCACCACAGCTGTGCTCGACCGGCACAGGGATGACTGACCTGAAAGATAGTCAGTGAATACAAGGGCAACTCAGGATCTGGGGCAGGGATCCCAGACCTGACACTATGGCTGTGATATGATTTTGTTATTTAAGTGTAACAAGTCCTGAGTTCTCCTTAGTTAATGCTATAGTAACGAATTATCAGGAGTATAATTCATTATGGACATATAGTTATTAATGTGTGTAATTCATCAGTCCATGGGTTAAGGGATTGATGAATTGATGAGTCTGTCAGGAAGGAGATGTCCGGCGGGACACCTTCTCGATACAGTAATCCCTACACTGAAAGGAAAGTAAGTGTATATGTTGATTGAGGATGGGAGATGAAACCGGATTGGACTGGCACCAGGCGAAGGAGGCTTGACAGAGTCATACAGTCGACTCTGGTGCTAGGGGTTATATGTAGCCCAGAAGTGTTACTTGACTGAACAGGTGTGCTATTGCTTTTTCTACCATCATTATGCCTATATATTATAGTGACTACGTAGATCTATGATGTGATGATTTCATACTCATGTTGGTAGACATGAGGAATGTCTGAGAGGCAGGTGACAGGGTGGAGATGCTGGTAGTCTTTGTTGTAGTTGAGTACTCACACCAACCTCTCCGTGTTTCAGGATCTGTTATTACCATACAGTAGAAGATTCAAGAGCTGCACCAGGAGCTCTATGGGCCCACTCATTCCAGGGGCCTATCCAGAAGTTGATTGAGGCCATACTGGGAGTGGTTGTCTGATTCTGGAAGATCAATGTTGGAAGGAGCTGAGTGCTGAATAAGTCGGTAGGTCTAGGTTAGGACCTCCGTCAAGAGTCCGACGAGTGTCATCCGGTCCTGAGAGGATCCCACACTGAAACGTCTGGTGATTCAAGCCAGTGAAGCACTGGTGACATTCAGTCTCTGTGTAAACCTTGGTAATTGCAAGGTAGTGACCTTTCAAGTTGTGCAGAGTGATCATTGTTACCGGTCGCCATGACCTGTGTTATATGCTTCTGGCCCGGCTGGGTTATGGGACACCATGTATCAGTTGATGCTTACATAGTGTTTTTACATTGGTTACCTTTATGAAGCCAACATGTGGTCCAGTGAACTAGGACATTGATTACAACATGGGTGGAAACACCAGAGTGAAATGTTTAAGGTAGGGAGCTACCTCATGCCAACGTTATGTACTGTTGACAATGTTTGTGAAGGTAGGGAGCTACCTCATGCCAACGTGAACTGTTGACAGTGTATGCTAGGTTGTGATTACTACCTATGGATCAGGGTAGGTACATGATACTGTGTGAAGATCTATTGTCCAAGGACATGGAACTAAGGTGAAGTGTTTAGTCACCTGATAGACTTTACCAGTGACATTGTGTGTTCGTGTGGAGCAACCGCTTATTGTGTAAGTGACATATCAGTGTGTGGGTCACTGATGAGATAGAAGAGTGACCTGGCTCTTGTGTATGTTGAGACGGTGCTACATGTATTTTTTCTGCAAGTGGGAGACCGCTAATGTTCTAGGGTCGGCCCAGACTTCATCAAGAGTGTGACGAGGGAAATAGTACGACAGCAAGGAAGGATCCTTGTTCATCAGTGCAGTGTCCGTCAGGCAGTGGTACGGCGCTTGATCAGCCCTTGCTTGGTTCTCTGGGTGAAGAGGGAACTTTGGAGAGGCAGCAGACCTTGGAGTTCCAGTCCACTGGAGGAGCCTGGGTGAGTCGCTACCACGACTGGACAACCGCACGAGCTATCGTCCGCCTCCATGATGAATACTCATCTGCGTCTTTGATCTTGTACATAGTTCTTCTAGTCTGGCTTTCAGCCATCCTTCTCTGTGTTGTGGTTGACGTAGTTCAGAATTACATTTTTGTTCTCTTAGCTATGACTTTGTGCAGTGATATGACTGGTGTCTGGTCCGAGCCCCCTTGGGGTTTGGAACCCTAGGTGAGGGAGGGAAGGTTAAGCTGTCCCGGCTTGTGTGGGGCCTGGTAGATGTAGAGTGCTATTGAGGTGGTTGGAGCAAAGGCAGGGGATAGTAACTATCGTGACAAACCAGTCCAAGCCCCGGCGGTCTTGTCACAGTGCTAGACATTTATTTGTATAGAACAACATTGGACATTTAGTGCTAGACACATATTTGTATAGAACAAAATGGGACATATGGTGCTGGACACATATTTGTATAAAAACAAATTTGGACATATGGTCTTAGACACATACTTGTATATAACAGCTCTCATCCGTGGATGTTGGCTCAGCCTAGCACAGTCCTGGGGACCGAGTAGAGGAGGGGAAACACGCCACGGTGTGGCCTGCGCATCCCTGGGGACAGAGTAGAGGAGGGGAAACACGCCACAGTGTTCCTAGCACAGTCCTGGGGACAGAGTAGAGGAGGGGAAACACGCCACGGTGTGGCCTGCGCAGCCATGAGAAACCACTATTCTCCGGGATAAGTGGACAACTCTGCAGCTGAGCAGAGCAGGACACTCACTTGTCCTGACAGTAGGAAATGCTTACCAGGCTCTTTCAGTAAACCAATTTTACCAGGCTCTTTCTCTAAACCAATTTTACCAGGCTCTTTCACTAAACCAATTTTACCAGGCTCTTTTACTAAACCAGTTTTAACGAGGCTCTTTTACTAAACCAATTTTACCAGGCTCTTTCACTAAACCAATTTTACCAGGCTATTTTACTAAACCAGTTTTACCAGGCTCTTTTACTAAACCAATTTTACCAGGCTCTTTCACTAAACCAATTTTACCAGGCTCTTTCACTAAACCAGTTTTACGATGCTCCATTGACCACAGCCACTTGTGACTACAGGAAAACTCACACAGAAAGACAGACAGATACACATGAAACATACTCGTGGAGGTTAACACCCAACCGGGGTCATTTTCGCTAGGCCCAATACAAGTGTAGTTATTACATCCATCTGTGTAGATTAAACCTTGGTGATAACAGAGGCGGTCGCGAAGGCACCCTGGAACGAGAGACACGAATGTCGTACCTGTTCATGTATAGGGGACAGCATACGCTGTCATCGTCCGTCCAGCGCCCAGTTGTCTGTACCCATATAGCGCTCATCATCATCACGTGTCCTGCCACACTTCTGCTCTCTCTTTCTTACATTCAATGATAGTGGCTTATTGCATAAGATATTTTTTTATTTTCTTGAAAGCAGCTTTTGTTTGCCCTATTTGTTCTTAATCTTTGTTATGTACATTCAATATGATGTTATAAATGCCACAAATCCATACCGTTCTTCTATCGTGGCGGAAGTTTACTGACACATGCTTCGGTTCACTATCATTAAGGTGAGTATCCTTGAGAGCAATGCGACAATATAAACAAGTTCACGGGTGAAAGGGAATTCCCCGGAAAGGAAAAATAAGAAGATAAGCGGGGAAAAGTGTGGGGCAGAGGACTGCAAAGAAAGGTTAAAAAGACAGTGATTTAAGGGGAAGTCGAGGAGAAGTCAACGCGCGAGTGTAAGTGTGGGACAGACAGTTTGAGCTGTGGGATAGTGTATGTGGAGTCAGGAGATGGGAGAGGACAGTTGAAGTTTAGACCGAGAGAGGGTCGGATAGTTTTGGACAGTGGAGTTTTGGGACTCGACAAGTGTAGGTCGGCGGTCTGGGAAAGTGAAGAATAGGGGAGTTAGCGATAAAACTCCGCCTGTATTTTTCAGTGATAGGAATTCTGAGACTAAGGATTAAAGACTGAGCCCGGTTATTAGCAGACATAGTGAGTTGAAGCCTAGCCCTAGACAGAGGGTCGGATAGTTAGCGGAGGCTTAGATACAGAGTGTTTTGGATCCAGTGAGTTCGGCCCGGGAGAGTTGCTAGTAAACTGTCGTGGTTGATGAGACGAAGTAGGCCTTGAGAAGGCAGTGTTATTCGAGTGTTCGATATATTCTGAGAGAATTATTGTTCCTGGATTTATATGTTGTGTGGTTCCGTGTTAATTCAGCATTATATGGATATTATGTGCGCAAAAGGAATCGTGTACAGTGACTGATACATGTGTACTAAAGTAATGACTTGTGTTGTGGGACATGTGGCTAACCCAGTTACCATCTATAGTGCTACAGAAGGAGCATTAGAATCTAGACAACGACCAATCTTAGTTTGGTACAAAAGAGTTTGTGTCATTTACTATAAACCTGAGCAACAGTGGGTGGCCGGTCATGTCCTGGACAGTAACACAATGATTGCTGTAGCACCATGTACCCAAGTCAACTTTACCTACCTGACTATTTCCCACACACTTTATTTCACACACACACACACACACACACACACACAATCTCTCTAAACACACACACACTCTCTATCTCTTTCCACACACGCACTCCCACCTCCACACACACACTCTCTCTCTCTCCACACACACACACACACACAATGTGTGATATGTCACGGTAGTTAACCCATCACAAGGAATCGAACTCCGAGCAACGACAACTGAATGTGCATTTGTTGTCTCCCTACAGGGGACAAGCCGGTATTATTATAATATCGCTTCAGCCTCCGCCACCTATTGCTTTTTCTCCTCCTCCTCCTCCTCCTCCTCCTCCTCCTCCTCCTCCTCCTCCTTCTCCTCCTCCTCCTCCTTCTCCTCCTCCTCCTTCTCCTCCTCCTCCTCCCCCTCCTTCTTCTTCTTCTCTTCTGGGGTGGAAATTAAGGCACACCTAGTTTGCCGCTCAACGGTCAGTGTATCCGACCTCAGCATACATGTGTGTCAGCTTTGCTTCCTCTATAAAGATGCCGTCCAAGACAGGGGCTCTATCTACCCGTGGGTAAATTTAAATCCTCTATGAAGATGCCGTCCAAGACAGGGGCTCTATCTACCCATGGGTAAATTTAAATCCTCTATAAAGATGTCGTCCAAGACAGGGGCTCTATCTACCCGTGGGTAAGTCTAATTCCTCTATAAAGATGCCGTCCAAGACAGGGGCTCTATCTACCCGTGGGTAAGTTTAATTCCTCTATAAAGATTCCATCCAAGGTAACGGGCTCTATCTACCCGTGGGTAAGTTTAATTCCTCTATAAAGATTCCATCCAAGGTAACGGCCTCTATCTACCCGTGGGTAAGTTCACGTCCTCTAGACAGATGCCATCCAAGACAGGGGCTCTATCTACCCGTGGGTAAGTTCACGTCCTCTAGACAGATGCCATCCAAGACAGGGGCTCTATCTACCCGTGGGTAAGTTCACGTCCTCTAGACAGATTCCACCCAAACTAACCGGCTCTATCTACCCGTGGGTAGGTTTACATCCTCTATAAAGATGTCATCCAAGGTAACGGGCTCTATCTACCTTTGCGTAGGTGTTCTCGCCTAAGAATTTTAATAGCGCTATGGCCTTGCCGACTACTCTTTTCGAATTTAAATTGCCGTAGTCTATTTAACCTCTCAGACTTATTTTTTTTGGTCTAACTCACCTGAGAATCTGGGCATCCGATGTCACTCCCCACGCTATCAGGGCGGACAATGCAATATCATTAGCTATCAATTGCTCACAAGCAAAAATTGCATTCTATCAAATGAAGAACGTTTTTGTGCAATACGTCGCTGTACTTGATAGTTAGAAAAATAGTTCTGGCATGTTACATAGAACCAGTTTTATCATACGGCTTCGAATCCTGGACAATTAGTAAACAAGAGAAAAATTCCACGGACGCCTGGGGGATGAGATGTTATAGAAGAATGCTGAAAATTAACCGGACAGCCAAAATGAACAGTCAGGACGTTTTACGAGAAGTTGAGTCGCAAAGACAACTTATCACAAACATCAGAAAGAGGCAGTCATCGTTTGTGGCCACGTTATAAGAAGACAAAAACTGGATCATGTTGTGACAACTGCAAAGATTTGCGGAAAGCAAGATAGAGGAAGACAGCGTGAGGAGATTCTTGACCGTCGAGTGTCATGGCACGGAACGGAGTGAACACACGAATTGACCCATGACGTCAAAGATCGTAATTTCTGAAGAGACATGATCGCCTACGCCAGCCACAAACACATTGAATTATGATAATCAATTGTTTTTGAATAAATTTCATGGCGTATACTGTGACCGAACAATGTACTTTATGACCCAGAGTCGGACACCGTGATCTCTCAGCCAGTCCCCCTCCCCTTGTCAGAATAAGCAGTTCAAAATCATTTGTTCTCTTACTGGATTTAAACACATAAACCACAAACAATGCACGATTTATTGCCTGGCATATTTCGCTGCTCTTCGCCAGGTGCGCAATGCAGAGTTATAAATCATATTAGACGAATTAGATGGAGGTATCAAATGAGAACCTTTTTTTGTGTTCTTTGAATATATTGTGACAAAAAGTGAAGAGCAAATGTATGATTTGTCGATGTCGTCACCACTGCGTTCAATGCACGTCCTCCAGTGCCGATAAATGTATTTCATTCCTGTAAAGAACAATTCTCTGGCGTTACTCTCGGGGTGCCTACCAGGTCGAAAATATTCTCTCAGAGGTCACGTCGTTTTGAAACTGTCTACTCCACGCATACACATGTTACAATACAATGGCATGGTTATTGTAAATTATATCACACATTTAAGGTTTTCATTTGAAGCCCCATCGTACTTTGGCTGAAATACGTAAAAGACACTGTCACTGAAATTGTTTGAATGTGTCGCATTTGTTATCCCCACGGTAATCGTAAATTTAAAACGAAGTCTTTCTACTTGAACAAAACCGACGTAAACCGCCTAATTGCTATGATAGTGTGGATTAAGTACTTCAACCAATGTATTATTCCTTTATTCACTTCAAATAACATATTACTCTGTAGGATGCACCTGACGAGATGCAGCGAAATATGCCAGGCAATACATCGTGCAACATCGTATGTGTGGTTTATGTGTTTAAAACAACACGACCACTGCCAACATATGGCATCTACCTTGTGGAGAATGCCTCCATGAACCACCTTCACAAGTATGCATCACACATCCCTCATCGTAGTATTCCCCCTCATGATAGGTACGTCCCTCATTGTAGCAACAGCCTGTTGAATACAGAAGCGGTCTTCTAGATTTTGAATATTTGATAATAGATGACTCTTCTATATCAATTATCATCCATGTTGAAACACCCAAATATAGCTATCTCCGCAATATATATATATATATATATATATATATAGAATAAATAGCTTATTCACACCAAATCTATGGTACCAATGTAAAACATGGACTTTACAACACCCGTGAGATGAGATGATTGAGGAGAGCTGCCAACTTTACTCTACGACACCGACTAGAAATGGTATTATCAAATAGACAGTGGGTTCAGCACCTTGCGCTACAGCTATTGAAAGAAGATCAAATGTTTTGGCCATCTCGTTAGAATGCAACATCAAGTACCAGCAATGGCACTACATCAAAGACGATCTCACACGAGAGGCAAGAGGGTGCCATAGAAGAACATGGACTGAAGACATCAAAGACATTGTACAATCACACGGAATGACACTATCCAGTCTCACACATCGGGGCCTAGAACGTCAACTACTCCTCCCCACGATGCTTGACTGCAAATGTGAAAGATGGCGATGATGAAGATAAATGAGTCGCATTAACTACACGAATGATTATTCATAAGTATGCAGTAAGTCCTTCGCTCTCATGGCGTATCTGGATCTGAAGCCAGTTCCATGGCCTCAGACAGCCTCATGTCACAGGTTTCTGAAATATCCCGTGTCTGAATCTGATGCTAGTTCCCTGGCCTCAGACATCCACATGTCTCCGGTTTCTGCAATGTCCAGTGTCTGGATCTGATGCTAGTTCCCTGGCCTCAGACATCCACATGTCTCCGGTTTCTGCAATGTCCAGTGTCTGGATCTGATGCTAGTTCCCTGGCCTCAGACAGCCTCATGTCTCCAGTTTCTGCAATGTCCAGTGTCTGGATATGATACTAGTTCCATGGCCTCAGAGAGCCTCGTGTCCCAGGTTTTTGCAATGTCCAGTGTCTGGATCTGATGCTAACTCCCTTGCCTAAACAGCCTCAGGTCCCAGGTTTCTGCAATGTCCAGTGTCTGGATCTGATGCTAGTTCCCTGGCCTCTGCAGCCTTATGTACCAGGTTTCTACAATGCCCAGTGTCTGGATCTGATGCTAGTTCCCTGGCCTCAGATAGCCTTATGTTCCAAGTTTCTGCAATGTCCAATGACCAAATACGTGCTTGTCCACCTGGCCTCATCTTCCAGGAACCGTGACTTCCATCATTGCTATGAGCTGCGTTGAGTTGAGCAGAGTAGAGTTTAGTTGAGTTGAGTAGAGTAGATGTGAGTTAAGGTGACTTGAGGTGAGATGTGTTGAATAGAGTTAAGTTGATATGGGTTTGTTGAGTAGATTTGAGTTGAGTTGAGTAGAGTAGAGTAGAGTTTAGTTGAGTTGAGTAGAGTAAAGTTTAGTTGAGTTGAGTAGAGTAGAGTAGAGTAGAGTTGAGTTGAGTAGAGTAGAATTTAGTTGAGTTGAGTAGAGTAGAATTTAGTTGAGTTGAGTAGAGTAGAATTTAGTTGAGTTGAGTAGAGTAGAGTTTAGTTGAGTTGAGTAGAGTAGAGTTGAGTTGAGTTGAGTAGAGTAGAGTAGAGTTTAGTTGAGTTGAGTAGAGTAAAGTTGAGTTGAGTTGAGTTGAGTTGAGTTGAGTAGAGTAGAGTAGAATTTAGTTGAGTTGAGTAGAGTAGAATTTAGTTGAGTTGAGTAGAGTAGAGTAGAGTTGAGTTGAGTAGAGTAGAGTTGAGTTGAGTTGAGTAGAGTAGAGTAGAATTTAGTTGAGTTGAGTAGAGTAGAATTTAGTTGAGTTGAGTAGAGTAGAGTAGAGTTGAGTTGAGTTGAGTAGAGTAGAATTTAGTTGAGTTGAGTAGAGTAGAATTTAGTTGAGTTGAGTAGAGTAGAATTTAGTTGAGTTGAGTAGAGTAGAGTTTAGTTGAGTTGAGTAGAGTACAGTTGAGTTGAGTTGAGTAGAGTAGAGTAGAGTTTAGTTGAGTTGAGTAGAGTAAAGGTTAGTTGAGTTGAGTAGAGTAGAGTTTAGTTGAGTTGAGTAGAGTAGAGTTGAGTTGAGTAGAGTAGAGTTTAGTTTAGTTGAGTAGAGTAGAGTTTAATTGAGTTGAGTAGAGTTTAGTTTAGTTGAGTAGACTAGAGTTGAGTTGAGTAGAGTAGAGTTTAGTTGAGTTGAGTAGAGTAAAGGTTAGTTGAGTTGAGTAGAGTAGAGTTTAGTTGAGTTGAGTAGAGTAGAGTTGAGTTGAGTTGAGTAGAGTAGAGTTTAGTTTAGTTGAGTAGAGTAGAGTTTAATTGAGTTGAGTAGAGTAGAGTTTAGTTGAGTTGAGTAGAGTAGAGTAGAGTTTAGTTTAGTTGAGTAGAGTAGAGTTGAGTTGAGTTGAGTAGAGTAGAGTTTAGTTGAGTAGAGTAGAGTTTAGTTGAGTTGAGCAGAGTAGTGTTTAGTTGAGTTGAGTAGAGTAGAGTTTAGTTGAGTAGAGTAGAGTAGAGTTTAGTTGAGTTGAGCAGAGTAGAGTTTAGTTGAGTTGAGTAGAGTAGAGTAGAGTTTAGTTGAGTTGAGTAGAGTAGAGTTTAGTTGAGTTGAGTAGAGTAGAGTTTAGTTGTTTTGAGTAGAATAGAGTTGAGTTGAGTTGAGTAGAGTAGAGTTTAGTTGAGTTGAGTAGAGTAGAGTTTAGTTGAATTATGTAGAGTAGAGTTTAGTTTAGTTGAGTAGAGTAGAGTTGAGTTGAGTTGAGTAGAGTAGAGTTTAGTTGAGTTGAGTTGAGTGGAGTTTAGTTGAGTTGAGCAGAGTAGAGTAGAGTTGCGTTGAGTTGAGTTGAGTAGAGTAGTGTTTAGTTGAGTTGAGTAGAGTAGAGTTTAGTTTAGTTGAGTAGAGTAGAGTTTAGTTGAGTTGAGTAGAGTAGAGTTTAGTTGAGTTGAGTAGAGTAGAGTAGAATTTAGTTGAGTTGAGTAGAGTAGAGTTTAGTTGAGTTGAGTAGAGTAGAGTTTAGTTGAGTTGAGTAGAGTACAGTTTAGTTGAGTTGAGTAGAGTAGAGTTGAGTTGAGTTGAGTAGAGTAGAGTTTAGTTTAGTTGAGTAGAGTAGAGTTTACTTGAGTTGAGTAGAGTAGAGTTTAGTTGAGTTGAGTAGAGTAGAGTAGAGTTTAGTTTAGTTGAGTAGAGTAGAGTTGAGTTGAGTTGAGTAGAGTAGAGTTTAGTTGAGTAGAGTAGAGTTTAGTTGAGTTGAGCAGAGTAGTGTTTAGTTGAGTTGAGTAGAGTAGAGTTTAGTTGAGTAGAGTAGAGTAGAGTTTAGTTGAGTTGAGCAGAGTAGAGTTTAGTTGAGTTGAGTAGAGTAGAGTAGAGTTTAGTTGAGTTGAGTAGAGTAGAGTTTAGTTGAGTTGAGTAGAGTAGAGTTTAGTTGAGTTGAGTAGAATAGAGTTTAGTTGAGTTGAGTAGAGTAGAGTTTAGTTGAGTAGAGTAGAGTAGAGTTTAGTTGAGTTGAGTAGAGTAGAGTTTAGTTGAGTTGAGTAGAGTAGAGTTTAGTTGAGTTGAGTAGAGTAGAGTTTAGTTGAGTTGAGCAGAGTAGAGTTTAGTTGAGTTGAATAGAGTAGAGTTGAGTTGAGTTGAGTAGAGTAGAGTTTAGTTGAGTTGAGTTGAGTTTAGTTGAGTTGAGCAGAGTAGAGTTGAGTTGAGTTGAGTTGAGTAGAGTAGAGTAGAGTTTAGTTGAGTTGAGTAGAGTAGAGTTTAGTTAGTTGAGTAGAGTAGAGTTTAGTTGAGTTGAGTAGAGTAGAGTTTAGTTGAGTTGAGTAGAGTAGAGTAGAATTTAGTTGAGTTGAGTAGAGTAGAGTTTAGTTGAGTTGAGTAGAGTAGAGTTTAGTTGAGTTGAGTAGAGTACAGTTTAGTTGAGTTGAGTAGAGTAGAGTTTAGTTGAGTTGAGTAGAGTAGAGTTTAGTTGAGTTGAGTAGAGTAGAGTTGAGTTGAGTTGAGTATAGTAGAGTTTAGTTGAGTTGAGTAGAGTAGAGTTTAGTTGAGTTGAGCAGAGTAGAGTTTAGTTGAGTTGAGTAGAGTAGAGGTGAGTTAAGTTGAGTTGAGCTGAGATGTGTTGAATAGAGTTAAGTTGATATGGGTGAGTTGAGTAGATTTGAGTTGAGTTGAGTTGGATTGAGTTTAGTTGAGTTAATTTGAGCTGAGCTGAGCTGAGCTGAGCTGAGTAGAGTTCAGTTGATTTGGGTTGAGTTTAGTTGAGTAAAGTCAAGTTGAGTTCTGTCGAGTTGAGTTGAGGTGAGTTGTGTTGTCTTCTGTTGATTTGAGTTGAAATGAGTTTTGTTGTGTTGTGTTGAACTGAGTTCTGTTGAGTTTAGTTGTGTTGAGTTTAGTTGTGTTGTGTTGTGTTTTGTTGAGTTCAGTTCAGTTGAATTCAGTCAAGAATCGACATCATTACACCCTGTCCACTCCCATTAGCCCTCAGTCCTCATCTTCAACAGCCAGCGAAGAGTTCCATCACTAACGGTACCGTTACAATCTGTTTATATGCCCGTCTTGATTTACCTCTGAGCATGTTCTCTAGACCATGATAGTTGATCTGTTCTCTACACCATGATAGTTGATCTGTTCTCTACACCATGATAGTTGATCTATTCTCTACACCATGATGGTTTATCTGTTCTCTAGACCATGATAGTTGATCAGTTCTCTAGACCATGATAGTTGATCAGTTCTCTAGACCATGATAGTTGATCTGTTCTCTAGACCATGATAGTTGATCAGTTCTCTAGACCATGATAGTTGATCTGTTCTCTACACCATGATGGTTTATCTGTTCTCTAGACCATGATAGTTGATCAGTTCTCTAGACCATGATAGTTGATCAGTTCTCTAGACCATGATAGTTGATCTGTTCTCTAGACCATGATAGTTGATCAGTTCTCTAGACCATGATAGTTGATCTGTTCTCTAGACCATGATAGTTGATCAGTTCTCTAGACCATGATAGTTGATCAGTTCTCTAGACCATGATAGTTGATCAGTTCTCTAGACCATGATAGTTGATCTGTTCTCTAGACCATGATAGTTGATCTGTTCTCTGCACTATTCACATGCTTCTAGAGGTTCTTTACCATTTCTGCCTTAGCATGCATCCAATCTACCCTTAATCATGAGGCACCAGCATCTGCCTGTTTATGTCCAACCACACCAGAATGTCCTGGAGAAAAGATCCAGCGAATGCTCACAACCCGCGTCCTCTGAATCGATGCATGCCATTCTGCACGAAGCGTGCCATTCTTCTCCTTTGTCAGCACGCTTTGTGAATCAGTCACACTAGATCACGTTAAATATAGTTAAAGCAGTCCAGCTTCTGGCGCTGTTGATGAGCCGCGTCTCTTCTATGTTCACATCTTGTAGGATGCCAAGTGTGGGCGTGTCAAGGACACTTTCTGACCCAAACAGGACACGCATTCCGAAACTGGGCACGGGTGGGCAGAGAGGTGATTTACCACTAATACTATAACTACTACCACTGCTGCTGCTGCTGCTACTACTACTACTACTACTACTACTACTACTACTACTACTACTACTACTACTACTACTACTACTACTACTACTACTACTACTACTACTACTACTACTACTGCTGCTGCTGCTACTACTACAAATGCTATTATAATTATGTCTGCAGTGGCATCGGCGGCAGCAGTAGCAGACGAACGAACGAACTTTATTTTCGAAGTGTAACAAATTCGGCACGCAGGCCCGTCTTACATTCGGCCCTTCCAATCACTCATCTGTCGTTCATCGGTGCATAGTGCATTCACATAGGAAACACACATTGTCAAATGAATGTTGTAAACATAAACAATGCATGTTACCATGTTATGAGACTAATCCCCCACCCACCCACCCATCCCCTATCCATCGGCGTGTCCCCCATACACACACATCCACCACCAAACCACACACATACCCACAAGCACATACATTCCCCCATCCATCCACCCATCACCCAAGACACACATCCCACACACACCACACATACACCATCTCCCCACCAACACATACACACACATCTCCCACCCACCACAGATCCCCCCACACATCCCCCACCCACACACAAACCCAGGCACACATGCATGCATCTACCCATCCATACCCACCAACACATCCCCCACCTTCACACATCCCCCACCTTCACACATCCCCCCATCCACATGCACACATCCTCCACCCATCCCATAACCTACCAACACTCACTCAACTACATATCTTCCTCCACCCACCCACACACCGCCAACCACTCAGCCAAACACACATCCCCCAACCACATATCCAACACCCACATATTCCAGCCAACTCACATATCCCGCACCTACCCACACACAAAACCCGCACCCACCCACATATCCATCACTTACACACATCACCCATCCACACAATCTCCCCCACCCCACACATCCCGCACACACACACACATACATACACCACCCACCCCCAACCTACACACACTTACCCTCCCACATATCCTCCACCCACCCACACGCCAACTCCCCCCCCCTCCCCGGTCTCCAATCCCCAATCACACATCCCTTAACTACACATATCACCACACATACACTCACATACACACACATCTCCCCACCCATACACACATCCTCACACACCAACACATTCCTCATCCAAAAACACACACCAACCACACACACACCCTTCACCACCCACATATACCCCACCCTCACACATCCGCCTTCCCACCCACACACACATCCCCCACCCATACACTCATCTCTCACACACATCCACCCACTCACGTACTCATCCATCAACAACTCACACCCACACATTACCCACCCACCCATCAACACATGCATCTCTCATCTACACTTCCACCCACACACACCAACCACCCAGCCAAACACACATCCCCCATCCTCACATAGATCTTTCATCCAACCGCACATCCCACACCTCCCCCATCTCTCACACATCTCCCCTCCCACAGCCCACCCCACCCATAAACGCATTTCCCCGACACACATCTCCCACATGCATTCCAAAGCACCGCCCACACAACTCTCACCCACACACATATCTCCCCACCCACCCACACATCCCCACCTACAAACATCCTCACCCCCACATATACATCCTCCACCCACTCACGTATACCCCATCCACACTCACACACTCCCACCCACACAGACATATCCCATTCACAGACACACCCCCACTCCTATCCCCCACATCCATCTCCAACCGACACACATCTCCCACACACCCATTCACCCAACCAAATACACATTCCCTACCCACAGGCCGAACCCATTAACACCCATATACTTCCAACCATCCTCCAAAATATCCCCACCCACACACACACATACATTCTCCACCGACCACACATCCCTTCACCCATCCACACATCACGCATCAACCCACACACATCCCCCACACACAACCTCTCACACATACATTTCCCACCCTCCCCCCCCCCCCACACACACACACATCCCTCACATACACACCCACACACACGTCCTCACATCTAGACACATACATGATGCCTCACAAGATCACTGAAACTAATAAGAACAAACTCCCACACTTTACACACAGTACATATACATTGTGTAGCGTAAACAATTGGTGATGCAAATCAACTCTCTCTCTCTCTCTCTCTCTCTCTCTCTCTCTCTCTCTCTCTCTCTCTTTCTCTCTCTCTCTCTCTCTCTCTCTCTCTCTCTCGCTCTCTCTCTCTCGCAATCACTATTTCACCCATTAAGTCACTCTCTCCATCTTTCATTCACTTTATATCACACTCTCTTTCACTCTCACTCACACACAGACAGACACACACCCTCTTGCTGTCAAATACACATTCCCTCGCATAATCAGAAAAGCATATACACATACACACACGAGCATATACACAATATACACACGCAAATACACACATATACCCACGCAACCATACACACATCCACACCCATACACAATACCTTCACACACACACACACAAATAAACACTCCCTCGCATACACTGCATGCATGCACACATACACACAATTATATGCACATACATACACGAACACACACACATACACACACACATACACACTTATAAACACGCACATAATGTAAACACACACACACACATGCACGCACACATAAACTCACATATAAACATACTTACAAACACAATCACACACACAAACACACATTTACACAGACTTACACATACACACCCATACGCACATTCAGACGTGCATACACATACACCCACATGATGTTCGTCCATCACGAGTGATGAGGACCATTCATTCATTGCATCTTTTGATTTGATGAAGAACGAATGACTTGCGCTTTAGTTTGGATTATAGTGAGGTAGTGGTCGCGCAACTCCATCGACCTCACTCTCTCGTCTGCGTCCATCTGGTTCCAATGGCGAGCATGGCAAGACGACTGGAGACGGAAACAGGTGCAGTGGACTTTAGGCTGCCACGGCCAGTTATCCCTGTATATAGCGACTCTCTAAACATCCACATACACACATATAAACACACGCATACATACATATGGACACACGTACACACAACACATCACATATCCCGCACCTACCCACAAACAAAACCCGCACCCACCCACACATCCCCCACTTACACACATCACCCGCCCACACAATCTCCCTCACCCACACAACCTCCCCACCCACACATCACGCACACACTCACTCATACATCCCCCACCCACCCCAACCTACACACACTCACCCTCCCACACATCCTCCACCCACCCACTCGCCATTACCCCCCCCCCCCCCCCCCCGGTCTCCAATCGCCAATCACACATCCCTTAACTACACGCTCTGTATGACGAAGAAGAAGAAGAAGAAGAAGAAGAAGAAGAAGAAGAAGAAGAAGAAGAAGAAGAAGAAGAAGAAGAAGAAGAAGAAGAAGAAGAAGAAGAAGAAGAAGAAGAAGAAGAAGAAGAAGAAGAAGAAGAAGAAGAAGAAGAAGAAGAAGAAGATATCAATTAAAGTGATAATGCACTGTATTAAAAGGTTTCCTGTTTGAGAGATGTGTCTCGGTAACATAGTGGCCAGTTGGTCAGCTGACGGCCTGCTGAACGTGTGTTCGAATCCGTAAAGGCGTGGATTTTAGAACATTAACTGTGGCTGCCAGGTTGGCCAAACATTATTCTTGGGAAGTAAAAGCCACCGGTGCGATATGTACGACAATTTTATCACAGAGTCAATTGACCTATAGACATATGATACTACCACTGTCTGTGATATTTACCACAATGTTACTCCAGTGTCCATTGACCTATAGACATATGCGATATATTGTGCCAGAGACATTATTGTAAAAACAACATTGGACATATGGTGCTAGACACATATTTGTATAGAACAATATTTGACATATGGTGTGTCTAACATACATGTGTATAACAGCCCTCATCCGTGGGTGAGGTGCTCAATCTTACGCCGGAAGCTTTTATTTCCCAAGACATTTCCTGTTACCCATTTTAGGCGTAGCGGTAGAGGGGGGGGGGATGGGGTAACACGCCATGGTGTGGCTAGCACAGCCCTGGAGACCAAGTAGAGGAGGGGAGACACACCACGGTGTGGCTAGCGCAGTCCTGGGAACCGAGTAGAGGAGGGGACAAACACCACGGTGTTGCTAGCGCAGTCCTGGGAACCGAGTAGAGGAGGAGAAACACACCACGGTGTGGCTAGCGCAGTCCTGGGCACCGAGTAGAGGAGAGGAAACACACCACGGTGTGGCTAGCGCAGTCCCGGGAACCGAGTAGAGGAGGGGAAACACGCCACGGTGTGGCTAGCGCAGTCCCGGGAACCGAGTAGAGGAGGGGAAACACACCACGGTGTGGCTAGCGCAGTCCCGGGAACCGAGTAGAGGAGGGGAAACACGCCACGGTGTGGCTAGCGCAGTCCCGGGAACCGAGTAGAGGAGGGGAAACACACCACGGTGTGGCTAGCGCTGTCCCGGGAACCGAGTAGAGGAGGGGAAACACACCACGGTGTGGCTAGCGCAGTCCTGGGAACCGGGTAGAGGAGGGGAAACACACCACGGTGTGTCTAGCGCAGTCCCGGGAACCGGGTAGAGGAGGGGAAACACACCACGGTGTGGCTAGCGCAGTCTTGGGAACCGAGTAGAGGAGGGGAAACACACCACGGTGTGGCTAGCGCAGTCCCGGGAACCGAGTAGAGGAGGGGAAACACACCACGGTGTGGCTAGCGCAGTCCCGGGAACCGAGTAGAGGAGGGGAAACACACCACGGTGTGGCTAGCGCAGTCCTGGGAACCGGGTAGAGGAGGGGAAACACACCACGGTGTGTCTAGCGCAGTCCCGGGAACCGGGTAGAGGAGGGGAAACACACCACGGTGTGGCTAGCGCAGTCTTGGGAACCGAGTAGAGGAGGGGAAACACACCACGGTGTGGCTAGCGCAGTCCCGGTAACCGAGTAGAGGAGGGGAAACACACCACGGTGTGGCTAGCGCAGTCCCGGGAACCGAGTAGAGGAGGGGAAACACACCACGGTGTGGCTAGCGCAGCCCTGGGAACCGGGTAGAGGAGGGGAAACACACCACGGTGTGTCTAGCGCAGTCCCGGGAACCGGGTAGAGGAGGGGAAACACACCACGGTGTGGCTAGCGCAGTCTTGGGAACCGAGTAGAGGAGGGGAAACACGCCATGGTGTGGCTAGCGCAGTCCTGGGAACCGAGTAGAGGAGGGGACACACACCCCTGTATTTCTAGCGCAGTCCTGGGAACCGGGTAGAGGAGGGGAAACACACCACGGTGTGGCTAGCGCAGTCCTGGGAACCGAGTAGAGGAGGGGAAACACACCACGGTGTGGGTAGTGCAGTCCTGGGAACCGAGTAGAGGAGGGGAAACACACCACGGTGTGGCTAGCGCAGTCCCGGGAACCGAGTAGAGGAGGGGAACACGCCATGGTGTGGCTAGCGCAGTCCCGGGAACCGAGTAGAGGGCAAACACACCACGGTTTGGCTAGCGCAGTCCCGGGAACCGAGTAGAGGAGGGGAAACACACCACGGTGTGGCTAGCGCAGTCCCGGGAACCGAGTAGAGGAGGGGAAACACACCACGGTGTGGCTGGCAAAGTCCTGGGGATCGAGTAGAGGAGGGGAAACACACCACGGTGTGGCTAGCGCAGTCCTGGGAACCGGGTAGAGGAGGGGACACACACCCCTGTATTTCTAGCGCTGTCCTGGGAACCGGGTAGAGGAGGGGAAACACACCACGGTGTGGCTAGCGCAGTCCTGGGAACCGGGTAGAGGAGGGGAAACACACCACGGTGTGGCTAGCGCAGTCCTGGGAACCGAGTAGAGGAGGGGAAACACACCACGGTGTGGGTAGTGCAGTCCTGGGAACCGAGTAGAGGAGGGGAAACACGCCATGGTGTGGCTAGCGCAGTCCCGGGAACCGAGTAGAGGGCAAACACACCACGGTTTGGCTAGCGCAGTCCCGGGAACCGAGTAGAGGAGGGGAAACACACCACGGTGTGGCTAGCGCAGTCCCGGGAACCGAGTAGAGGAGGGGAAACACACCACGGTGTGGCTGGCAAAGTCCTGGGGATCGAGTAGAGGAGGGGAAACACGCCACAATGTGGCTAGCTCTGCCCTGGGAAACGAGTATTCACCAGGATAAGTGGACAACTCTGCAGCTGAGCAGAGTAGGGCAGTCACTTGTCCTGACAGTAGGAAATGGCTGTAAAAGTCTGAGCTAACAAATTACCATGTGGATGTGGAAAGCAAGGTGAAACTGCCACTCTGTATTCCCGAAACTTCACATCAAAATGCATTTTAGATTTAGTAAAAGACTTTAATATCCGTGCCTGGCCGAGGGGTTAGCAGCTTTCTCCGCTAATCCCGAATACTCTCGTGGTCGGCGTGAGCGGACGAGAATTAGAAGTGGTTCGAGTCACGCTAGTGACTTATGAGAGTATGGAGCCGGTCGCTCAGAAAGTCGTGGCGTGCTGATGAGCGTAAACTAGCCTAGGAATCAATATACAACTGAAAAATGCTGGTGTTGACCGCAATATCCTGAAACAGGATGGAAACGCGAAAAAGAAATAAGACATTAATGGCTGTGATGCTTATGATGATGATGATGATGATGATTATGATGTTAAGTTTAATCGACCTGGGAAACAAGGTCAATGTTAATCATTCAAATCCATCCTAATGGGGAGCGAAATCTTTCCTCTCAGGCGAGTGTCTAGCCACCACACCACCACGGCCCCGTATACAAATATGGCGCCAGCACCGTATGCTAATTACGGTTCGAGACTCTTTCACTAAACCAATTTACCAGGCTCTTTTACTAAACCAGTTTTACGAGGCTCCATTGATCTCAGACAGTTGAAACTACAGTAAAACCCACACAGAAAGACAGACAGATACACATGAAACATACTCTTGGAGGTTACCACCCAACTGGGGATATTTTCGCTAGACACCGTACAAGTGTAGTTATCACAGCCATCTGTGTAGTTGTAACCTTTGTGATGACATCCGCCGTTTGCTAGACACCCTGGAACGAGAGACACGAATGTCTTACCTATACATGTATAGATGACAGCATACATTATCATCTCCTGTCCAGTGCCCATTGGTCTATACCCATATAGCGCTCATCATCATCAAGTGCCCTGCCTCACTTCAGCTTTCTATTTCTTACATTCATTGATAGTGGGTAATTGCATAAGATACTTTTTATTTTCTTAACAGCAGCTTTTGTTTGCCCTATTCTGTTCTTAATCTCTGTTGTGTACTTTCAATATGACGTTATAAATGCCACAAATCCATACCGTTCTTCTATCGTGGCGGAAGTTTACAATAAACCTCAGCTGCCCGGTTGGCCTATCCTAAAATGGGAGGTACGACATGTCCTGGACAGTAATACAATGATGGCGCTAGCACCATGTACCCAAGTCACCTTTACCTACCTAACTCCCCCCCCCCCACACTTTATTTCACACACACACACACACACACACACACACACACACAGAATGTGTGATATGCCACGGAAGTTAACCCATCACAAGGAATCAAACTCCGAGCAACGACAACAGAATGTGCATGAGTTGTCTCCCCACACGGGACAAGCCGGTATTATTACATAATCCATATCATACCTGCTAACTACTGAGCGTAATCTTGCCAAGAAATCAACATACAGCTGAAAGATGCTGATGTTGACAGCGATGTCCTGTAAAGGATATGCAACAAACAAAAAAATATCATACCTACTCTTCTTCAGAGCATGATTCTTCGCTTCGACCTCCGCCTCCTATTGCTCCTCTTCCTCCTCCTCCTCCTCCTCCTCCTCCTCTTGTGGAGGAGTGTCAGGGTCTTACAATCTAATGAATCTGGCTCGCTGGACCTAACATATGCGAGACATACACAAATACAGAATGATTTGACGGGACACACGGTAACACTAAGTTTTGATGGGTTTATTTACACTTCACATGCACCACAATCTAATTCGGCATGTGACCATCACAAGGTGAATATCACACTCTATACACAATACATCAATTGACTCACAAACTCAAACCCACAGCTATGCAGTCTTCCATCTTCTCACAAGAGATACGAGCAATTGACATTCAGGCACAGAAACACAGGAGCCGCTTTCATACACGTAAGTCTCGTCCGATCCCCTAGCCGTGTCTGGCGTTTTCCGCTCACAGTGCTTGCCCTGTGGATTCGAGCGCAGCGAGAATTGCATGCGTCACGCTTGTACTGGCTTGCCCCTTGACGGTCACTCTCTCTCTCTCGTCAGCGAAACCTGTGAATATGTAACTGGTGTTCGCCTGGCGGGCGTAACGATGTCGCGGCATAGCAATGGGAGATTATGACACCCTCCCCGCGCTTCATTCATGAAAGATTCTATCTTTCATGTGTACTCTCTGTAGATTCAGGGTTACTATTTTTAACCAAGTCAGAATCTTCCCATTGGTTGTCATATACCCTGGCATAGGTTTAATAGAAATACATAAGTATTGTAAATTATACATATTAAGTCATGCGGTATTCAAACTTCAACACTTGCCAAGTATCATTCTCTCGATGGATGATCACCTCTATTGCAATTTTGACCCAGTCAGACCGGTAGCACCAGCAATCCATGCAACTACCTCGCAACCAACAATAAAAAAGACGTATAATATGTCCTTAGACATCAGGTTAGACCGTAAAACGTCTTAATGTGAGACGAATTCAACTGTAGAGTTCCAACCAAATTTGGTAGGGAGCTCTCATGTTGGTCTACAACTTTGGCAATCTTTTCCATGCCCAGATGATGCACTCTTGGAGTGTCGACAATCTGGCAAAACAATGGCTATTTTTATAAATTGCACCTTACTCTCTATTTCGATTTACCGCCCTTTGGTGTAATCTGTGACACCAATTAAATGAAAGGGAAATAATTTACACAGATGTTAAACATAATAAATTACAATTATTAATATATTTCTCAGCGTCATAGCTTGATACTTCTTTACAATAGTGAAAAAATGTTGCTACAGTGAATCAGTTAATCAAGATATGATTCTCAGATTACACTACTTCCAAAAATATTAATACACAATTTGTGTATTTCAAATTCGTGTTTCACAAATATTTTACAAGCGTCATTAATTTTTAAGGTCTTGTTCATAGTCTGCTAGATTTTTGTTTAAATTTCTAACTTTCCGGAAGTACACACGAACAGCTGATGTAAGCGATAGTTTTTTTTACACAATTGTTCCGTAATGATGTTGGAATACTCGGAATGTAACGTTGTGCTATTCGCTGGTGTTTTCGATGTTTCGTTGGACTTCTGGATTACGATCTTATGCAGTGGTGTAACTGTCCCAGTTTATTTCAATCAATCGCTCAATTCACACGGGATAAAATATTGCTGGATAACTCCAGTTTGCAGGTACCACGGATAACTTAAATTGTTCTTGTTCACTTGAGGTAAGTTACGACACTGGCATGTGGCACTGTTCACTTTGTAATACATACTATGCACTTATACAACACAATTGTCAACTTATTTTAGAAACACTAGTAATATTTACAGTGGGAAATGATCCCTATCACAATGATGTAGTTGACACTCACAGCTTTTCTGAAGAAGAAAAAAAAAACTTCATTAATGGCTGTGCTGGTCTGAGTGTTTTGACACACTGCACTCAGACGTATGTGGCTATTGGGTACCATTGGGACAACGCGACAAAAGATCAGCCAGTGTATTCGATCTGCCAGGGATGTGCATCACTTCAAAGCTGTAGTCTTGAAGCAAAAGTGACCATCGAGCTATCATATGGTTAGTTGGCACTCCAGATGTAATAAATGTCAATGGGCTGTTGTCAGATTCTACTAAAAAATGCCTTCCAAGGAGGAATCTAGACAATCTCGTTATTGCAAACATTAAAGCGAGGGCTTCCTTTTGTGGGGTCGACCAAGTGCGTTCTCTTGGTTTCAATTTTCTGGATAGGTAATATACAGGATGCAAAATGACGCCATGCTCCTGTAATAGTACCGCCTCAATCGCCACGGAGCTCGCATCTGTGCGAAATCTGAAAGGAATATGCAAATTTGGCAATTTGAGAATGGGATTCTTTAAACTATTCTCAGAAAAATAGGACAATACTTTCTGGAATGCAAATTTTAGGCATTCGTTGTTTACAATTTTTGTTGGGTGTTCTTTTTTTAGTATGTTATTAAAACTTTCAGTCAGTTCAGCAAAATCTGGTATGAACTGCCTGTAATAATGTTGAAGTCCTAATACACTTCTGACTTGTTTCTTCGTAGTCGGCAGTGATAGTTTGAGAATTTTTGACACGATGTTGTCGTCAGTCGTGACAAAGCCATTAGAGATTTTATAACCCAAGAAGGAGATTTCTTGGTAGGCTATGTCAACTTTGGCAGGTTTAATAGTAAGTCCGTGCTGTCTGATCCGTTCAAACGTCTGCTGTAATGTCGTTATGTGCTCTGTCATTGTCGTTGTGTGTACACAGATGTCGTCCATGTACGAGATGATATTCTTTATGTCCGTAAGTAATAGTCTTGTCATGCGTACGAATGTTGCAGGTGCATTAACAAGCCCAAATGGTAATTTGCACCATTCGTACAGTCCCCAAGGTGTGGCAAAGGCTGTCAGATGTCTGCTCTGTTCGTCTACCGTTATCTGCGAGTAACCTTTTGTCATGTCTAGTTTCGTAAAGTATCTAGAGTCTGTCAGCTCTGTCAGCAGTTCCTCGCAGTTGGTCATTGGTTCTAAATCCAACTGTGTAATTTTATTTAATTTCCTATAGTCTATGCAGAGTCTTATTGTGTCGTCCTTTTTGCGTATAATGACTATTGGAGAAGAGAAGTGTGATTGCGATCGTCTAATGATGTTGTTCTTTTCTACGTCAATGATTTCCTGATGCAGTTTTTCTTTGTAATGTAATGGAATTGTGTAGGGTCTGCATTTTATTGGTGTGTTGGAAGTCAGAGTAATGTGGTGTTGTACCAGTTCTGTTTGTCATGGGTTGTTAGAGAAGATGGTACTGTAGTCTTGTATGAGTTGTTTGCAGCTGTCGGTGTCTGCTTGAGTTAACTGGGGGTTTATCTTAATGTCTTGTAAGCAGTTCGTCTTGTTTAGTGCTGGTGTTGGTATTTCGTCGCTTTCTTCGTCGCTTTCATGGTCGATTATTGTTGTACTGGCTGCTGTATCGTCTTTTTCGTTGTCCCTGTTGTAGTATGGTCTTAGCATATTGATGTGGAATATTTTGTGTTTGTATTTAACTTGAATTTCATAGTCAACAGGTGAAATCTGTCTTAGTACCTTAAATGGTCCTTGCCAAGAATCGGTCAGTAATTGTCGGTCGCTAGGTAGGAGCAGTAGTACGTCCTGTCCAGGTGTCAGTGTTATCGTCCTGTTTCCTTTGTTTGCATATTGTCTATACATCGCACCAGATTGTTTCAGTGCTTCTTTGGCAATAATACAAGATTTAATTATCCTTTCACGCAATGATGTTACATATACGTATGATGATATGGGTTTAAGTACAGGAGTTGCTTCAGTTAACATGGAATGGTATATACTTAATGGGCCGCGTGGTTTGGCACCATAGATAAGTTCGAATGGAGAGAACCCAGTGCTTGACTGAGGGACCTCGCGATATGCGAATAGTATGGCAGGCAAATAGATGTCCCAATTTTCGGGATATTCGTCGGTGACTTTGGAAAGCATATGCTTTAGATCCCCGTTAAACTTTTCTATTACTCCGGTCGAGTGAGGATGGTACGGTGAGTTGAAACATTGTTTCACACCTAACATTTTGGTGAAAGCTTGAGTGGATGCAGCGATAAATTGACTTCCACGGTCGGATAGGATAGTATCAGGAAAACCTATCCTTGAAAATACATGGGAAAAGACTTCCATTATATCATTGGCAGTTATGTTCTTGAGAGGAATAGCTTCAGGCCAGCGGCTACATAGATCAATAATTGTAACTATAAATTTATTTCCTCTAGATGTTACATGATTTAGAGGACCTACGATGTCAACAGATATTTTCTCAAAGGGTCGACTGGCTAAATCTGTAACCTGTAATTCAGCCTGTGGGTGTTTCCCCTTTTTCACTAGTTTCTGTCAGATGTCACAACTTATGCAATATTGTGTAATGTCATTACAGAATTTTGGCCAATAAAACTGTGTCAACAATCTAGATCTGGTCTTTGAATACGCCATATGCCCTGTAAGAGGTATATCATGGGCAAGATGTAAGGCTTGCTTACGGTATTCTAGTGGCAAAACAGTTTGCTCTGTGGTGGTGTCACCTCTGGTATAGTACCTAGTGAGGATGCAATTTTTGAGAGCAAAATGCCATCTTGCATTCTTAGTTAACCTTGGCTTTTGGCCTATCAGATTAAAATACTTATATAATGAAGGATCAGCCTTTTGGGCTGTTACAAAATTTTCCTTCATGGTCGAAGGTAGTAATACTGGGCTTAGTATTTCTATCGCCTCAGTTTGATCAATTTTTTCTTGCACTCTAGCAGCAGATCTAGTTACTGCGTTCACACTTTCAGTGATATGAGATGATGGTGAAATAATTGGGTCAATGATTTCATGTGGTTGTGATACAATTGGATCAATGATTTTATGTGGTGGTGAAACAATTGGATCAATGATTTCATATGATGATAGTGCTGCATTAGCTAGCATACAATTATTTGATGGTACCACACTTTCCATGATGGCATTAGATGGAGATGATGTTACATTATCATCAATACATACAGATGTTATGATGTTATGAGGCATCTCATTCACTTCGGGAAGGTACCCAATGATAACATCGCAACAAGGATTGGTTAATGCTGCGAATTTGACCTTCCCAGTGAGGAATGGAGTCTCAATGTATGCCCATGCCAATGGATACTTCTCGATATTACCCGAGAATGTTCTGCATGTTGCGTGCCTGCCTGTATAGTCTGTAGGCATTATGAAATCTCTTTTAAGACCTATAAGAGTGCTTCCGCTATCTCGTAAGACTGTAGCAGGCTTGCCATTCACATACCCATGGTGGATGTTAATTCTGCCTTTGGAATCTATTACCAAATTAGCTTCCTCATTGGCAATAGGTATCGAGTGGCCGCATGTTAATAGGCCATCTTAATGGAACTGATTACAGAGGGTACATTTTTGTGGATTAAATATATCTATGGCCTGTGCTGAGTTCACAGGATGATTTTCAAGATGTTCTTCATCTGATGAAGCGCTATCAAACAAGGCGGCCACGCCTTCCTGGTCATCTGTTTCCCTTTACAAGCATGACGCCAGTGGCCATAAGCTTTACAAAGGAAGCATTTGGTTAGCCGTTTGAAGCTTCTTCGCTCTTTATCTTGGTTATTTACATAGTTTTGCAAGTATGTTAGATATGCTGGGTTCTTGTCGCACATCTCATTCCGGTGGTGAGGAAATTGGCAAAACCTACATTTCTCAGTAGTAGGCTTAAATGTCTTTTGCCTATTGGTTGTATCTGATTTTGGTTTATCATAGCTGGCAGCTGCTACGAAATTTATGTCAGTTGCTCCACTAGCAAAACAATGTTTATTGGCTGTAAAATACGTCGACCCACGTTTCTCGATCTGCTCTACATTCATACACTCACTCTCTTGTAGAAATTTTGAAAATGATGGTGGAAGGGATGTGATGATTTTATCCCTGAGGATGAGATCTTTCAATTTGTTAAAGTCATTATTAACTTTGGCTGCTGAAAGCCATTTACTGAATATATCCTGTACTACAGAGATGTAGTCAGAGAACGTTTGAGTAGGTTTTGGAGTTAATTTACTGAACTGTTCTCTGTAGCCTGCTTCATCTAACAGGAAGTGTGACATAATTTTTGACTTTATGTAATGGTAATCTTTTCTGAGATCTTCAGGGATAGTCTCTATAACTTTTAGAGGTTCCCCTGACAAACTTCTCATATAAATGATGTTCCACTCAGATACTGGGATCTGGTAGTGGTCCATTAAAGTCTCAAAGTTCTGGGTGAAGGCTGCTATGCAGTCCCCCGAGGTATAATTTCTGACAATACCTTGGTACTTTTTGTACTGGTTTTCTTTTTCCAGTCTTTCAGATTTACGAGATTCTTTTTCAACAGCTGTTTCAGCTTCAAGCTGTTTGATTTTCAATTGGAGTTCAAGCTCTTCTCGTTTGCTTTGAGCTGAGATTTCTGCTTTTTTCAATTCAGCATTTATTTCTGACTGTTTCACTGCCATTTCTGCCTTCTTCGTTTCTGCATCTATTTCTGACTGTTTCACTGCCATTTCTGCCTTCTTCGTTTCTGCATCTATTTCTGCTTGTTTAGCAGCTCTTTCGGCCGCTCTGTCTTCGCGTTCTCTAGCCTTTTCCTGTGCTAGGAGGTGTTCTGAATATTTTGTCTCACTCCATTTTGTCAACTCATCGCCAGTTAACTTTAGTTTTAAACCCATCTCAATGAAGTCGTTTAGAGAAGACATGATGGAATGTTTCATTAACAATGAATTCTCACACACGCAATTTTGTTATACAGTGTTAGTAATTTGAACAATTTTTACAATATTTTTACACTTACAGCGTGTGCCCAAATTTGCGTCCAAAAGTATATAAAAAGATAATACTCAAGTACTCTGGATACACTGAAGAATGGTGAAAACCCGGGTCAGGAACTTGTAGGGTCGCTACAGCAACGGCAAATGACCTCTACAGGTAACCGTTTCAGATGGCACAGAAAACCTGGTTACTTTTGGAAGGAAATAAATTAGAATCTATGTCTGTGTGATGTGTATGCTTGTCAGTTAAGTTTTGGTTAGGTTTGTATGGCGTTGAGTGTTATTATTGGTCGTAATGTCGTCGTTCAACAATTTTCACAAGTTGCTTTCTTTCCCAAACTTTCTCCTTCCACACGCTTTTTCCTGTAAACCACTACTTTCACGAAGACAAGTTAGCCATGTTAAACTGTTCAACAACTATGACGGTACATCACTTACACTTAGATTACACAATCACTGATGTTTTTCCACGTTAACACATTCAAATCTATGTAATTTACGTTAGTATGTTCAATGAGGACGAGCGCCCACGTTCACACATGTCAGGGTCTTACAATCTAATGAATCTGGCTCGCTGGACCTAACATATGCGAGACATACACAAGTACAGAATGATTTGACGGGACAAACGGTAACACTAAGTTTTGATGGGTTTATTTACACTTCACATGCATCACAATCAAATTCGGCATGTGACCATCACAAGGTGAATATCACACTCTATACACAATACATCAATGCCCTCATAAACTCAAACCCACAGCTATGCAGTCTTTCATCTTCTCACAAGAGATACGAGCAATTGATATTCAGGCACAGAAACACAGGAGCCGCTTTCATACACGTCAGTCTCGTCCGATCCCCTAGCCGTGTCTGGCGTTTTCCGCTCACAGTGCTTGCCCTGTGGATTCGAGCGCAGCGAGAATTGCATGCGTCACACTTGTCCTGGCTTGCCCCTTGACGGTCACTCTCTCTCGTCAGCGAAACCTGTGAATATGTAACTGGTGTTCGCCTGGCGGGCGTAACGATGTCGCGGCATAGCAATGGGAGATTATGACAAGGAGGATGTTTTATGTGGAGTGTAATTTGAATTGTCTCTGTGGCTGTCTAAAGAGTGTGGTGTTACCCGTGAATAAGGGGCTGACTTGTTATACTGTTTTTCAGACGCAAGCATGGTTGTGCACCTTGATTATTTTTGTTACAGTGGGAATTGGCGCTGTAAGGAATTGATATTGTTGATATTGTTTTCATTTTGGTGTCCCTATGTGCACTGATTGATTAATGATTTTGTTGTCTGGAGGAATCCCTAGCATGCAAGGGATTTAACTATTATTTTTATTGTTAATATTACTTGGTTATTAGGTTATTATGATGCACAACAGAAGACGAACAAGGTTTAACTACCTTCGTTTTGTTGTTGTTGTTGCTGTCTACGGGCAGATCAGGGGATGCAACCAGTATTTTTTTGTGGAAATTCCGAAAAGAGTTGTTTTCCCTTAGGCATCCAATATTTTTCATGAGGGATGTCAGATGTAGAGACAGGGCTTCGATCTCAGGGGAGGAATGACGACTTATTGATGGTGGGACCCATCAACTTTTCATAGGTGTTTGTGAGACGGTATGGGAAATGGCTTTCAAAAACCGCCCAAGTTTACCGGGGGACACGGACTGGAATATTATTGAATCAGTTAGAAAGTATAAAGATGGCATCCAAGGTCACGGGCTCTATCTACCCGTGGGTAAGTTCACTTCCTATATAAAGATGTTATCCAAGTTAACGGTCTCTTTATACCCGTGGGTAGGTTTGCTATCTATAGACAGATTCCATCCAAGGTAACGGCCTCTATCTACACGTAGGTAGGTGTACTGTAACAGTGAGGGAATTAGGTTAGGAGTAAAGAGTTAAGGAATGCTGCGCATTCCTTGACTAGGGGGAAAACCATAGTGAACGTGTGTGCACGAATGAAGAAGGGTATCTAGGAAAACACACACGTCACTTGGGGCCAGCGAGAAGACATGTCAACACCGGGCAGTGAGTCTACCATCATGTGTGCTGTAGTATAACGATTCGGCCAATAAAGTATGTTTATAACAACGCGGAGACTTGGGTCCTATACGATCACGTGCTTAACCTGTCTTGTCCACACTATGACAGCAGGTTGATTTGGTGCCGTGAAAGTCTGAAACATGGGAGGTCGCGGAGAGAGTACCGCTATGGAAAATTGTTGTGTCTGGGCGTCTGGAGAAGGAAGTTTGTAAATATTGAGAAACGCAACAGATGAAAGCCGCCTGTTGATAGTTGTTGTATACCTGTTTAACAAGGAGATCCATTTTCAAGGACAGCGCTCAAAAAGGTTTGATTGATAAACTTATTTTTTTGAAAGACTGATGTTACTACATATTTAATCCTATAAATTAACTGGAGAATTGACCAACGCTAATTGTATAATTGATCAAGTAATGCCGTTCTGCATAAAAAAAAATCAGTACAAATTATGAATTTTAACCCGTGGGACTGTTGAAGGTGAAGTCAAGGTTATGGTGCAAATTTCATAATTATGAAATCAAGATCTGCAATACTTTATACAGTCACTTCACATTTAGAAGGCATTGATGAAATTTGTCTCAACTTATAAGATAAAGCACTTTAAACTGACCATGGCGAGAGTCCCACATGAAAATAAGAGATTGGATAGCGTCAGCTTTAAATCAAATTGTTGTTGACTGGATTACGTTTGCGCTGAAATATATATATGAAAAACCCAGATGGCTGTTGGAAACTGAGTTTTTTTTTGCTGAAGTCGTGAGCAGTTGTCGTTTGCGTGAAGGTGACCTTACTTGAAGGGAATCTACAGTTAATCGAGCAAGTAAACAAGCAGTCTTGTTGCGAGCCTGGTATCGAGCATAATTTTCGTCAGGAATTAATTGGAAAGAACTGACTTCGACTTCGATTAAATTATTATGGAAAGAAATCCAGAGGCTCTTCTTTGTTCTGCTCATTTCAACGAGGTTGATTAGAGTCCTTTGTTAATGTGGTGTAGGTAATTCTGAATCAGTAGCTCATTTAAATTCTTTTATCAAAATTCAGGATTGAAACAGGAATATTCTTCGTCAGGATCTTCGATTGGAGGCTTTAGTTAAGTTAATTAGATAATATTAGAGTAATTAACAGATTATGTATTGTTGCTGAATTTGAAATTAACATTGTTTGAAATATTTGTATATTGCTTGATAATTATAGATTTTAGGATGGAATCCCAAGATTTTTCACAGGTACTGACTGGAGTTGGCGGGGCAATATCAAGGTTGGATGCAGTGTTAAGACAACAAAATGTAAACAGTGATGTTGAAAGATTTAGTGGTCAAGCAAATCAGTTTAAGAAATGGATCATTTCTATTGAGAAACATGCATATTTAATAAACGCTACAGATGGGGAGAAAAAGAATTTGGCATACAGAACAAGTACAAGTCCAGTTTCTGACCATATAAGAAGAAAATTAGAAGCAGCAGGAGGTGAAACCTGGGAAGAATTTAAAGATGATCTCGCAAGAAAATATGCTGAAATTACTGATCCACAACACGCATTCTCAGTATTGCGACAGACTAGACAAAGCAGCACAGAAAGTGTCCAGTTATATAGTGACAGGTTAATCAATTTAGCTGAAGAGTCATTTTTAGGACAGAATGTACGAGCTGAAGAAGTAGAACGGATGTTAGTAGGGATTTTTGTTGATGGGATTAGGTCAGATGGATTGAAATTTAAATTATTAAGAGAGAATCCTGCAAGATTGTCACAAGCGGTAGATATCGCTATACAAGAGGAAAGCTTGAGGAGGAGGTTTAGGTTAAGAGTAGGACGAGAGTTAGGTAGTAGTTCAGAAGATAGAATTGAAGAACCTATGGAAATAGGACAGTATAGACATGGATGGAGAGGAAGACGAGGAGAAATACAGATGGTACAAAGAAACGAGAACGCATATAATCAAGATAGAAGAGGACAAGTGAGAAATACTGTAAGAAACATGGAAGGAAACACAAATAACTCGAATGTGGTTTGTTGGGGGTGTCATAAACGGGGGCACATTTTTCGCTTTTGTGGTAACAGAAGTGGCCCATCGAATACGCAAAATAGTAGAGGTGTTCAGTCGAGTATACAGAATAGAATTGCAAATGGCAGACCAGCAAATTGGAATTCTGGAGAAATACAGAGAAATTTTAGAAGGTCAGGAAATCAGGAAAATGGGCATCCCGCTTACTGAATAGGGTCGGCAGTAGGAGGGAAGATAGTAAGATCCAAAAAGGGCATCAATATATAAAAAACCCAAAGGATGAGTATAATAGAACATTTAGAAATAAAAAACAAGACGAGGTAAAACAATTGTCATTAAATATGGTAGATCCTAGCTCATGTATAGTACAGATAGGAAAATATAAAGTTAGAACAATAGTGGATTCGGGAGCACAAGTTAGCGTGATTAAAGAAGCATTTTTATATCGAATGTTAAAAAATTGTAAAATATTTAGAATTCAGGAGAATCTTCATTCGGTAACGGGACAAAAGTTAGAAGTGCTAGGACAAACGATGATAAATTTGAAATTAGGAGGGATAAATGTCAGGCATATGTTTCATGTGGTTAAAGATTTAAATAGAAATATGATATTGGGACGAGATTTTTTATTGAAAAATGGGGTGAGACTTTTATTTGATTTGCATAAATTAAAATTCCAAGACGTTTACGTAGATCTAGAAGAAGATATGCATGTGTCGACACTAGTTAGAGTTAAAACGACCATGAATTTAAAACCACAGTCAGTTAATTTGATACAAGCAAGACTGAAGAGAAACCCGTATTATGTAGCAGGAAACATAGTCAGAATCACGGAATTGCAAAATGAAATAATTGATGAGCCAGGTTTAGAAGTTCCGGATGGAATAATAGAATTAGATAAAAGTTTAACATTTCCAGTAATGGTTATTAATAACACAGGTAGAGAAATTAAATTATACAGAGGATGTGTAATAGCCAAGCTAGAACATAACGTTAGTGACATATTGGCAACAGATAGAGTAAATATGGCAGGTATAAGTTATTCAGAAACCTCTAGTGAAAGAATTAATAATAGACGCGGATGTAGAAGAAAAGGGAACGTAAGAATGGATGAATTGATCCATCCATATAGAAGAAATACAGCACAAATACATTCACTAGACAAAGTAACAAGAGAAAAAGAATTGTTAGCACAATTAAAAACTTCGCCAGAAAATAAGGAAGTGTTAGAAAAACTTATAAAGCAAAATCAAGATGTGTTTGCGATAAATGATTTAGAATTGGGTAAGACACAAACAGTTACGATGGAAATAGACACGGGAGATCATCCACCAATTAGTTTAAAACCATACAGAACTCCATTAAGAAATAGAGAAGTCGTAGAAAAGGCAATAGAAGATATGTTGAAAGCAGGCATAATAACAAGGTCAAAATCAGAATGGTCATCTCCGGTCGTCATAGTAGCCAAATCTGATGGTTCGAACAGGTTCTGCTGCGACTATAGGGCGTTAAATAAAATTACTAAGAATGTAGCGTACCCATTGCCGGTGATTGATGATATTTTGGGGTTACTTAATGGCTCTACATATTTCACAACGCTGGATGCAAGGGCAGGATTTTGGTGTATTCCGATGTCGAAGGACGCGCAAAAGAAAAGTGCCTTTTGTACTCATATGGGTTCTTACGAATTCTTACGTATGCCATTCGGTCTCAAAAATGCACCATCTCACTATATGTTCTTAATAAATGAAGTACTAGACGGTATGCAAAGTTTTGCCCTGGCATATATTGATGACGTATTGATTTTTACGAAAGGAGATGTAGAGAATCATTTGAAACATGTTAGACTAGTATTTGACAGATTAAGAAAGCATGACGTTAAATTAAAGCTTAGTAAGTGCCAGTTTTTAAAGACAGAAACAAAATATTTAGGTTATATAATAAATAGGGAAGGTATTAAACCAGACCAGGAAAAGATAAACGTTATTAAAGAGTTACCTCCTCCCACTAACGTTAAGGAAGTGCGTGCTTTTATAGGAACGTGTGCGTATTATAGGCGGTTTGTACCAGCCTTTTCAAGGATAGCAATACCTATTACGAATTTAACGGGAAAATACGCTAGGTTTAAGTGGGATGATGAGTGTCAAAAAGCGTTCGAACTTTTAAAAGATAGCTTAACAGTGGTACCATTATTGACACATCCAGACTTGAATAAACAGCTAATATTATACACAGATGCTTCAGACAATGCAATAGGAGCATGTTTGGTTCAACCATATGAAGGAGAAGAATCTGGAATACCAGGGGTTAAAAATGAAAGACCAATCTATTTCTTGTCTCATAAACTCAGCAAGACTCAAAAGAAATGGCCAATTATTGAGAAAGAAGCATATGCTATACACTACGCTCTTCAAAAATTAAATTACTATTTACATAACGCCAATTTCATTATTAGAACTGACCACATGCCATTAAAGTCGATATTAGAAGCACCAATACAAAATAGGAAAATACAAACCTGGGCATTGAATTTACAAGGGTACAATGCTAGGGTTGAATATGTGTCAGGGAAACATAATACGTGCGCCGATCTTTTGTCTAGAATCCCGTACCCACAGTCATCAGGAAACACGGAAGATGAAATTGAACCAGACATAGACGATCGAAACTGGCAAGTAAATATATTAGATTCTGCCATAATAAATAGGGAAGAATTTGAGAGTTTACCATCGGATCAAGAGTCTGAACCTAGAACAGAAGACCCACATTTAGAACAGTTTGATATGAAAACAGAACAAGAATTAGATCCAAAAATAGTACAGATAAAAAGAAAACTGAAAGAAACAGGGGGAAATAGTTTTAAAAGAAAGTTTGTAGAGTTACAAGAAGACAATCAATTATATTATATCAGTGAAAAAGGTGAAGGAATAAGAAAATATATTCCGAAACATTTAGAACAAGAAGTCTTAAAGGCATATCACGATAATAATGGTCATTTTGGACGAGATAAGTTAGTGAAGGCTATTAGCAGTAAATATTACTGGCCGAATTTATTCAAAAGTGTATATGAATATGTTGAAGCGTGTGAAAAGTGTAGGTTAAGAAACATGAAGATAATTAAATGTCCTTTACAAGATACCGATATTCCTCAATTTCCAATGCAGAAAGTAAGTTTGGATATTTCAGGTCCTCATCCAAAAACATTATCGGGAAATGTATACCTACTACATATAGTTGATTCATATAGTCTCAGGCCAGAAGTTTATCCAATTCCAGACAAGAGTGCTGATTCAGTTATAAATATGCTTTTACAAGAATTTATACCAAGGTTTGGGTGTCCACAAATAATACTTACAGATAATGGGAAAGAATTTGTAAATAAAAAGTTTGAGAAATTGGTAAAAGATTGGAATATAAAACACATTAGGACTTCATATTACAGACCAACTTCTAATGCTAAAAATGAGAGACAACACAGAACACTATACAATATTCTAGCGAAAAATGTAGAAGAACACGATATGGATTGGGATCTTTATTTGGGGATAGCATTAGCGGCGATACGTACACACGAAAATGAAGGAACAGGTTTCTCACCATTTTACTTAGTACATGGAAGAGAACCAATATTGCCAATTGATAATTTATTAAAGCCTAGGAGAAAATATCTGGGGGAAGATTTTCAAGAAACAAGGTTGCAAGAGATGCATAAAGCACATGTACGTTTAAGAAATAATATAATTAAGGCTAGAGAAAGACAGAAGAAATACGCAAATAAAAATGCACACTTACAAGAGTTTAACGTAGGTGATAGAGTATATTATAAAAAACATAGAAAAAACTCTAAGTTTGATGCTCATTGGGTCCCGGGATACTATATTCTAGAAAAAAAAGGTCCAGTGTCATATACTATTAAGAATCAAATTTCAGGGCATGTTGCACGTTCACATGTAGAGCACTTAAGGCGGGATAATGAAGAAAGGAATGCAGAGAATAATAATAATAATTATTGTTCCGAAGAAATATTGTCAGGTGGACAGTTTGTCAGACAAACGGTATATCCAATACCTATAGAGAATGGAAAACAAGTAACAACAGCTGAACAAGAAGAAACGGTACCAAAAACAGTCATGACAGAGGAAAATAACATGTATGACGATTATATTAGTGAAAAGTCGGTCAGGGAAAATATCGAACCTCCATTTATGAATACAAGACAGGCAGTAAAAAGAAAGTTGGATAGACAGAAAGAAAAAGAAATTAAGAGGCAAAGGAAACTTAGAGTGAGTTCTTCAAGTGGTGAAGATATGCCAGTATTTGAAAATTTGTTGAGACGGCAAGACAGGAAAATTAGATTGGATTTAGAAAGGAAGAAATTAGCGGTTGCTAGTAATGGATATACAGACGGGGAAGAAGAAATGGATGAAAAGTCAGAAACTGATGAAGAAGCTGATATGAAAGAAGATAGCTCTCCTCGGGAGGATAGCGACATTGATGTAGATATTGCAATTATAGAAAAAAATTTGAGGTTATTAAGAAAATGGAGAAGAGATAGATAAATAGCTTGGTAGAATATTCTGCAGATGGCAGATAGAAGAAGAAGTTAGACACGATATTTTTGTGTTTACAAAGAAGGTACTTGGTGGAGTTTTTTCTAAAACGGAAAATTATTATTGGGTACTCATAATATGGTCTTGAAATTCATAATGTATGTGTAAATTGATTAATGTGTGGGGATAAATATGATGAGGGGATTGATATGGTTTGCTCAATTGTTGGGACTACAATTGTGTTTTATGAAATGTGAAAAATAAGTTAACTTAGATGGTTATTTTTACAATGTTTTGGTTTTATTGAGTGTGTTTAAAATGATTATTACTTTGAAGTTCAGTTAGAAGATGAATTAAAGTGGTGGTTAGTGAAGTGACTCAATATGTAGTAATGGAGGGGTATGTTGTTATTACATGTGGGGTATGCAATGTATATACAAGGTTTATAATAGGAGCTGGGTTGAACAGCGTTTAATGGGAGAATATGGGGGGAATGCCAGGTTGAGTTTTGGCATTTAAATAACTGGATATTGGAAGAAGAAGACTGTACTTAACAGTATAATAATAGTTAGGAGGTTTTTTTTGTTGAAGGAATGGTAAACGGGAAATTGATGACCTGAATAATACAAAGGCTGGCAGTTTTGGATTAACATATTTTTTTTTGATAATAACAATTATTATTGACGGAAACTGAAGATAAATTTGGAAACTTTATTTTTTGATAAAGTTTTGAGAATGTATGGGAAGAGAAAGGTGATTACTTCTTACTTTTTCCTTACTTTTTCTTTCTTATTTTTTTTTTGGTGCGCACCAACCGAAATCTAATCTAACTATGTTTTTTCTGTCTATCCTAGAATACTGAGAGTGTGAGAATGTGAATAAGGGGGAAATAAAGGATAAGGGAATATCTTCAGTTTTGTCAATCATAATTTGGATGGACATTTTAAAGTAAAAGCGGTTCTCTTATGGAGACTTTTGTATTGTGGGGAATTTTATGGAGAGTTTTGTAGAAAGTTTTCTAGAGAACTTTATAACGAGTTTTGTAGAGAGTTTCGATATTATAGTCTCTAGTTAGCAATTGGCTATGAGGAGATAGGAGAATTGAGTTAGGAAATATATGGAATTGTTGTTATTGTAGAATAGAGATGTAAAGTTAACTAATTAAAAGTTGGGGTTGAGATTTTTTCAAGGAAAAATTCTCTTTGAAGAAGGGGAGGCATTGTAACAGTGAGGGAATTAGGTTAGGAGTAAAGAGTTAAGGAATGCTGCGCATTCCTTGACTAGGGGGAAAACCATAGTGAACGTGTGTGCACGAATGAAGAAGGGTATCTAGGAAAACACACACGTCACTTGGGGCCAGCGAGAAGACATGTCAACACCGGGCAGTGAGTCTACCATCATGTGTGCTGTAGTATAACGATTCGGCCAATAAAGTATGTTTATAACAACGCGGAGACTTGGGTCCTATACGATCACGTGCTTAACCTGTCTTGTCCACACTATGACAGCACTTCCTCTATAAAGATGTCATCCAAGGTAACGGCCTCTATCTACCCGTAGGTAGGTTTACTTCCTCTATAAAGATTCCATCCAAGGTAACGGCCTCTATCTACCTTTTCGTAGGTTTTCTCACCTAACAGTTTTAATAGGGCAATGGCCTTACCGACTACTCCTTTCGAATTTAAATTGCCGTGGCATATTTAACCTTTCAGACTTCTTTTTTTTCCGAACTCACTTGAGGACCTAGGCATTCGATGCCATTCCACACGATATCAGGGCGGACAATGCAATATCATTAGCTTTCAAATGCTCAAAAGCAAAACGTGCATTCTATTAAATGAAGAACGTTTTTGCAATACGTCGCTGTCCTTGATAGTTAGAAAAATAGTTTTGGTATGTTACATAGAACCAGTTTTAACATACGGCTGCGAGTCCTGGACAATTATTAAACAGGCGAAAAAATCCACGGACGCCTGGGAGATGAGGTGTTATAGAAGAATGCTGAAAATTAACTGGAGAGCCAAAATGAACAGTCAGGACGTATTACGAGAAGTTGAGTGGCAAAGACAACTTATCACAAACATCAGAGAGATGGAGCCATCGTTTGTGGCCACGTTATGAGAAGACAAAAACTGGAACATGTTGTGACAACTGCAAAGATATGGGGAAAGAAAGATAGAGGAAGACAGCGCGAGGCGTTTCTTGCCAGTCGAGTGTCATGGCACGGAAGGGAGTGAACACACGAATTGACCCATGACGTCAGAGTTCGTAATTTTGAAGAGGCATGATCACCTATGCCAGCCGGCAAGACACTGAATTATGATGATCAGATGTTCTTGAATACATTCCCAGACGAATGCTGTGACCGAACAATGTATTTTATGACCCAGAGTCGGACACCGTGACCTCTCAGCCAGTCCCCCTCCCCTTGTCAGAATAAGCAATCCAGAATCATTTGTTGTCCTAGTGGATTTAACCACATAAACCACAAACAATGCATAATTTATAGCCTGGCATATGTTGCTCCTTTTCACCAGGTGCACAATGCAGAGTTATAAATCATATTAGAGAAATTAGACGAGGGGGCTTCAAATGAGAACCTTTTCTTTTATGAATATATTGTAACAAAAAGTGAAGAACAATTGTATCATTTGTCGATGTCGTGAACAATTCTCTGGTGTTACTACTCGAGGTGCCTGACCCGGTCGAGAGCAATATCTCGCAGAGGTCACGTCGTTTTGAAACTTTCTACTCCACGCATACACTTACTGGACTAACAGGCATGGACAACCATGCTGGAACTTCAATGGCCAATGAATGTTTATTGGGTTCAGCCCTTCATTGATCAAACAACGGTTAACAGAATGCTGCTCCTTTTTGGTGCATATCAACAGTGGGACGGCCTTATATAAACTGTCCTTATGATGTCATCGTGTGTGTCTATGATGTTATGTTACGTACTTAACACTCTTGACACCCATCCTTAACAACAATATTGACAGGTTACAAGACAATGGCATGGTTATTGTAAATTCTATCACACATTTAAGGTTTTCATTTGACGCCCCATCGTACTTTGGCTGAAATACGTAAAACACATAATGACTGAAATTGTTCTTCTGCTTCTGCGTTCATCCTGAGTTTTTTTTTCGGACGTGATTGCGTTCAGCCTGTTTACAGCAGAGCTGCGTTCTTGCGCCGTTAGGCCGACACATCCGACTTCTACTGAAATTGTTCGAATGTGTCGCATTTGTTATTTCAACGGTAATCGCAAATTTAAAACGAAGTCTTTCTACGTGAACAAAACCGACTTACAACGCCTAATTGCTGTGACAGTGTGTTGTAACTATTTCAACCAATGTATTATTCCTGTATTCACTTCCAATAACATATCACTCTGCAGTATACACATAGCGGGATGCAGCGAAATATACAACATGGTATGTGTGGCTTTTGTGTTTAAAAGAGATATCATTGTATAAAACAACACGACCACTGCCAACATATGTGATCTACCTTGATATCTCTTCCAATAACCACCTTGACAAACGTGCATCAAACATCCCTCCACGTAGTATGCTCCCTCATCAACGGTTTCTCCGAACCTGGAGCAATTGCCTGTTGGATAGAGAAGCGTGCTTCTAGGATTAGAATATGTGTTAATAAATGACGCTTCTATATCAGTTATCATCCATACTGAAATACCCAAAAATAGCTATGTCAGGAAAACGACATATATACAAGGGTCGTTCATTTGAAACCCGTTCCAATGGCTTTATTACAAAAGCATGAAATAAACATTAACAGGTGTAGTAGAATTAAACAAAGCATTCATTTTGAATGAATTAAGCACCATGGGTTGGTTATAAGACGTCGCCGTAGGCATTTAGGCAAACATCTCATTGCTTAGGTCGGCGGCGAATGCCGTCCGCAAAGAAAGAAAAATGGATTGTGGCTGCTCATTGAGCCAAGTGTTTACCACGTTCATTACGTCTGCATCTGTGTGAAATCGCTGCTCTTGAGTTTCTTACGAACGACATTTTGAATTGTCCCAATTGACACAACAAATTCTGTCGCTGGCGAATGTATGCTTCGACGACGGTTCACCTGTACCACTGCATCATTTTTTCCGATGGTTTTTATCTCTCTGTTGCAACAGATGCGCTTGTCCCAGCTGACGAAGATCTGTCGTGAACTGACGACCTTTCCGAAACATTAGTGCCCAGTCTGTCACTGTTGTCTTCGACACACATTTGTTACCGTACGCTGCCTGCATTCTTCGATGAATGTCCGTCGGTCGATATCCTTCAAATGAAAGACACTAAATCACCGCTCTTTGAGATTCTTTTGACAGATTTGGGATCAACTCGCTGTCACAGAATGAGCCAGGTCAGCTGTGCTTCGTGCTCGGAATCTCGGAGTGACCCGTTACGTCATAGGGAAATTCCCCAGTTATAAATAACGTCGGGGAAGTCGGCTTGTTTACCCAACTTTCGAGAACCGAGTAGATTTGGTTGGAAAAGGTCGCAATGTGTACTCAGAGTGTCCCGTGATAGAACATGGAATGTTCTATTATCAGGAGAAATCGTGCTCCATTCTCAACGTGAGAGAATCCGTGTTTCATGACTTCTACATGCATAGAGAGTAGAGGGCAATAACGGAAATCGCCATTGTTGCGAGCATTCCCTCTCGACATCTCGGACAGAACAGGCGTTCTGTTTTCTGCAGCTGCTACGGGTGTGATAACTTAGACAATTAACTAGAGCTGGACTAGTGTTGGTTCAACTGGTCAGGTAATACCTATTTACGCATTTTCATCATGTTAATACAGTTTAACGCACGGTTGTACGGCAACTAATTATCTATGCGAAACCTCAGAATCTATAAATAATATAATGAACTTTGCAATCGATAGTCGACTGAAATGTAGGTCATATTACGAGCGTGTTCCGATGTGTTGTCGACCGAAATTGTGAAGAATTGCTTTAATATTTAGATTCAGAGCACGTCCTTTAGGGAGGCAGCATGTGTGTGTATTTACTAGGGGTGTACCGGATTTCGGCTCCGGCAAATCCTGAATCCGGCCATTTTTACAAATCCGGCTTCGGCTCCGGCTCCGGCCGGATCTCACTTCATAAATCCGGCCAAATCCGGCTCCGGCCGGATTTCAAAAATTTGAATCCGGTACAGCCCTAGTGAAAACACTCATGGCTTTCCTCCAGAAAGAAGGTAGTGATGCTGAGATCAAAACTATGAAAGCAGCCCTGCTTGAAGCTGTTAGCAGCAGATTTGTGGACATTGAATCCAACAGTATTTACACCTGTGCCACACTACTGGATCCTCGATTCAAGCTGTGCTTCTTCTCCGAACGTGGTAGAAGTGATTCACGAGCCCATCTGCTGTTAGCAGCTAACTCCATTATTGATTCAGCAAACACAGTCAGTCCACAGGATCCATCAGCTACTAGTAGTAGTAGTAGTAGTAGTACTAGTGTTTTGACTTCTGTGAGCACTGCCACACAGTACGAGTTCAGCCTATGGAGCTGTTTTGACACAATTGTCGAGGAAAATCCCATCACAGATCGTTCTGCAAGTGCCGAAGGCAACAGCATTAACACTGAGGTGACACAGTACCTGTCAGAGCCACTTCAAACTCGACAGTCAGATCCAGTTTCATGGTGGCATGCCAATAAGCAAAGATTTCCAAGTATGGCTAGACTGGCGCAGGTATTTCTTGCACCACCACCTACAAGTGTGCCATCGGGAAGGCTGTTCAGTACTGCAGGAGACATTATCACTGACCACCGTAGTAGCCTTTTACCACAAAATGCGAAGACGTTGATTTTCTTGAAATACAACTCGTCCCTTCTTGACTCTGAGAGTTCAACTTCACAGCCATAATGAAGACTGACTGACTGAAATAGTGAAATTACTAAATGAATGTATTTCAATAAATTCAATCTGTTCAATGTACTGTTGTTGTGAGTTGTAACTGAGCTGCCAATTTGCCAACTGAAAACAATGTGAAAACTAAAAACTGAAACTGAAAACTAAAAATTAAAATTACTAAATTAGCATTATGTGCTTATGTATTATGTTTCATCTTGAACTTATGGAACTTAATATTACTTAATTACTTATTCTAATATAAATATAATTATTTTACATTTAAATGATTTAATATGAGTATATATCATCATTGTCATGTCTATAGTAATGAACTGCAGTAATGAACAGTCGAGTGACTCCACTCACTTAAGTAAAGTGACGTAGTACGTTATTTTATTTATTTTTTTACTTGTAAATCCGGCTCCGGCCGGATCTCACTTCATAAATCCGGCCAAATCCGGCTCCGGCCGGATTTCAAAAATTTGAATCCGGTACAGCCCTAGTATTTACAAGTTAAATTGCATACTGTGCGAAGTTGCATTTATTAGTTTAGCATTACAATTGTGTTGAAATGTTTACTACTAGTGTGTGACAGGCCTAGTGACACCAGGTGATGCTATTTCAGTAGGCAGCTGTTAGATGTGTTCCATGAGGAGGCAGTTAAGATGTTAGAGTGTGGAATTTGGACAAAAAAGTGATTAGCCTAGTTAAAGTTGAGCATTTACTGCTAGACACTAGGATGTGATGTAGCTATTTTATGCTAAGGAAATAGTGTTGGTATCATTTCTAGGAAGTGTGAAGTTACTTTGTGTAGTGAACATGCATATATATTATTATAGTGTACTATTGATGCATATATATTATGTCATGAGTCCGCGACTAAACTGAGCGACTTATCGAGGTCCGACTGAGTTCAACGCGAGATGCCTGTGCGTTACCATCTCGACTGTTGTACAACCGGTCGAGGTTCTGCTATCCACTTACCCTTTTCTTTTTTCTTGATGATCATGAGTACTTGAGTGCATGAATAATTGATGTGAGGAAAGGGGCATGATGTTTTAATGAGATGCCGGGGACATATGAAATATGAGAATGGTTGCAATAATAATTAGTATCTGACTGGCACACTAGGCCAGTTAAGCAGTTCGGTCACGGCCCAAGGCTAATCCGCTTGGGAGAAGACCAGAACCGGATTGCACACCTTAAAAATAGGGTGGATATTACATATTTATGAGAGAAGACTTCTCACTTCCTAAACCAGGAGGAGAACTCAGATGGATGTCGCTATTGTATGGTAAGGTTATCCCATTAGCGAACAAGGACGAATTCATCATTCGTTCATGTGTTATTAGTTTGTTAAATAATTTTCAATGTATTTAATTAATAAATGGATGGTATGTCCGGTGATGGAGGAGTGGTCCGGTGGACCAACTCTTTCCGGAGATTTAGTTCTCTGTTGTACATAACTTAAGAGCAGTTGCCCAACATAGCCAACGGAGGCAGGTGAAAGGAAGAATATGATCAGATGTGACTTCCTCGGGCCTTAATCTTTCCGACGAGCTGATCAAGGTGTCATTCGACAGTGGATGTTACACATGTTTCAACTCTGCCGAACTAGGGATGATTCCCTAATTATATGATAATTAATTAGTATTATCAGAATGCAGTGTTAGTTGAATATGTACATGTGGATCCATGTTGGTGCCAAATGCTCTCTCCATACCGATCTCCCATTTCAGATGTTGCCTGTTATTGAATTGAGTATTATCGAAGAAATCTACTAGTAATAGATTGAGTCTCATCGAAGAAATCTACTATTTAGATTGCTTCTCATCGAAGAAATCTACTGTTTAGATTGAATCTCATCGAAGATGATATCTACTGTTTATGGGGTGTCTCAGAGAAGATGACATATGATGTTTTGTATGAGTTTCCACGAAACTGAAAACTGCAATTTTGAAGTTGAGTCCCAGCGCAACTGAAATCTGCTAATTTGAAGTTGAGCTTTCAACACAGCTGAGATTTGTTATTTATGAGTTTCAACGAAGATGAAAACACTGGTTGAGCTTCAAAAGAATCTGAAACTACTGTGAACTGACTGGCGCGTTAGTTCTACTCAGCAGCAGAATTATCTGACAAGAACTGTTACTAATCCAACTAGACCATGTGTAACCAAGTCTTTGATGGGCATCAGACCAAATTGACAATAGCTATGTGGGTCTTTATCAGATATGGTTCACACCATTTGAAGAGCATTATTCAAGACCAGACTCATCTGGAGTCAGGTCCCGTTTGCAGTTAATCAAGTGTTGGTGTAGTCATCTGCCATACGGCGGCACGGCCCACCACGAAAAGTATGAATTGGAAAATGGGAATTCCCCACTCGGACACGAAAGTGGACGTCAACAAAGGAATCCAAGGAGAATGTGGACAACGTAATAGCAACGGGAGACGCTGTGATTGTGATTTCGAACAAGGACGTGTTTCAAAGGATCTGTGTGAGGTGACCTCTGGACGCGATGATATGAGCGTGAGACAGCTCTGAGTCAGGAGAGGGGGATCTGTTGATGATAATACTGCAGTGAAGTAACCGGGCGGAAAAACCTAGAGTGAAATTACAGCTTAAATGGAATCAGTGGATTAGGGCGTCAAGCAGAGCGCAGTAGACTGAACACTCATCGGTGGATTAGTAAAGTAGGTGCCGACCCTGTCTATAGGGGTCAACCTACAGGTCTGCGTGAGTTTAATGTTCACATGTCTGCTACAGAATAAACTTCTGGTAGCGTTTTGATATCTTGACTTTTGCCGTTATCATTGTATTCAAGGTAAGGACGCAAGTTTAATTCCTCGTCCTTCGTTGCTGTTTTGCATTATTACGAGTTGATACCTCGACGGTTGCCGGTATATGGAGCTAATCCACGAGGTCCATTATTACTATATAACGACTTACTTACAAATAGAACATATGATCACCCTAAAAGGGAAGCATATGAAATGGTAACACAATTGAGAGACACAATAATTACAGCTTGTCAGATTGCAAAATCTGCACTAGAAAAAGCTGGAGAAAAGTACAGACAGTATGATAATAGAAACGCCAAGACAATAGTCTTGAAAGAAGAAGAAGAGGTCTGGTTATTACTACCTGATCCTCGAGATTGTCTAGTTACATCATGACAAGGTCCATTTAAGATAATTAAGAAAATTAGTGATGTGGATTATAGGATTAATGTAAATGGTAAACATAAGATTTTTCACATAAATATGTTAAAGCAATACATTCCACGCAATGACAACACATCACAAGCGACACAACAGATTCCACATAGAATAGCAACAGCTTGTTGGGTTATAAATGAACAACAAGAAGACGCTATAAAACAACAGATTCCAACCCCGACAGTTAATAGTGACAGTGGTTGGCAATCGATACAAATAAGTAAAGAGTTATCAGCACAGGATAAAGAAAAACTCATATCAGCAATAAAAGAGTATAGTTCAATCTTTTCGGACAAACCGGGGCAAACATCACTTATTAAACATAAGATAACTTTACTATCAAATGTCCCAGTTAAAGTAAAACCATATCCAATTCCTATACACTATCTAGAGAAAGTCACTGCAGAGATTTCAGATCTAGATAAAACTGGAATCATTAAAAAGTCGATTTCAAACTACTGTTCTCCAGTAGTGATTGTATAGAAAAAAGATGGTTCTCTACGATTATGTGTTGATTATAGGAAAGTAAACGAATTGACTTTACTTGATGCTGAACCGATGCCAAACATTGATGAATTAATTGAAAGCATGGCAAACTCGAAATTATTTTCGAAAATTGATCTCACCAAGGGATATTGGCAAATCCCTATGGATGAAGATTCTATGCACATCACTGCTTTCAGCACTCCATTAGGTCTATACGAATGGGCATATCTTCCATTTGGTTTACAAAATGCGCCAAGTACGTTCATGTGAATGATGAGAAGATTACTCCATGGGATTACGAATGTAGCAACCTATATGGATGATATTTGTATTCATACTTGTGATATTGACACACATGTCAAAATTCTCAAACAAGTATTCCAAAGAATACAGGAACATGGGTTGAAAGCTAAACCAAGTAAAATTGAAATAGGTTTTACGGAAATACAGTTTCTTGGTCACAGAATTTCTGATGGTTTTAGAAAAACAGATCCATTGGTGGTTACGAAAATTCTCAATATCAAACCTCCAACATCGAAGAAGGAATTAAGAAGTGTGTTAGGTCTTATTAACTACTATCAGAAATTCATTCCTAATTTTGCTGATATGACAGCAACATTTTCAGAACTTCTGAAGAAAGGTCAACCGGCAAAGATAGTATGGACAGAGGATCATGAGACATTATTACAACACATAAAAACTCTATTTAGTACCTATCCTATTCTCAAATTGCCTGATATTTCAAAAGATTTTGTCTTACAGACGGATGCTAGCTTACATGCTATTGCAGCTGTATTACTTCAATTACACGAAGGAAAGCTACATCCTATTCTATACTTCAGTAAAAAGCTATCAGATACTCAAAGAAATTATGCTGTTACTGAACTAGAGGCCTTAGCTTTGATCGAAAGTATTGAGAAGTTCTCGAGATATCTACTTGGTAGAAAATTTCTGGTTCTTTCGGATAACAAACCTTTACAAATATTCAAATCAGGTCATCCGAAGAACTCGAGAATTCACAGATGGTCTTTACTCTTACAAGATTATGATTTTGATATCTGTCACATTCCAGGAAAGGATAATAATCTTGCAGACATTCTCAGTCGATTATAATTAATAAGGGAACAGATTTATGTTATAAGTTCTTTAATTATATTTTAATGTTCTGTTCTTTTATGAGTGTTAGAAAATTTAATAAACATAAATTCAAAACGCACCTTGTTGAATAACAATGTTACATTAATTGACAAAAAAATATATAATGTAATGTAAGATGTGATTTAGTTAAATATGGATACACATGGTGGCAATTTTTCCATATTGACAGAGTGTATGAAGGAATAACTACGCCATAGGAGTTATCTACTCAATGTGTGATCGATCAGTTGGTCAAACAGTAACTATTCTGACATGGAGTCGAGCGCACAAGTATTGTATTTGTAACTGTGACAGTGAAAATTGTGAAAAGTGAACATTTTAATTTAAATGTTATGATTCTGTGGTTAAATAACAAATATTAGTTAATTAGGTATTAATTAATTGAAATATTATAGTTTGGTTTTGGGTTAATTAATCATTGTTCGGGAAAGTATTTGATTATAAGGTTTAAGTCATTAGAATGAATCTCTAGTTGAATTAATTGTATTGCGTGTCATTATCACATTAAGATCCATAATAATCAGTCATCGCTCTGAACATATCCACAAAAGTAAAAAAATATTTCTGAGGATTCTCGTGGAGCACATGTCACCCTACCCACAGATGGAAAAATTGTAAGAAGGAAAATATATGGAGTATACAATAATAACAGCAACGATAATCAACAATGAGGATGATCTACTTGGAAACCCCATTATTACCCTCGTCCGAAACTCATGGTAGTACCTAGAGCTAGGACACACTTGTCTATTAAGACAAGGTAGGGACTAATATGTTTATTAGTTGGTCTGATTCCCCATGATCAGCCACACGACGTCCAACGTGGGGTTTGGACAGGTGGGCGTGCCCGTCGTATAACTTTATATTTTTTTAGGGTAGATAAGGGGGACAACCAAGTATTAGTTTATTGTTATTATAGTTGTAGTTAGTTGTGATTATACAATATATTTATACACATATAGTTAAAAGGGAAAAAAATGTTACACATTTTTTTATCTGGGAGGGGGCATTATGCCATACGGCGGCACGGCCCACCACGAAAAGTATGAATTGGAAAATGGGAATTCCCCACTCGGACACGAAAGTGGACGTCAACAAAGGAATCCAAGGAGAATGTGGACAACGTAATAGCAACGGGAGACGCTTCTGATTGTGATTTCGAACAAGGACGTGTTTCAAAGGATCTGTGTGAGGTGACCTCTGGACGCGATGATATGAGCGTGAGACAGCTCTGAGTCAGGAGAGGGGGATCTGTTGATGATAATACTGCAGTGAAGTAACCGGGCGGAAAAACCTAGAGTGAAATTACAGCTTAAATGGAATCAGTGGATTAGGGCGTCAAGCAGAGCGCAGTAGACTGAACACTCATCGGTGGATTAGTAAAGTAGGTGCCGACCCTGTCTATAGGGGTCAACCTACAGGTCTGCGTGAGTTTAATGTTCACATGTCTGCTACAGAATAAACTTCTGGTAGCGTTTTGATATCTTGACTTTTGCCGTTATCATTGTATTCAAGGTAAGGACGCAAGTTTAATTCCTCGTCCTTCGTTGCTGTTTTGCATTATTACGAGTTGATACCTCGACGGTTGCCGGTGTAGGCACTTCGAGGCATCATCTACTATAGTCGATACACACACAAGATCTTACATTACCATTAGGGTGTACTTTGAGTTCCTTGTTATACTGAAGTGATGCTGATCTTCCAATAAACCAAACCATGGTTATATTTAGAGCTATATCAAGAATCACTCGACGTGAACTTGAACAGTGAAGAGACCATGGGTGCGCTGTGCATCAATGATCACGAGGGGACATCTCAGGGTTGAGGGTCGCTCTTATAGGTTGTGGGAGGACGCAGCCATAGTAACATTGGAAAGCGACGCATCTAGAACATGTTGTGGGGTCAACTCCATCCAGTCTTTGAGAGTCCACATGGTTAACCCCATGGAACCCCCAGGGTCTTGAGGCCCAATAGTCCACAAGTTCCAGTCAACCGAGCTGGGAGAACGGCCGGTGAGTGTATCAGACCAATATTCCACAAGTTTCAGTCAACCGTCCTGGTAGAAGGCCCGGTGAGTGTATCGGACCAATAGTCCACAAGTTCCAGTCAACCGAGCTGGGAGAACGTCCGGTGAGTGTATCGGACCAATAGTCCACAAGTTCCAGTCAACCGAGCTGGGAGAACGCCCGGTGCGTGTATCGGACCAATAGTCCACAAGTTCCAGTCAACCGTGCTGGGAGAACGACCGGTGAGTGTATCGGACCAATAGTCCACAAGTTCCAGTCAACCGAGCTGGGAGAACGCCCGGTGCGTGTATCGGACCAATAGTCCACAAGTTCCAGTCAACCGAGCTGGGAGAACGCCCGGTGAGTGTATCGGACCAATAGTCCACAAGTTCCAGTCAACCGAGCTGGGAGAACGCCCGGTGAGTGTATCGGACCAATAGTCCACAAGTTCCAGTCAACCGAGCTGGGAGAACGCCCGCTGAGTGTATCGGACCGACTAGACGGAACCCACACAACATTTCTTCTACACGCCTCGTGAAGAAAATGGAATCATCTCTGACTCTATTCTAACCTATTCTCTGTATTGTACATAGATCCTCTTGACGTGGATAGGCCTTAGGTTCATACCGGGATGCGATCGGCGTTGCCAGTAGTGGGTTGTGCTCAATATTTAGATCCTCTTCTATCAGGTTGTTCATTTTATGCCTATGTCTATAGTGTATAATAAATCTTTTGACTGTTGACATGTCGTATGTAAAGTTATTGTGTGAGGTCTTGGACGAGACCCTAGAGTTTATGTCCCTAGGTAGGGGGTAGTTAGTAGAGGTCTAGAATCTGAGAGCGGTGTGTAGACTTGTAACACGCGAAGCTGTGCCAAGTGGGTCAGCATCAGCAGGACTAGTGTATCTACATGTCCAACCCCTGGGATTAGTATACACGTGAGTGACTGGGATACCTCGGGGCTTGTGTTCATTCACAACAACTGAGGCCATCCTGTTACAACGGCCAGAAACAGAACCTATGCATCATGGGAAGATAAGCACGTGCTCTTTTATTCATTGGTCAGTACTTATCACAAGACTATGACATGATCATGTTCAACGTACGCAATTACGCGCGGTGCGGTACGAACGGATTTCAAATGAACGCTTCTTATAGAATAAATAGCATATTCACACCAACTCTATGTTAGTTAGTTAGTTAGTTAGTTAGTTAGTTAGTTAGTTAGTTAGTTAGTTAGTCTTTCCTCTTGAGCCTAAGGCGTCGCATAGGGCAGAAGTCATGGTTCTCCATGTCTGGCGGTTCGCTGCTACCTGTTGTAGATGCTGGATGTTCACTTGGCCGTTGAATTAGCCTTCTCTGATGATGGTTCTACGCAGGGTCTCTCTTGGTCTTCCCTGTTTTCTCTTCCCTACTGTTGACCATATGAGGGCTTGGTAGGGGAGTCTTGTCTTGTCCATTCTGAGTACATGGCTGATGTAGTTACCAAATCTATAGTACAATGTAAGACATGGACTTTATCCATATCACACTTAGGGAAAATCAACACCCGTCAGATGAGATGCTTGTGGAGAGCTGCCAACTTCATTTTACGAGACCAACTAGAAATGATGTTATCAAATAGACAGTGGGATCTTGTGTCACAGCAACTGAAAGACAGACGATCAAATGTGTTGACCATCTAGAACTTGAACTACCAGCAATGGAGCTCCATCAAAGAAGATCTGAAACGACAGGAAAGAGGACGCCAGAGAAGAACATGAATTGACGACATCAGAAACATTGTTCAGTCACACGGAATGACACTATCCAATGTCACATGTCGGCCGCTGGAACATAAACAACGCCTCCCCACGAAGCAAAAGTGGAAGATGATGATGATGAAGATAAGCGAGTCGAACTAACTACATAAATAATAATTCATAAGTATGCAATAAGTCCTACGCTCTCATGGCGTGTCTGGATCTGATGCTAGTTAGCTGGCCTCAGACAGCCTCATGTCCCAGGTTTCTGCAATGTCCAGTGTCTGGATCTGATGCTAACTCCCTGGTCTCAGACAGCCTCATGTCCCAGGTTTCTGCAATGTCCAGTGTCTAGATCTGATGCTAACTCCCTGGTCTCAGACAGCCTCATGTCCCAGGTTTCTGCAATGTCCAGTGTCTAGATCTGATGCTAACTCCCTGGTCTCAGACAGCCTCATGTCCCAGGTTTCTGCAATGTCCAGTGTCTAGATCTGATGCTAACTCCCTGGTCTCAGACAGCCTCATGTCCCAGGTTTCTGCAATGTCCAGTGTCTAGATCTGATGCTAACTCCCTGGTCTCAGACAGCCTCATGTCCCAGGTTTCTGCATTGTCCAGTGTCTAGATCTGATGCTAACTCCCTGGTCTCAGACAGCCTCATGTCCCAGGTTTCTGCAATGTCCAGTGTCTAGATCTGATGCTAACTCCCTGGTCTCAGACAGCCTCATGCCCCAGGTTTCTGCAATGTCCAGTGTCTAGATCTGATGCTAACTCCCTGGTCTCAGACAGCCTCATGTCCCAGGTTTCTGCAATGTCCAGTGTCTAGATCTGATGCTAACTCCCTGGCCTCAGACAGCCTCATGTCCCAGGTTTCTGATATGTCCAGTGTCTTCTTCTGAAGCTAGTTCCCTGGCCTCTACAGCCTTATGTCCCAGGTTTCTGCAATGTCCAGTGACCAAATATTGCTTGCCCGCCTGGCCTCATCTTCCATGAACCGTGTCTTCCATCATTGCTATGATTTGAGCTGAGTTGAGCAGAGTAGAGTTGAGTTTAGTTGAGTAGAGTATAATTGAGTTAAGTTGTGTTTAGCTGAGATGTGTTGAATAGAGTTGAGTTGATGTGAGTTGTGTTGAGTAGATTTGAGTAGAGTTGAGTTGGATTGAGTTGAGTTAAGTTGAGTTTAATTTAGCAGAGTTCAGTTAATTTGAGTTGAGTTGAGTTAAGTAAAGTTGAGTTGAATTGAGTCGAGTTGAGTTGAGTTGAGTTGTGTTGTCTTCTGTTGATTTGAGATTAATTGAGTTGTGTTGCATTGTGTTGAGTTGAATTGAGTTCTGTTGAGTTGAGTTGTGTTGAGTTGATTTGTGTTGTGTTCAGTTGTGTGTTGGTGAGTTGAGTTCAATTGAATTGTGTCAAGAACCGAAATCATTACACCCAGTGCACTTCCATTATTCATCAGTCCTCATCTTCAACAGCCAGCGAAGAGTTCCAACACTAATGGTACCGTTGCAATCTGTTTATATGTCCGTCTTGCTTTACCTCTGAGTGACAACTCTACTAGATCCTCTGACCACCCCCTGCTGCCGCATGTTCTCTAGACCATGATAGTTTATCTGTTCTCTAGACCACGATAGTTGATCTGTTCTCTAGACCATGATAGCTGGTATGTTCTCTAGACCATGATAGTTTATCTGTTCTCTAGACCATGATAGTTGGTATGTTCTCTAGACCATGATAGTTGGTATGTTCTCTAGACCATGATAGTTGATCTGTTCTCTAGACCATGATAGTTTATTTGTTCTCTAGACCATGATAGTTTATCTGTTCTCTAGACCATGATAGTTTAACTGTTCTCTAGACCATGATAGATGATCTGTTCTCTAGACCATGATGGTTTATCTGTTCTCTAGACCACGATAGTTGATCTGTTCTCTAGACCATGATAGATGATCTATTCTCTAGACCATGATAGTTGGTATGTTCTCTAGACCATGATAGTTGGTATGTTCTCTAGACCATGATAGTTGATCTGTTCTCTAGACCATGATAGTTGATCTGTT
>OY992888.1:91543051-91544409 GCA_963921405.1 Cepaea hortensis
ATTTGTATAGAACAACATTGGACATATGGTGGTAGACACATATTTGTATAGAACAACATTGGACATATATATCGTGCTAGACACATATTTGTATAGAACAACATTGGACATATGGTGGTAGACACATATTTGTATAGAACAACATTGGACATATGGTACTAGACACATATTTGTATAGAACAACATTGGACATATGGTGGTAGACACATATTTGTATAGAACAACATTGGACATATGGTGCTAAACACATATGTCTATTGAACAACATTGGACATATGGATGTTAGACACATATTTGTATAGAACAACATTGGTCATATGATTGTAGACACATATTTATATAGAGCAGCCCTCACTCCGTGGGCAAGGGGCTCAGTCTCACGCCGGACGCTTTTCTTTTAAAAGTAATTTTCTGGAATCAATTTCAGCTTGAGTCGAACTGGGAACCAAGATCAAGGCTAACTATTTGAAATGGGGATCGGACCCCTTCTTCCCAGGCAAGTCTCAAGCCACTACACCGCCGCGTTCCCGTATACAAATATGACGATATGGCCATATGCTAATTACGCCAGAGGGTTATTTAGAGGCTGTTTCACGAGTATCCTTTCATCTCAGAAACGTGTGACTACAGTAAAACTCGCGTGAAAAGACAGACAGATGCACACTAAACCTACCCGTGGAGGTAACCATCCAATCGTATTTTCTGTTTCTAAAACGCACACATGTGTAGTTATTACAGCCATCTGTGAAGGTGGCACTGAAGTCATAACACGCGTCGTTGAGAGCACACCCTGCAACGAGAGACACGAATGTCGTACCTGTTCATGTATAGGGGACACAATACACTATCATCATTGTCCAGTCTCCAGTGGTCTAGATACATATCGCGCTCATCATCATCAAGTGCCCTACCACACTTCAGCACTCTCTTTCTTAGATTCAATGACAGTGGCTTATTGCATACGATAATTTTTATTTTCTGAAATGCAGCTTTTGTTTGCCCTATTCTGTTCTTAATCTCGTTGTGTACCTTCAATATGATGTTATCAATTCCACACATCCATACCGTTCTTCTATCGGGGCGGAAGTTTACAATAAACCTGAGATGCCCGGTTGTCCTATCCTAAAGTGGGTGGACGGACATGTCCTGGACAGTAATACAATGATGGCGGTAGCACCATGTACCCAAAGTAACCTTACGGACCTTACTATTTTCCCCCGCACTTTATTTCACACACACACACCACACACCACACACACACACACACACTCCACACACACACACACACACACGCACACTCCACACACACACACTCTCCATACACATTCACACACATAATGTGTGATATGCCACGGCAG
>OY992888.1:91544609-91549609 GCA_963921405.1 Cepaea hortensis
AACTTATCACAAACAGCAGAACGAGGCAGTCATATTTTGTGGCCACATTATGTGGAGAAAAAAAAAACTAGAACATATTGTGACAACTGGAATGATTTGCGGTAAGCAAGATAGAGGAAGACAGCGTGAGAATATTCTTGACATGTGAGTGTCACGGCACGGAATTGAGTGAGAACACGAATTTACCAATGATGTCGGAGATCGTAATTTGTGAAGAGGCATGATCACCTACCCCAGCCGGCAAGACACTGAATTATGATGATCAGTTGTTCTTGAATAAATTCCCAGGAGTATTCTGGGATCGAACAATGTACTTTATGACCCAGATGTGGCGAAACGCCAATGGCTCATGTCCTCATGCCTTCTTTTATTTTGCGTAAACTGGGGGAAACAGCTTTCGGGAACCCTCAGTTCTCTTATTCGTTCAATCACTATGGAAGATAGTTCTCTGGGATACTTTAACAACACGACCTTGGTAATAGAATAATTAGATATATGTCTTTTCTTTGGGGAAAACCCGCTATAGCGCCTTGCACCAAATACACACGGGTTCAACTTCTGGGGGAAAAACAATGTCCGTTGAATCAAGTATGATGTCTAGACTGCCTCATGTCTATGTGACACTTCAAAGAGTGCGACAAATGAAGCGCAGCATGCTGATGGTTGAATGAAAAGGTAATAATTGGGTTTTATTGAATACTGCTAGACCTTGGTTTATAAAGATAACTGGTTGTCTCGACTGGTGAGACGAATTGGCGAGACGGCAGTCTTGCCATATTGGGAGTAGATTGACCGTTGGCCAATCTTGCTAAGCGTCTTGTTCTTGGCATCGCCGGGGAGTGAATCTGAACAATATATCTCCCCAGAGGATTGCATTTGTTCTTGGCGGCAGATGAGCTGTTGCTATCTTTCCTTCTACGGCCTGATCTGGGCATACTGTCATCTTTCTTTAGAATATAATCATTGGATAGCTACGGTATGCCGGAAGGAGGGAAGGGCTCCTTGGGGATGGGGTCCACCAATCTATGATCATCGAGTTCTACGGGTAAGGTGAGGCACGGCCGGTACATTGAGGCGACGGCTCAGACAAGAGCAGCAGCCGAAGGAGTAGTATCTTCTTTTCTATTCTTGCTGGGGATGGGGAACTACACTGAGTGCCATACGTCCTCACTACTATAATATTAGTTAAGGGGGAGAAACACATATCCTTAAACACACCACACCACAAGAGCTTGGTCGTGAGAAAGGCATGGTTTGCAAGGGAGAGAGAAGCCGGGAAACAAATGTGCCCAATAATAATAAAGGCAGGGTATGAGTGTGGAGAGTGAGTCTTGTATGCAAAAGGGTGCATAGGGTAGCCGACAGGACGTCTACAAGATGGAGGTCTACTCAAGCCAGGACGTAGCCAATCCAGGGGCTACCTGACATGTCAGACCCATTCAAACAGGCCACTTATCTAATTGATTAGGTAAGCCAAAATGCATAACCAATTTATTAACTGAGGCCCAATTGGACCTCAGGATTGTGGTGCATGAGTCAGCCCGTTCGCTCACTAATCTTTGTCATCTACAGGGTCCTTCTTTTGACCGTAAAGTGAGTTGAAGGACTCGACAGGGCTTCTATGCCTAAAGCTATATGCAACTGATGAAACCAGGTCAAGTCAGTGGCCATACCAGGTAGAATGTTTCTAATTATGAGGGAGAATCAGGACTAAAATTAAACGAGTGACAATACCGCAACTCAAGTATTCTCATCGACTTAGGGTTGAGTGTTTGCTGATGATTCTGGTTGGACCTACGCCTAATTCCCATCCTTGTCCGGGACAGCGAAAGACTCTGACTCATTCCCCATACACAAACTGGTCTCATGATATTATTTCCCAACCACAATTGTGCCAAGTGATCCCATGGCACTTTCCCAGACCAGATGAGTGACTATATCGTGTTGGCCAAGGAAACCTGAAGACTGTTGTTCGAACAACCTACGCTGGAAAGCGAGACCTGAAACTTTGTCCGGTGAGGTGGATGTGAACTAACAGGACAATATTGAGATCTGTGGTCTATGAGGTTCAGAGTTTTCTTGCTTCATGTCTGGATTAGAGTTATCTCCTCAGTTTGTTATTTTAGATTTTATAGGTTCATCTGTCTTGATGTTTTTCTGTGTTGTCCTTTAGTACGGTATTAAATCGTCAGGTTATGTTTGTGTCAGCCAGAAATACACTACAGGAAATAGACCCCGAGGTCGAAAGAGAGAGTGACAGTGAGTCCGGGGAACGGAGGAGGGTTGGCAGCAAAGACCTATCCCCAGCCAGGGCGAAAGAATAGTTTTGAAACATTGTGACAGGAGAAATTGGGACCCTCCCCATAGCATGTTACACCAGAGTCGAACACCGTGACCTTTCAGCCAGTTCCCCCTCCCCTTGTCAGAATAAGCAAGTCAAAATCATTTGTTCTCTTAGTGGATTTAACCACATAAACCACACACAATGCACGATTTATTGCCTGGCAAAAATCGCTGCTTTTCGCCAGGTGCACAATGCAGAGTTATAAATCATATAAGATTTTCCTGAGAACAGGAATTAGACGATTTTTTTTTTTTGTGAATTTAGTGTGAAAAAAAAGTGAAAAACAAATGTATCATTTGTCGATGTCGTCAGCACTGCGTTTAATGCAGGACCTCCAGTGCTGATAATTTTGTTTGATCCCTGTAAAGAAACATTCTCTGGAGTCACTTCTCGGGGTGCCTGATCCGGTCTAAAACAGTCTGTCACAGAAGTCTCTTCGTTTTGACACGTTCTACTCCACTCATACACTATTGGACTGACAGCCATGCATAACCATGATGGACCTTAACTGGCCAATGCATGTATATTGGTTTCAGCCCTTCATTGATCAAACAACGGATAATTGAACGCTGCTCATTGTTGGTGTATATCAACCTTGGGACGGCCTTATTTAAACTGTCCTGATGTTGTCACCGTGTGTGTCTGCGTCGTTATGTCATGTGCTTAACACTCTTGACATCCATCCTTAACAACAATATTGACAGGTTACAAGACAATGGTATGGTTTTTGTAATTTCTATTATACATTTAGCATTTTTATTTGAAGCCCCCTAGTACTTTGGCTGAAATACGTAAAACACAGTCACTGAAATTGTTCGAATGTGTCGCATTCGTTATCCCCAAATTTTAATTTACAATTTTAAAAATTTAAAACGAAGTCTTTCTATTTGAACAAAACCGACTTAAGCCTTCTGGTTGCTATGGCTGTGTGTTTCAAGTATTTCAACTGACGTATTATTCCTTTATTCATTTCAAATGACATATAACTCTACAGTATGCACATAAGGAGATGCAGCGAAATATGCCAGGCAATAAATCGTGCAATATAGTATGTGTGGCTTTTGTGTTAAAAACAAAAATAGCAATGTTTAAGACAACATGACCACTGCCAACATGTGTGACCTACCTGGTACAACATTCCTCCATGACCGACCAACACAACGGTACATCAGGCATCCCTCCACCAAGTATGCTCCCTCATCATGGGTATATCCAAACCTGGAGCAACTGCCTGTTGGATAGAGAAGCGTGCTTCTAAATTTAGAATATTTGATCATAAACGACGCTTCCATATCAATTATCATCCATACTGAAACACCTCAAATTCCAGTTTTGTCCAGTGTCCAGTGTCAGTATCTGATGCTAGTTCCCTGGCCGCACACAGCCTCATGTCCCAGGTTTCGGCAATTTCCAGTGTCAGGATCTGATGCTAATTCAGTTCAAACAGCCACATGTCCCAGGTTTCTCCAGTGTCTGGGTCTGACGCTTGTTCCCTGGCCTCAGACAGCCTCATGCCAAAAGTTTCTGCAATGTCCAGTTAAGGATCTGGTGCTAGTTCCCTGGCCTCAGCGTCATGTCCCAGGTTTCTGCAATGTCCAGTGTCTGGTTCTGATGCTTATTCCCTGGCCTCAGACAGCCTCATGTCCCAGGTACTGCAATGTCCAGTGACCAAATACGTGCTGATTCACGACAGTCTCTTCTTCTAGGAACCGTGTTCTGATTTGAATTGAGCTGAGTAGAGTTGTGTTGAGATGAGTAGAGTTGAGTAGAGTTGAGTAGAGTTGTGTTAAGTTGTGTTGAGCTGAGGAGAGTTATGTTCAGTTGCGTTGAGTTGTGTTGTCTTCTGTTGATTTGAGGTGAACTGAGTTGTGTTGTGGTAAGTTGAACTGAGTAGAGGTGTGTTGCGTTGTGTTGTGTCGAGTAGAGTTGAGTAGAAATGTGTTGAGTTGAGGTGTGTAGAGTTGTATTGAACTGATGCGAGTTGTGTTGTTTTGTCTTCTGTTGATTTGAGTTGAATTTAGTTGTGTTGTGTTGTGTTGAGTTGAATTGTGTTGTGTTGAGTTGCCTTGTGTTGATTTTAGATGTGTTGTGTTGATTTGAGTTGAGTTGAGTTGAGGTCAATTGAGTCAAGAACCGACATCATTACACCCGGAGCTCTCCCATTAACCCTCAGTCCTCATCTTCAACATTCAGCGAAGAGTTCCATCACTAATGGTCAGATTGCAATCTTTTTATATGTCTGTCTTGCTTTGCCTCTGAATGACGACTCTACTAGACCCTCTGACCACCACCTGGTACCGAATTTTCTCAACACCACGATAGGTTATCTGTTCTCTGCACTATTCACATGCTCGTGGAGGCCCTTAACCACTTCTGACCTAGCATTCATCAAATCCCAACCCCCCTTAATGATGTGGCACCAGCCAGTCTGTCAGCCTGTTCATGCCAAGCCACACCGGAGTGTCCTGGAGACAAGATCCAGTGAATGCTCCCAACCCGCGACCTCTGAATCGCTGCATGCCATTCTGCACGAAGCATGCACGTAGAATGTCAGTCTTCTCCTTTGGCATCATGCTTTGTGAGCCTGTCGCGATAAATCACCTTAAATATCTTCTTCTTTTTTGCGTTCATCCGGAGTGTTTTTTCAGATGTGATT